>NXFS01000020.1:0-402694 GCA_003004725.1 Moesziomyces sp. F16C1
CCCTAACCCTAACCCTAACCCTAACCCTAACCCTAACCCTAACCCTAACCCTAACCCTAACCCTAAGGCCCTCTTCGTCCAGTCGCAGGTAGAACATGACTACCTTAGCCTGACTAGGGAGCTCGCAGTCCATGCTGTGCTTTTGGATTGGTGCCGACAAGCCTTGGCAGGACTGCAGCTGTCCGGATCTGCTGCAATGCGCGTTGGCATGTCGAGGCTTGGTGGGTTAGCTGTCACTGTGGCTGTCATTGTGGCTGTCACTGTGACGGAGCAGGTGGATACAGGACTCAGTACAGCACAGGACTGCACAGTTGGTCACTGCACAGTCAGTCTGATCCAATGACAATAAGGCGTGTAATTTTGGAGCAGCCAAGAAAGGCAAGAGACGGTGCGGAATGGCGTGTTGGCGTCGGCTGACCGTGCTTGAGTGTTGGGGCAAGACGGATGAGCCGGTGGTGCGATGGGAATGAGACCGACTGACGGAGCAACAATAGAAGATGTGAGGACGGAAGATCCGACAAGACGAGGCAAGGAGAGGGTGAGAGGGAAAGAGAGCGAGTGCAAGACAGAGCGAGACAGAGCGAGAGATGGAGCGCCAAGGAGCCCAAAATTTGACGCCAGGGGGGGCATGACAGCCAACGCAGCGAGTGGATTCTGGCCGTGCCTCGACCTTTGGCACAACGATTCCAATGTGGTCGCTACTTGTTGTTGGCAGGATGTGCGGCTCATTGCCATGCATTCGCCTCTAGTCAGTGTTGATTGACGAGCGTCAGCGTTGCATCGGAACTCGGAGCGGGTGAAGTGGGGCGCGAGCCAGGGTCCTTTGGTTGGCACCTGTTTTTTTGGTCGTGAATCCTTTCGTTCGTTCTTCCGCTCGACCCTAGCTTCCCGCCGACCTTCCTCACCTCGTCGTGTGCGCCGGCCGCATGCGCATCCACTTGTCATCTTCGGTCTATACCCCATGAATGTCATTCCAGCGGGTTCGCGAGGTGCGCTTCGCCTTCATCCCGGCGCTCGGCCATCCCGCGAAGACGCCATCATCCGCGTCTTGCCTTCGCAACGATGGACTTTCCAGAGCGAGCAGCCCTTCCGTGACGCTCGATTCGTGTCCTCACCCTTGATCATCTCGTCCGGCATCACTCACAGCGCCACGCTCACTCCAGCGACAGCGCCCCTTCCATCCGCCACGCGCAGCCTGTATCCAGCTACCGACGGCGAGGCTCCCGCTTCCATCGATGCAGACATCCTCGCAGCACAACGCTTCCTGCGCAGCCATCATCCCGAGATCGAGATCCCCGACCATATCCTCGCCCAGGTCTTTGACGAGAATGCTCGCGACATTCATCAAAGCGGCTTCTCGCTTGATGGAGCAGCCATCGGTCTGGCCGATGCACAGGCTGTCGCGCTCCTTGGCCCGCTCGCCATCCCGGACAAGCGCGTCTATGCAGTGGCTTGTATCGGCGGAGCTCAACGCAATCTGTTGCTCGTTCACCAGCTCCAAGTGATCGCACCGCAGCTTCAAGAGGTCGCACCGAGCGAAGACGATAGCACTCCCCCTACGCAGCTCTCGGAAGCTGAGCCCTTTACTTCGGCGCTACCACAGCCGCCGTCCACCCAGCCAGACTCTCTGCGCTTCATTCCGGCCCACCAGGCACAGCACACGTTTACAACACCAATCCTGCAGATCGTCGCGTCCTTGGATCGTACGCATCTCGCTGTGCGAACTCACTCGGGCACCACCTTCTTCTCGCTTGGACCACCTGATACCTCCGCGCTCCAACACGGCCTGCAACTCCAGCCCATCCACCACGTTCGCTTCGGCCAAGACGGCTCTCCCCAGCACCACGACATTGCCTTTAGCCCGTATACCCCCAGACTTGCGGCTGCTGTCGATCGCGCGGGAAACATCACTATTCACCGCCTTCCGGCTTCCGATCCAGTTGCTCGAAGCTCAGAACCGGAATCATCATCAACAGACGCATCGGCACCACCTCCTTCGTCCTCCACGCCCAGATCCGCAGAATGGCGAAAGCATGCTCAGCCCTCGCAAACCTCGCCACAAAGCGCTGCTCCCCCCGTCGATGTGCAACACATCGACGTCGGCCGCTGCTTGGAGCAGTGGCAACCGCAGACGGACCCGCGCGAACCCGACAACTCGTCGGCACCGGAGCCGGGACAAACAAAGCATCCTTCCCTTGAGGGACCTTTTCGCATCTCCTTTGGCGCAGCAGACGACAGCATTGTCCTTCTTTCTCGCCACTCGATCCTCGGCATCAAATTGGATAGCGAAGTTGCGGGAACGATTGGCACAACAACTGCGCGTGTCGCTTCCGTCTTCCAGTCGAGCTTCTCCACCGCTTCCTTCCGTCGGGCGCGCTTCACGTCCATGGCTACAGCCTCGTCGCAATCACAGCACCCGCTGTTGGCCATCTGCTCGACCGACTCGATCCATTGGTTCCACCTCGGCTACAAACTTCGTCCACTCTTTGCCACCGCCCATCATCGCGGCGACGATTCCACTCTGAGCTTGACCCATCTCCCTCGGCCCGGGGACTCAGGCACCTATTCGTCGGAAAGCAGTCACACCGACCAGATCATGTGGACGCTCTCCTCTCGCAAGAACAATGTCATCTCGTGCTACACCGTCACCGTCGACTCGAGCTTGGATGCAGCCTCCGAGCCTGGTCCAGGTCCGGACGCATGCAGCAGCGAGATGATGTACAGACTCGGCGACGCACCCTCGCTTCTTCCTCCGCTGTTGACACCGTCGCATCAGCAACAGCTTGGAGCTCCGCCGCTTTTCGTTTGCGCTACCGAGCTTCTATCGCAGCAGCGTTCCCCGGCATCGTGGTTCAGCTTCCAGATCACTGAGCGCGGCATGCTCTCGGCTCAGATGTTGGGGATCGATGACAATCCGCTTGGCGAAACCGCCTCGCAGACGCAGCTCAGCGCAGAGCTCAAAGTGGCAGAGCCGCTCGTCTCGACCCAGCTTTATGAACGAGAATCTGTCACAAAATCAGCAACAACGGGCGAAGCTGAATCGCTCAGCAACGTCAAAACACGCATCGTCGACCACCGCCCTTTGCAGCAAGCCATCTTTTCAAGACAACGGCGCTCTTATGGGAGTACGCAGAACAACGTCGAAGTGGACGCCAACTTGGCAGAGCGTCTCCGTCGATCATCGACAGATTCCGTCACGGCACATGTCTCCACCCAAGCAATCACGCTGACACTTGGCCAGCTCCTTCGCAATTCCTGCTCCGGTACCGCGCCGAAGCCACAGGAGGACCCGAACCCCCAAGCGTCGTGGTTGATCGTGCCCGATCCTCTGGATGGAGAGGGAGGAGCGCAAGCAGCCAAGTCCAGCATTATGGCGCTCCGAAGAGAAGCTCGCCACGCCCTTTCCTCGCTCGGTGTGTCTCCGGCGCAGCATGCATGGTCACGCTCCGCTACTGCCGCATCGCAAGCGGGCAAAACGATCGAGGGGATCGACCCGGCCATCACGGGCGATGTTGATCTGATCGAACATGCTCTTCATCACAAAGACGGCCAGAGCGAGGTGGCTCCATACCTTGCTTCTCGCGCCCAGGTGCAGTCGTGGGACTCGAACGAGCGTACTGCTGTCCAACGGTCGTTGCGGGACGCAGCCCGACGCATGGCGCTCGACCTGGCGCTAGAGTCCGAGATCTTTGTTCGACCCAAGGCTCGCATCCTCGACGAGGGCGCTTCGACGCAGAGGCCACAGCAGCGGCGCGGCACCAATTGGACGCCACTCGAACACCGCGACATCTTTGCCTTTGTCGAGGAGCAGGGAGGTACCATGCCGCCACCGCACGTCGGTAGCATCGGGCTGTCGTTCTTTGCGCCGCTGCGCAGTAACGATCTCGAAGCTGCATCGGCTGCATCTGCGAGCCAGAGCAGCGACGGTCAGGGGCTGAGCGGTGCGGACCTGGAGCGTCTTGTGCCGAGCACTTCGTCGACGGCACGCCTGTTGCTGTCAGAGTGGCAGCTGGGTGAGGATCCGAACGAGTATACGTTTGTCGATCCGTTCGAGGGACTGCACCGGCTTCCGAGGGCGAGTCGACTGCGCGGATCTTCGGCACGTGCGCGCTCTCGCTCCTTCTCACGCGCATCTAGCGCCTCGACCGAGGATCGTTCGAGGAGCCGCAGCCGGAGTCGAAAGCCTTTTATGGGTGGGTCATTTTCGCAGCCGGAAGGCTATTCGTCTCCTGCGCCGGGCTCATCCTATCCTCCATCGGTGGCGTCGCACAGTCAACCTGTGGGCTCTTCGTCGCTTGCACCGCCCACCCTCGTGTCGAGGCGGAAGCGGGCGCACAATGGCGTCATTTCACGTTCGCAACCGTTGCGAGCGCAGGGTCATGACCGAGGACAGTCGCGGAACGACACGCCGCCAATGTCGATGCTGGCAGTGTCCCCGACGCCTCCTCCTCCGTCTGGCGGCGCCCAAACGCAGCCGGGTCCACCGAGGTTTGGATCGCTGATTGCATCGCAGGTCGGCAGCCCTGACCCAGTTGCAAGGACGGCCTCGACCCAGGTCGAAGCTGGCCGCTTCGGAGCACGTCCAGCGAACACCGACCGACCTCCAAAGAAGAAGAAACGCGCGAGCGGGTTCTAGTTGGCTTCGAGCTCTCATGTCTTTGCGCGTCTCAAAGCCCCCATGCGTGCATAATGGTTCTGCAATCTGTATTACCGTCCGTGTCAATCTAGTGGAGCTGCGGGAAACAAGATAAGAAAGAAGAGAAGGTGGGGTGCAAGAGCTAACCTCGTTGAGTGAGATGGCCGGCTTGACCTTTGGGATTGTAGTCGAGGTGGATGTAGGAGCGTTCTACGCCGGTGATGTTTTCGGTGCAGTAGGTGATGATCTCGCCGAGATCGTGGGACTCTTTCAGCGAGATGGAGTGGGGCAGGACGATGTCGGCCTCGACGATGAGGTTGTCGCCCGAGTGGAAGAGCTCAAAGGCGGATACGCTGTTGACCGAGTTGAAGCGGACGACGCAGTAGAGGCACTTTGAGATTTCGGTGGCGGAGGCGACGGCGCCCGAGAGCTTGGAGACGGTCTCCCAGAGCGTCTCGATCCACTCGTAGATGATGTAGATGGAGAGCGCGATACCTCCAATGGGGTCAAGTGCGGGCCAGCCGAGGCGCGAGCCGACGATGGGAAAGATGAGCGAGGCGATGTTGAATACGACGTCGTTCTCGGCGTCCTGAGCGACGGCGCGTACACCGGAGGATTTGGAGGAGCGGTATAAGAGCCACATGACGGTCTTGATGCCGATGGTGGCGAGCATAAAGGCGACGCCGATAAGCGGCAGGTTGGCGGCGGAGTCCGGATCCTCGCTGCCCGTGGCGAGCACCTCGCGCAGCCTGCCGACGGACTCGATAAAGACCTGGACAAAGGAGGCGATCATGAGTACGGAAAAGATGACGACGCCGAGGGGCTCGAGACGCTGTTTGCCGACGGGGTACTTGTAGATGGTCTTCCAGGAGCGGTAGGCGATGGCCTTGGAGGTGCCAAAGATGATGATGGTGGAGAGGAGATCGAGGGCGCTGTCGACGAACGAGGCGATGAGCGAGACCGAGTTGGATGATAGCACTGCAACACCCTTGCCTGCGAGGAGGAGGATGTTGATGAGGAGGTTGATGTTGATGGCGAATTGAACGGAGCGTGAGGTCTCTTCCTCCTTTGCGCGGCTTGGGACGGTGCTGAGGAGCGCCTGCCTCTCTTCTTCCTGGGAAGCGTAGGGACGATGGTAGCGTTCGACGCTCGGGTCTCTGTTCATGCTGGATCGATGTCTGTCCGCATTGGCTGACTTTGCGGTGGATTCGGCATGTTCGGAGATGGCGTCGACGTGCGAAGGCCTGATGGTGTTGGCTTTGGAGCCCGAGGACGAGATGGCTTCTTGAGGCGTTTGTGTGCCGCTTGCAGAGGCGGGCGAGTTGGCGCCGGAAGCGAGGGCGAGCTGGGACTCGGAGCGGCGGATCTGCTCGATGCGGCCCTCGCGACGAAGCTTGTCGTAGAGCTGACCCGCAGAGGATGCCGAGGTGGAGCCATAGTCGTTGCGTGCCGAGGACTTTCGGATGTCGTCGGTGGCGCTAGGAGAGGAGGAGAGGAGCTGTCGAGTTGGAGCACGAGCGCGACCGTTGTGATCGTCCTCCTCTTCCTCTTCGGTGGCCGAGGTGAGGTCGAAAGGCTTGTGTCTGGAAGCTTGGCGGGTTCTGGAGGACGAACGTGGCTGACGAGCCTGTTCGAGATCTCGCCGGCCGTCGCTCATGCGTGGACTGGACGAGGAACCGAACCAGAGGCCGCTGAAAGCGTCGATGGCCTTTGCGCTGAAGCTGCGCTTGATGGATCGCTTGTTGCGGCGAAGGTCCTCCTCTTCTGTTTCTTCCTCGTCCGAGACGTTGCCGTCGCTTTCGGGTTGTTCGCGGTGACCGTTGGTGGATGCTTGTTTGTTGCGACGCTTGTGCTTTGCGGCGTTGTGGTGGTGTCGACGTTTGTTCTTTGCGGCGATCTGGTCCTGGTGGAGGAAGCGACGCATGACTTCGTCCGGGAAGCGTGAGTCGAGGATCTCGTCGACCTCTCTCCATCCGTCGAGGGTCTCGTTGAGGCGTTCATAGTACTCGGATACGGCGGCTGCCTTGGACCATCCGAGATGCTTTGTGCGGTGCTTGATCTCCTCTTCCGATAGCCTATGATCCTCAAAGTAGTTGGAGCGATAGTCGACGAGGTTGGCGAGAGCGGAGATGTTGCGGACGGATTCGGCCCTCTCTGGGAATCCGTGACCGTGCTTGCTGATCATGGCCTTGTAGTTGTAGGCAGAGGAGGAGGGAAAGCCGTGGGATGGGGTTGCGATGCCAAACGAGCTCGACCTTCGCTCCGGGTTGGTGTAGGAGGTATTGTAGTGCTCGTAGCCCTGACCATCATCGGAGCTGACTTCGGGCCCATCGTCGACTGCGGGCTCGTTGAAGGATGCCGCGATGCTATCGAGAGAGGCATCGGCAGCCTCGTTGATTTGGAAATGGACTGCGGATGCGTTGGCGGTGGATCGCGGCGGCGCGTCGGTGGGAGTGCTCATCTTGGCGCGCAAATGAGCAGCAGCAGCACAGCAGCCGCCCGCCTCGTCGGAAGCGCCGAAAGGTGTGATGAGGGGATGAGCGGAAGGCTTCCGAGATGAGCGCGACTGTCGATAAGCAGCAAAAAGGCGGCACTTTTTGGTCCATCGGATGGAAATGCGCCAGTTCTGAAAGAGCAAATCCGCGCACGGGCTTCGTCACAGCTCCGCAGCGAGGCGGCGACAAATTTATGCCGTGTTGAAGTGAGCTCGACCTTACAGCTGGAAAATGAGCTCGCGCTCCTGAACCAGACCCTGAATCCGTGCAGCAGCAGTCGCGATGACGGGCGTCGCCTCTCTGCTCGGACCCAAGCGAGAGACCGACCAACCAACACTCCACACAGCGAGTCCTAATCGGCTCTCCCTATCGACCTTTGCAGCCACCAACCGCTCGGACGCATCCATTCTACACTTTTGCTTCCGTTGCGGGTCGGCGCAACCCATACGGGACTCGAGATGCAGTCGTCCTCCTCCTCGGCGCTCCTCGTGCCCCCGCCAGAGCCAAAGATCGAGCAGCTCCAAGACGTCTGGTTCCAACGCAAGGGCGATCCGACTTGCCACAAGGCCGCCCTCCGCCTCACTTCGCACCATCTCATCTTCCAACTTGGCCCAGCATCGGCTTCAGATCAACCCGCGCGCACCCACACGGTTCCGCTCTCCCTCATCCTCAAAGCAACCCGCATCCCCTCACTGCGCATCTCCACCCAGGCATCGCAACCGTCCCAGCGCATCTATCCCATCACCCTATTCCTCAAGAACTTTGACTCGGCCGCCCTGGCTCTCCACTCCGAACACGACCAGCTCGCCGTCTTTGACAGCCTCAAGGAGTGTGCCATCCTCACCGACGTCTCGCAGCTCTATGCATTCCACTATCAGCCCTCCCCGCCGATCCAGCCTCGGCACATCTACGATCCCAAGCAAGAGTTCGCACGTCAGGGCCTCGGCTCTCGCTCCAAAGCTTGGCGATTCACCGATATCAATGCACAATACGCCTTCTGCGCCACCTATCCCGCCCTCATGGCCGTGCCTTCCCGCATCAGCGATACCACCCTCAGCTACGCAGCAAAGTACCGCAGCAAGGCGCGCGTTCCCGCTCTCACCTACCTGCATTGGGCAAACCACGCATCCATCACCCGCTCCAGTCAGCCCATGGTCGGCTTGAAAAACGCACGATCCATCCAAGACGAAAAGCTCATCGAAGCCATCTTCACATCCCACCACTTTGCCGATCCAGAGTCCATCACAGCCAAAGCCGCCGCAGACGCATCCAGCGGCGCCGCCTCGGCCGCCGCAGGTGCACCCGCTGTCGCGACCGTCTACGGCGCCACCACAACCAACCTCATCATCGACGCGCGGCCCACGACGAACGCCATGGCCAACGTTGCAAAGGGCGCCGGCACAGAAAACATGGAGTACTACAAGGGCTGCAAAAAGTCCTACCTCGGCATCGAAAACATCCACGTCATGCGCGATAGTCTCAATAAACTCACGGACGCGCTGCGCGAGTCCGAACCCATCGCCACCTTTGGCATGCGCGTAGAGGCCCTCGGCGATGTTTCGGCTGCAGACGCCGTCTCGGACGGCTCCGGATCCGTCTTGCGTCTCAACCCTACTCCCGTCGATCCACTCGCGCTGCGCAGATCCATGTGGCTCAAGCACATTCAGTCGCTCATGGAAGGATCCATGTCCATCGTCCGCAACGTACACATCAACAGCTCCCACGTCCTCATCCACTGCTCCGACGGCTGGGACCGCACCTCGCAGCTCGCCGCCATCGCTCAGATCTGCCTCGATCCCTACTTTCGCACTTTCGACGGCCTCGCCGTGCTTATCGAAAAGGACTGGCTCAGCTTCGGTCACAAGTTCACTGACAGAGGAGGCCTCAAGGGCTCCGACCGCTACTTTACCGTCGCCTCCAAGCAGACCTACGCCAACTCAAACGATGTCGACGCAGACGACGACGATACTGATCCCGAGCTTGACAAGCCTGCCAACGCCTCGGCCAGCGGCGGTGGGTTCGACGGCCAAGCGGCTGCCAACGCCTTCTGGGGTTTCACCAAACAGCTCACCGCCAACTTTTCTGCCGCCACATCCAGCGCTGCCTCGGGCCCCAAGAAGGGCTCCAACATCAAGGAGACCTCGCCCGTCTTCCACCAGTTCCTCGACTGCATGTGGCAGATCATGCGCCAATTCCCCGATCGCTTCGAATACGCCTCGAGCTACCTCGTCGAGCTCCTCCACGCGGTGCAGGAGTGCAAGTACGGCACCTTCCTCATGGACTGCGAACGCGAACGCCTCTCGCCGCGCGACGACGAGGGAAGGGTGCTGCCCACGCTCCCTTCCCGCACCATCAGCGCGTGGACGTACCTGCTGAGCGACAACGTCAAGTCCAAACATCGCAATCCACACTACCAGCCCGAGCTCGACGACCGCGATCCAAAGCGCAAGGGCACCGACATGGGCGTCCTCATCGCAGACTCGCGCGACGTCCGCTACTTTGAGCAGCTCTTCCGCCGCGCCAGCGGCGACATGAATGCTGCCCTCGAAAAGGAAGCCGAGGAGAGGCGTCGCGCGAGGGAAAGATTGGAGCGTGCAGTTCGAGGCACAGATGCTGCCACCCCTCCTCCTTCCGAGAATGCCAACGCTCAAGGCAGCGATGCATGCACTTCAGCAGGCGCCCTTGCGGCGAACGCCGAGCCAGTGCCAGTGCCAGGCGCTGGCGAGCTAGAAAAGGCGGACGCGACCATCGCCGTTGTTGGCGCTGGTGATCCTGACCCTGTCTTGGATCCCTTGGGGTCCGCCGCTGGCGTGGCAGCTGGAGCTGTCGATTTGTCAAGCAACGCCCCGCTCGACCATAGCCGTCTTTCATATCAAGCTCGTCAACCACGGGTCCGAGCGCAGCCAGGAGCAGCAGCAGCAGCAGCATCACCATCATCAAGCTCTAGTGTCGCCGCAAATGCCGGGCCCTTGGACTCCTCCGCGGCGACGGCGGCCAACGTCTCGAGCGCGGCGGATGCAGCGGCCAACCGCATGAAGAATTTGTTGATCGGCGGCTGGGGCCGACTGCAAGAAGCTATGGCATCACCTGCCACAGCGCCATCAGAATCCCTACCAGCGCCTTACCAGGCTAGCGGCCATAGTGAGGGAGGCTACTCGGCACCTCCAAGCAGCGTGCAGCCGACAGCTGACAGATTCGCGGCTCCGACGTCTTCGGCGCAGACGTACAACGCGGACCCCTTGCAGCAATCTTACAAGCAAAGCATGCCGGGCTCGTCCGCGCATGCGGTGCACAACCCTTGGGCGGCAGCGACGAGCGTGCGCGCCGAGATGCAGCGCGAACACGTTGCGATGCGCTCCACCTTTGGCGGTGCTGGAGCCCAGGGCCTAGGTGCATCACACCGCAGCCAAGGAGCCGTAGCGAATCAGCCAAACAGGCACGAACACGCTCCCAACGGCCATGACGGTCTTCAGCAGCAAGGTGGATCCGAGTCCAAGACCGACGCCAAGGCGAGCACGGGCATAACCTCGGACCCTCTCGGCGTGCTTTGAGCGCGCGCATACATTTGTCCAGCTCTGCTGTCTTATCGAATGGCAGATTGCACATCTTTTGGAAACCTTTCGCACGGTCTGGATGTTTCGAACATGGCGTGAGAACGGTCGCATTCGCTTCCAGCGGTATATACAAGTGAAGATCGGTTGGACGGCGTGACACGGGAGGATGCAACAGAGGAAGACGGGGACGAGAACTAGAAGAGCTTGTTGTACAGGATGAGCAGGATGAGCAGCACGAGGCACACGATGATGCCTACGGTAACCAGTTTTTGCTGTTTGGCCCTGTAGCGATTCGAAAGTCAGACGTCAAAAGGTGCAACGAGGTCAGCTGGGTCTGTGCGTATCCAGCTCGAAAGTGCCAGGGTGAGCATGCATACCGTCGGATCATCTTGGACAAAGTCTTGGACGAGCGGTCGATGCTCTGATCCGCTTGTCGGAGCTGCGAAGAAGACAGATTTGGGAGTCAGTAACGAACGTCACGTTCCATCGATCTAGTGATGTTTTGACTTACCGTATCTCTCGAGTTCTCGATCTGTTCCCTCTGACTTCGGAGGTCGCGGAGGATATCAGCGCCGAGGTCTTCGGTCTCGAGCGCCAGGCGGTTGGACTCCTCGAGTCTCCTGGTTCCATCTTCGAGCGAAGCGGTTCCCTGAAGCAGTCTCTGACGATTTGCTGTTGTCGAATCAGCAGCCTCGAGGTCTGCATCATCATCCGCATAGGCCGGATTGTACGCTGAGCCCCCCGAGCCGCTGGAGGAAGAGGCGAGACCGGCACGAACCTCCTTGGTCAAGCCCTGGATTTCTTGTTTGAATCCTCTAATCTGAACTGAGAAGCGTGACCGAACCGACTGTGGGAATCCCTGCACCTCGATGTCCATCTGCGAGATCACTTCTTCGGCCTCCTCGAGCTCCATCTCGGCGCGACGCAGCGTCGACTTTTTGGCTTCGCCATTCTGCGATTTGGCCGAGTCGATCTTCTGCCTGATGCCGTCCTTGAGCTGCTGCAGGTCGGAAGCGTAGCTGTCGAAGAGTTCCGACATGGTGATTGTGATGATGTCGCGGAGGGTTGCGAGGTGTAGAAAGTGGAGAGAGGCAAAGGTGGATGGCGGTGGGAGAAGCGGTTGCGCATTGCGTTCCAAGCGACCCTGGACATGCACGTCCCCAGTGTGCCTTGTTTTTTGGGTGGACAACTCCACAAACCGACCCAATTCAGCATCCGCACACGATCCACGCGCATCTCGGCACGGCCCCACTGCCCGATTTGGCAAGTCGGGCAGTCGAGCCTGCTAATCTGACAAGCGCTCATGACCGCAACTATCTGCGCGGCTCTAACATCGGGGGTTTAGCTCAGTTGGTAGAGCGTTCGCTTAGCACGTGCTAACTTGCGAAAGGTCGCGTGTTCGACTCATGCAGTCTCCAGACTTCTCTTTTTTTGGCTCGTGTGGCCACGACTTTGGACGGGAGGATTGTATGCGCAAGCACTCAACATGAGCGATGAGCGCAAGTAGGAAGCAAAGGCAGACAGAGAGCGGCCGTTTAGGTGGAGGACTGCGAGTTGCTCCGCGGAGGAGAATTCTGCAAGCGCGGCAAGGGCAGCGGCAACGTGCTAAGGGGCAGAAGGCCAAAGTCATGACGCGTCCACACGCCGTCAGGCACCGCCGCCGCGAAAATCACAAAATGCATGCTCGTCCGCATGCTCCACCCTGAAAACTCTCCGCCCACCTCCACCTGCTCGGCAGTAAGCTGCAGCACGCTGCGAGATCCTTAGGCGCCCTGCTGAGTAAAGGAAAGCGTCTGTGCCGGCGCAGTTGTGACAACGAGTTGGTGCCGAGGGCAGTGAATGCTCGGAAAGTGCACCCGACCTTGACCTTGACCCTGGATCGCTGCTTAGCCCGCCCTAACTGTGTGACACGTTCTTCCGAAGCGACCCTCCTATCAGGCCCTCATCCACTCCTTCCCTTTGTCGTCCCGTATCCGCTCCCTCAAGTACAGCGTCGTATATAGACTGGCGTGGGCAACAAGACCTCTTGTTTCGCCCTGCCAACTCTCGTAGAACTCTTTCGCCCCTCGCACGAATTCTTGCGCACGAGCACTGGTATCGATCGAGGCTCGAAGACTCCGAGGACACGCAGCACGACTCTATCGCATGCTCCAGGCGTGGTCTTGCGTTCGTCGGTGCTCCAACAATCTTCGCCTGCTTCAAGCATCCGGCACCATCTCGGCTCTTGGCCGCTCGTTTTCTCCTCTTGCCTCTCGGCTCATCCGCGCACGCACGCTCAAGGTCGCTTTCACAATGCAAACGCAAGCAGCATCAGCACTCGGCACTCCCGACTCGGCTTCATCGGGTGCCGCCACGCCCGAGCTGTCCTCCAAACAGCAAAAGCGCCAGGCGTCGCTTCTCTCAGCGCAAACAGCGCCGGCCTCGCCTGCGCTCCGAGCCACGCTTGATGCCGACGCCGATGTGAAGCCAATGTCGGCTTCAGACACAGCGCTGGCAACGCCCATCTCGGACGCTGCCTTCGTCGCTCCTCCCATCCCGTCAAGCTTCAAGACCTCGTTCGCCGCTTGGTGGAGAGCGAACCCTGTCGAGGATGCCGCACAAGCCGAGCTCCATCTGTATCGCTCCACTGGCTACTTTGAAGGCGCCACAGTCAACAATGTCGTCTGCGAAGATGAGGAGCTGCGCGACGGAAAGGGTCTCGCCAAAGGACTTGAATTGGCTCGCCGGGCTACCACCTCGCATCAAGCGTCGTCGTCGTCGTCCAGCTCATCGCACTCCACAGCCGGCTCGCTCTTTTCGACGCACAAGTTCTGGCCTTTCCACAGATCCAAAGAGCCGTCGACGATGACCATCGGCCTGACCCCTGCTGCCGATGGCAAAGTCGGCTGCATCCGTCTCGTCGATATCGGCTCTGCGCCTAATGTTGGCGATGCGCGGTCAACCTCGCACCCAACCTCGCTCACCTCGTCGCCCGCAGTGGCTCCTTCGTCAACCGACGGCCTGCCTGCACCCGAGGCATCTTCGCTGGGCGAGCCGGTGCTCAACGACAACCTCGAATCGCACCAGATCACGTCGCACGATCACATCAAGCCGTACACGCCTCCATCGGGTCGTAAGCTCAACATGCTCGAGATCGGCATTCCCTACTCCAAAGATAAGGAGGAGCAGATCAAGAACGAGACCAAGATCGTGCTCGCTCACGGCTACGGCGCTGGCAGCGCCTTCTTCTTTCAGAACATCAAGTCGATGGCCGAAGTGCCCAACTCGCGTCTATACGTAGTCGATTGGCTCGGCATGGGTCGATCATCGCGCCCCACCTTCCACATCCCGTCGTCCGAGACCAAGAGCACCGACACGCGCGTGGCGGCGGCCGAGAGTTTCTTCATCAGCAGTCTCGAAGACTGGCGACGCAAGATGGGCCTCGAAAAGATGGTGCTTGTGGGCCACAGCCTGGGCGGCTATCTGTCGTTAGCGTATGCGCTGCGCTATCCATCGCGCGTCGAGCGTCTGGTGCTCGTCAGCCCGGTCGGCATCCCGAATGCGCCGCCCGAAGATGAGCCGGGCAGCACGTTCCGTCCAAAGAACGGATCGGCAGTGGAGCAGGAGGTGCGTCAGCCGCAGGAAGAAGTGGCACCGCAGAACGCAAGACAAGAGCTCAAGGATACACAGACGGCCAACGAGATGGCCAAGAAGGCGGCGCAGAACCGCGCCGGCGGCGTGATCCAGGGCAAGGGTAGCGATGCGCCCTCGGTGCCGCGACCTTTGGAACGCTCGCAGACGGCGCAAAGCGTCGATTCGGCCAAGGTGCCGCGCTCGGGGCAGTCGAGCGAGCCGGAAAAGGGCTCGCACGAGCCGCCGCGCATCTCGAAGCGGGTGCGCTCGGTGTTCAGCTTCCTGTGGGAGCAGAACGTCTCGCCGTTCGGAATCTTACGCAGCTCGTTGTTCTTTGGGCCTATGCTGGCTGGGCGTTATACGTCGAGGCGATTCGGAGCGCTGCCGGAAGACGAGCTGCGGTCATTGCACGCATACTGCCAGAGCATCTTCCTGAGCAAAGGCTCGGGCGAGTACTGCCTTGCGCATATCCTGGCGCCGGGCGCATATGCGCGTCGACCCATGGTGGAGCGCATCGAGCGACTCAAGATGCCGATGAGCTTCCTGTACGGCGAGCACGACTGGATGGACGTGCGCGGCGGCAAGGAGGCGGTCAAGCGTCTGCGCAAGCAGGGCAACGCCAGAACCAACTGCTTTGTCGTGCCCAACAGCGGCCACCACATCTACCTCGACAATCCGAGTCCCTACAATTCACTCATCGCGAGGATCCTGCGCGGCCAGGCCGACGCCCCGTCCAAGTAGACTGTGGACACTTGTTCTTTTCACAATAGCATCATCTGCAATCTCACCCCTCTTCCATGGACTTTGCGGCTACCATGCACTGCGGACAGTCGGAGATAGAGACCCCGGACGAGGTGGGCTGAGCCACGCGGACGAGAGTGCGGACTTAGAGCCAGCAGGTGAGTCAACCTAACATTTTCAAAGCTTCGCCGGCATCAAGGCAGGAGGCTTCGGCAACCAACCCCTTCCGGAAAAGTGGCTTGGCAGAAGCGGCGTCACTCGCCCGAGCCGTGCATCTCCGCTTGGCGCTGAGCAGCTGATCCGAGCCGGTCGGGCGATGCGGTCCAGCGGCCTGTCCGTCCGGGCCGCAACAGATGAACAAAGTCCGAGGCCGTCTGAGCGAGAGAGAGAAAGGGTTTGGCTTTGTGTGTGGAGAGGCAAAGATTTGCGGCGATCCAATTCTCACACAGCTTTGCGGAGGTCGAGTGACTGAGCCAGCAGAAGAGAGAGGCTTCCAACACGAGCTTTCGCACGGCGCTCAACAACCGGCAATTCCGACCCACGCCTTCCAGGCACCTGCACTTTTCCCCAAAATTGGGTTTTACCTCGCCAATCGCAATCGGGTGCATCTGATTGGGAGTGGCCAGTGTGCAGCACCGCAGACAGCCACTTTCGAATCAGCCAACTCTGCTGCTGCAGTCGCATCCGTCCCGGTCGGGGCATCTCCGTTGGCCGGTGCTCCACGCTTCCGGCTAACCACCATCAGCCCGGCCTTCTCCACGGCCGTCTTCACTACCACCACCATCACTGCAGCGGCAACAGCACTATCGAGCGCAACGAATCCTCGCTCGCACCGCCTCCAAAGGCCCTTGTAGCACTCTTTCTCGTGGCTGTCACGCATTCTTCGGCGGTGCACCCGCAGCCCGCACCCGCACCCGCACCCGCACCCGCACCCGCAACAGCACCGCATCATTCGTCGCTCAAGCGCGCTGACGTTCCAGTAACAAGTACGGCCAGCTCGCCTCACCGTCGCTGCAGCCATGAACAGCCACCAAGCTTTCCCAGCTCCTCCTGTCGAGATCTTTGTCGACACGCGAGGAGCCAAAATCATGGAGGATGGCGCATCCAGTCCCGACCAGAGAGACAGTCGTGACATCTACCTGCCCAACCACATCGAGGCCGTCTCCCATATCGCTGTCGACGTCGGTGGCTCCTTAGCCAAGGTCGTCTACTTTACCCGCTCGCGCTCTTCCGACTCAATGCCATCTTCGCCCACCCCCGGATCGCCCGTCGCCCTCTCCACACCCTTGCCACACTCCGCAGCGTCCTCGTCCACGCCCAACGCACTTTCGCCAAAGACAAGCAACAGCAACTTTCGATCTCGACAGGCGTCTTCCAACGGCGGCGCACACAGCGGCTTCCGCACGCCTCCCGCACACGCCGACCATCCCATCGCTTCCGGAACCCTGACACCCACAGCCATCCTCGGCTCTTCGCAGCTTGCTTCTGCATCGGCCATCCACTCCACGCTTCTCAAACGCAGGTCCCTCCCTGCTGCCTTGCCCGGCGGCCGTCTCAACTTCATCAAGTTCGAGACCAACGACATCGAGAACTGCATTCGCTTCCTGCGCGAACTCATCGAGCGCTCTGCAGCCGTCAATGGCGTCTCGATACAGGACATGCGCAAGGGCGTCAAGCTCATGGCCACTGGCGGTGGCGCTCACCTCATGTACGACCTCTTTGAGCAGGAACTCGGCATCGAGGTCCAAAAGGAAGACGAGATGGGCTGCCTCATCACCGGCCTCAACTTCATCACCCTCATTCCAGACGAGGTTTTCTGGTACTCGGACGAGCTTGTCGCGGCACTCCACTCGCCCCTCCCTCAAAATCCGGAAGCGAGGGCAGATGCGCAAGCCCTGCGCTCCTCGGTGCCACTCCAGCATCCTTTGCCCAGACCTTCGCCCAACCCGCCTCTCTACGCGCCCGTATTTGACTCGCATCCGTCGCCCAAGCTGCCCTGCCTCCTCGTCAACATCGGCTCCGGCGTCTCCATCATCAAGGTCGACGACTTTGGCAAGTTCGAACGCGTCTCGGGCACATCGCTAGGCGGAGGCACACTCTGGGGCCTTCTTTCGCTGCTCACCGAAGCCGATAGCTTCGACGAGATGCTCGAGCTCTCGGAACAGGGCGACAATGCGAACGTAGACATGCTCGTCGGCGACATCTACGGCTCTGTCGGACTTAACCACCTCGGTCTCAAGAGCTCCACCATCGCATCGTCTTTCGGCAAAGTCTTCCGCAAGGATCCCAGCTCTTCGGCGCCCCGAAACGCCGAAGAGCGCCGCAAAAAGTTCCGATCGGAGGACATCTGCAAGTCTCTGCTGTACGCCATCTCGAACAACATCGGCCAGATTGCATACATGAATGCCGAAAAGTACAACCTCGACCGCATCTACTTTGGTGGCTGCTTCATTCGGGGCCACCAGGCCACCATCAGCACGCTCTCGTACGCCATCCGCTTCTGGAGCAAGGGAACCAAGCGTGCCTTCTTCCTGCGCCACGAGGGATACCTCGGCGCCATCGGCGCGTGGATCAAGCATGTCTCCAACGATCCGGCAGCCACCATGACCAATGCGCGTGCCGTAGCAGCCGCCATGGCATCGTCCTACGCGGGCTCGGGCGCGCCGGGCAGGGCAACTCCGTCGGTTCCGTCGGGTCTGGGTCGTTCCATATCGCCAGCTTCGTCCTCGGATGAGCCTCTTGATTGGGCGGCCATCCAGGCTGCGTCGATGCAGCCACCTGTACTGAACGGTGACGGTCTTCCCGAGCCAGCAGCGCCAGAATCGCCTGCTGTGCTGTCCAACCCGCATCTGGCTCATTTGCAAGCCGAGGCGGCCGCATCGGCCGACAGGACACCAACGCAAGAGTCTCCGCACGGTCAAGGTGCCTTGGGCACTCAGCAGTCGGATCTCGATTTTCTGAACGACGTTCTTGCGCAGCCTTCGCAATCTGCATCAGGGGCAGATGCGACTAGTAGCGGGCTGGCGGGTTCCAACGGTCTGGAAGACGATGATTCGGAGAGCGACTCGTCCGTTCCGGCACAGGACGAAGCGGCGCAGCTCAAAGAGATTCTCGCCTCGCTCAATGCTTTGAAGATACCCACGAGCGACGGCACCGATCCCGCAACCGCCCAGATGGAACGCAACGAGATCCTCAGCCTCCTCGCCAACTTGGAACAGACCGAAGAGGTCGTCGGTGGTCTCGAGGGCAAGCTCGACAGCTTGCTCTCGTCACTTGACACGCTTCTGGCCAGTCAGGACGCACAGCAGCTCGCCCGGCAGACTAGCACTTAGTCGAAAAGCACACAAAAAGCACAACCTCATTTCTATTGAACATGTGCGGAGATCCTTTCTTGAGACGGCCGTGCAGAGGGATGCTCCTTGTTGTTGGAGAGATGACGCGTCGGAACGACGGCGCGAATCGAGTTAGCGAGTCGCGAGTTGAGTCTCCGCAGGCTTGAGCAAAGTGAGGATGGGATGCGGGCAAGCTCCGAAGGGGCAAGAGCGTGGGATCGAGATCGGAACGGGAGCTGACGACGTCGTGAGTGTCGCCGAGTCGACGCCTTGCATGTTCGCTGCGGGTCACACCTTTGCGTGCGGACCTGGGGCCTTCGCTTCGCCCGCAAACCAGACCGCAGAGTTCGAGCGGGGCATGGACGTAGTGCGCATTTGCGGAAGCGGGACAGATTAGAGACTTCAAAGAGACAAGGTTCTGGAATTGACCACGCTGGGCACGGCAGTAATTGATACAAAGGTGAGGGGGCACAACGGAATCAGTCGATGTGTGGGCAAGGCTATGACCTCAGTAAACGTAGCGGAAGTTAGGGTTCTGCTTGTCGGTCAAGTCGTCAAATGCGAGCGAGAGGTCGATTTCGTCGGCGGCATCTGCTTGTCTGCCCTTGAGCAGGTTTGCTGCGATTCTTCTCTTTCGGTTCTGAGCCATGTAGTACACCCTGAGCGCGAGGAAGAGCAGGATAATCGCAACGTAGCATCCGAGCTGGCCAGCAAAAGCCTTGCGGTAGTGGGGTGCATCTGTTGAGCGGAAGAGTTGCGGGCCTGCGGAATTTCCAGCTGCCCAACCGATAAAGTTGATGGCAATGGCGACGGTCCTCTTTGTTTGACCTCCGACGTTTCGTGTGAGCAGACTGAACGACAGAGGCGATACACCGTTGTAGCAGATGGTCATGAGGAAGACCGTCAGCAGTCCTCCCACGTGCGCCTTGTCGTTCGGCACCGTAAGGAAGACGACAGCCGAAATGAGCGACGGAATGGAAAATGCAACCGCTACCAACAGCGTCTGGTTTGTCCATTTCGACAGGTACGCAGCCGAGAAAAGCACTGCCACCTGAATCGCACCCTGCGCGATCGCTAGCAGGTCGGTTTGAAGCACCGTAAAGCCGAGATTGTTCTTGATGATGATGTTGGTAAAGGCGCCGAGACCACCCACAGGGATCGTGTTCAAGACTTGGATGAAGAAAAAGGCCCAGATCTGCGGGTCGAGCAGCGCCTCTTGGATGTGCGACCACTTGAGCTTCTTGTTCTGCACGCCCGTCTGGTTCTCGCGCACGCGCTCGACGATCTTGATCTTGTCTTCTTCCGAGATGCCCCGCGCCTTCATGGGAGACTGCGGAAGCATCCACAGCACCACTCCAGCCCATACCACCGTCAGTAGCCCGAGAAGTAAGAACAAGAGCTGGAACGATGCAATCTTCCCTCCCTGGTAGTGGTACACGGCCCAAGCTAGCAATCCCCCGAGCATAGTCTGTAAGCCATTACCCGCGTAGAATAGGCTAATAGTCCTGGCTTGCTCTTCCTTCTTGTACCAGACGGCGGTGAGGAGGATGAAGCAGGGTTGGCAGACGCATTCGAAGCAGCCGAGGAGGACGCGGACGATGACGGCGCCATGAAAATTAGTGACGGCGGCGGAGGTCGCGACGACGGCGCCCCATGCGAAAATACAGAACGCGAGCCAGCGGTGGATGGGGAGGATCTGAAGCGCGCGGTTCTGGGGGTACTCGGCGCAGATGATGGCGAGGTAGACGCAAGTGGTGAGCCACGAGTACTGCTGACCTTCGAGGTGCCACTTTTTCTGGATGCCCATGATGGACGCCAGCGAGACAAGGCCCTTGTCGAGCGACTGAAGGAAGTAGGTGACCATGATGACTGGCAGGATGCGTCGGTCGATGATGCGCAGCAGTCGTTTGTTCTCCTCGGGTGTGATCGTGATGCTCTGGTCGGTGTATTCGAGCACTTCGCTGTCGACTTCTTCGACGATCGTGTCTGGTAGCACGGGCACTCCGAGCTTGTGGTGATGCACGGGTGCCTTCTCCAGCGTGCTCACATCGTCCGTTGCGATGGAGGTCTGCGTCGTGACCTTGTCGAGCTTCTCCATGGTGCTCGGATGCGATTATGCAATGTCAACGATTTCGACAGGTTCGATGTGGGGTAAGAAGTCGCCGAGGACCGAAATGAAGTCCTTGTAGATGGTTCGAGCTTCGCTGCAAGTGCGCGTTATGGTGCAGGTGCAGGTACGAATTTCGACTCGTCTCAACAATGGCTGAGATTGATGAAGTCGTGATGGTGATCACAGAGAGGGAAGGGTGACGGAACCCACCGAGATCTGCCGTGCTTATAAGCTCGCGGCCGCACCGGTCTCGCTTCGTGGACAGTGTCAGCGCATGCGTGGGGTCGCATGAAGTGGTCTCTCTGCATGCTTGGCAGGTATCATAGCACTGGACCGAGCTCGGCAGCTTGAGACCCTTAGCCGCCAGCCGATTGCCTGCAAACATGCCCGTTCCTGAGTGCGGGGTTGACCTGCTGCCGATGCCGGCTTTGCTTGGCTCAAAGTGTAAAATCACAAGGCGCCGGTGGCTGGACATGCTGCGAACCGAGCACGAGAGGTGCCACCTCGGGAGGCTGTAAGGTAGACCAGGGCGCACGGGTTGAGAGAGCGGTGTGGGCACATGGGAGTGGGGGAGGACAAGATCGCCGAAGTCAAGGGGCCCCGCAAAGTCAAGAACCGGCATGGCGGCAGTCGGCTTGCTCGGTCTTTGAAAAATGATTTTTTTTAAAATTGCCGCGTCTGTCAGGGATGGCGGCCGTCGGCCAATGCGGGGGAAGCGCGGGAGACGCACAACCTGAGGCGGCGGGTGGTGGTGCGGACAGAACGGTTGTCAAGATTCAGACCCACGCGGTCAGCACGCTAGCAGCCCCGCGGCGTGCCCTTCGACGTGGGGGCCCTCAGCCTTCATGTGCCGCTTGATGCTGCTTTGCGCTTTGCTTCAGAGGTCGCGCAAGTCGGCTGGTCAATCTCGGCCCTCATCACCGAGTTGACCGGTCGCTACCCGGCGGTCCATCGCATCGCCCGCGCTTACCCTCGCGCGGGGTATCGGAGTTGGTGACCCCTCCTACTCGTCCTTGCCGCCTTGTCGTCTCGTGCCTTACAGCGTGTACAGGAATCATCTCCACGGACCTGCTCTCGACAGCCGCTGCCAAGGATTGCTCCAAGCCACCTGTGCAAGCGACAGCGTCGCCACTTGCCTCGCTTACCTTCCCCCCGCCTCCGCACTCAGCTTCCCCTCAAATTGATTCCTAGCCTTTCAGACGAAGCCTCCTTCACCTTGCAGGCAGGCACTCCCCCAGCTCATGCCTTCTGGTCCTCGGCCCGTCCTCGGCCACCCACCGCATTCGCACCCCGTCTAGAAGCCCGGCTTCACCCTGACCTGTCCATTCCTTGGTCGCCGTCACACACCGTGTCCGAGGTGTAGCTCCCCGTGAGGGCCCGCTACCTCCAGCAAGGCGACCTGGTCTCCTCCTGTTGCCTTAGGGTTCATGATCTTGCAATTGGCCTACTGTCATAACGGTCCGCAGAGCCGAAAACGCATGGTGTCAACGGACCGCTATCGGAGTGGGCGACAACGCCTCTCGTCTCAGCTCGGCAGAAGCGGCGATGAAGGACAAGCACGTGCAGATTCAAGCACTTAGTCGTTCTGCCTCACGTGTGTGTGTGTTCGAGGAGTTCTGTCTTGGACCCTGGTGCGAGGCGGAACTAGGAATTTGAGCGCTCGGACCAGTTTACTTGCGTCCTGTTGTGAGCATCACCTTCGTGAGAGCCACCATCATCTGTCGAGACAAGCGCAGCGCACTACAGAGAGGACCAACACGAGCTTCTTTCGGCTGCCCGCTCTATTGCCACCATGTGCGGTCCGACATCACATCAAGCACCGTACCCGCTTCTCGCGGAGCAGGCCACCCGCCCTGTTCGTCCACTACCTATCCGCAGTATCCAAGAGAAGCGGATCCACGAATTTATCGGCGGCCAATTCGCCTCGGACAACGTCTCGTCCTTGCTCTACGTCGGGCGCACCAATGCAGCAGCAAACGTCCAAATAGAAAGCTGGAGCCCGTCAAACGGCACGCGTCCAAATTTCGCCGAGGCGAGCGCACAAAGCTTCCAATCATGTCGAATCGGCGACAAGTTCGGCCCAAGCTGGTCCAATCACTGGCTCAAGCTCACTCTGAGCGTGCCTGATGAGTGGGCCGAGCTAGATGGTGTCGAGCTCGAATTCGACGCGAGCTGCGAGGCGCTCATCTTTGACCAGCTTGGCAATCCTCTGCAAGGTTTTACTGGCGGCCAGGAATTTGATCGCCGCCACGACTTTCCGTTGCCAAAAGGCGACCAGGCGCGCAAAGGTGCCGTCTACTACGTCGAGATCACGGGCAACGGCATGTTTGGCATCCACGCGAAAGACACGAGGTACTACGACCTCGGGATCGGATCGGATCCGGATCCAGATCGCTACTTTGAGCTGGCCAAAGTCGATCTTGTGCTCAAGCGGCTCGAGGCGTGGCAGCTCATGTACGACTTCACCACGCTCCAGCAGTGTGTCGAAGAGCTGCCCAAGGACGGTATACTGCAGAACAAGGCGCTGTTCATCGCCAACGAGATCATGAACACCTTCCTCAGGTCCGACGTGTCCAGCATCGCTCGTTGTCGTCAGCTCGCCGAAGAAGTGTTCGGAGAAGCATGGTCGTCGTCAGCCTCGTCTCTCTTTGCTGGTGATGCCGAGATAGCCAGCAAGGACAACAAGGCTTTGGTCTGGAGTCTGGGACACTGTCACATTGATTGCGTCTGGCTTTGGAGCTTTGATGCTGCGCAGCAAAAGGTGGCACGCTCGTGGACGACGCAGCTGGCGCTCATGGAGCGATACCCCGAGTACCGCTTTACCGCCAGCTCCCCGCAGCAGTTCAAGTGGATCGAAACACTCTATCCTTCCCTTTTTGAGCGCATCCGCGAAAAAGTCAAGGAGGGCCGCTTCCAGCCGATAGGCGGCCTGTGGGTCGAGTGCGATGCCAACATGCCGAGCGGCGAATCGTTTGCTCGCCAGCTCTTGTACGGTCAGCGCTACCTACGATCGCGCTTTGGCATAACAAGCAACGTCTTCTTCCTGCCCGACTCGTTTGGCTACAACAGTCAGATCCCGCAGCTGGCACGACAGGCAGGTTGCGACTACTTTTTCACGCAGAAGCTCTGCTGGAACCGCACCAACACCTTCCCGCACTGCACCATGATGTGGACCGGCCTAGACGGCACGCAAATCATCTTCTCGCAGAGCTCCATCCCCAACTACAACAGTCGGTGCGGAATCATCGATATGGTCAAAGCGACGCGGCGCAACCCTGATCTCGGGGTCCAGCCCAGTTGCCTGCACCTGTTTGGTTTTGGCGACGGCGGCGGTGGTGCCAACCCTGAACACATCGAGAGACTGCGCAGGACTCGAGCGCTGCACAACAACGGCTACACCGAGGTTCCCAAAGTCACGCTCGGGCGGAGTGCAAAGGACTTCTTCGAACACGTCCTCGAGACCACTCGCAATGGCGATCGCCTCGCCACTTGGAGCGGTGAAGTGTACCTCGAGTTTCATCGTGGCGTCTACACGTCGCAGGCGGATATGAAGAAGTGGAACCGTCTAGTCGATTTAAGGCTGCACGATATCGAATGGCTCTGCACCCTGGCTGCGATACGCGATACTGGGTACAGCTATCCTCACGAGCGGCTCTTGCAGGTGTGGGAGCCATTCATGCTCAGTCAGTTCCACGACTGCCTTCCGGGCAGCTCGATCCGCAAGGTGTACGACGACATGAAAAACACCTACGCCCGCTTGACGGTCGAGATGGACCAGCTCCAGGCTGAAGCCAGCGCGGCTCTCCACGCCCACCAACCTCGTCGTACTGCCTCTGCGGATCCAGTTCTCTTCGCACCGAACACGCTCGGAATGCGGCGGCAGGAGGTGGTCGAACTGGATGCGGCCGCCTTCGACAAGTCGCGAAGCAGACCGCTCGTGCTGCAAAAGCTGCAAAACGGAAACTCGCTGCTTCTGCTCCAAGACATCGACGCTTGTGGCGTTCTGAAGCACATTGCGCCTCCACCCCGGCGAGAGTCCGTATCCGCACGTCAAGAAGGCGACGCTTTCGTGCTGGAATCGGCCGACATGCGCTTGCGCATCCAGAATGGCCGCATTTCATCCATCTACGACAAGGCGGAACGGCGCGAGATGGTGGCATTTGGTCAGTCAGCCGGCCTGTCCATCAGCCAGGACTATCCGCCCGAGTTTGACAATTGGGAGGTGGAGATGTACTCGCTCGATACGGTTGAGCAGCTCGCTTTCGAGACGGTAGAGATCGAAGAGGTCGGACCGTATCGAGCAAGCCTCGTCGCGACGCTCGGGATTGGAGAAGCGAGTCGCGCCAAGGTAAGCATCTTCATGGATTCAATCTCGCTCATCCCGCAGCTTGCGAATGGAGAGCAGGCGCGAACGACGGTGCAGATCCGGCTGTCGATCGACTGGCATGAATCGCATCGCTTCTTGCGCTTCGAAGTGCCAACAAATATCCGGGCGGATACGGCGAGCTTCGAGATGCAGTTCGGACACGTGGCACGACCGACGACGCGCAATACCTCGTGGGAGGCAGCCAAGTTCGAGGTGTGCGGCCATCGATTCGCGGACCTGTCCGAGCCGAACTATGGACTGGCGATGCTGACGCAGACCAAGTACGGCTACTCTGTCGAGGGCGGCCTCATGCGTCTGTCGCTGCTCAAGGCCGGGGCGTATCCGGACTCGCAGATGGATCGTGGGTCGCACGTGGTCGACTTTGCCCTCTACCCGCATCGCGGGAGCCTCATGGATGGCGATGTGGTGGCAGTCGCCCGGGCTTACAACGCAAAGCCGGTCCTCCCCGGCCTCTTGCGCGAAGCAAGCGATGCGAAAGCGTGGGAATGTCCAGTCAGGGTGTTGCAAGATTCTACAGCTCGATACAGCCACGTGGTGCTGGATACGGTCAAGATGGGCGAACCACGACTGGATGGTGGTAAGGAGGGAAAGAGCATCGTTTGCCGTCTTTACGAGGCTTTCGGCGCACGTAGCAGCGTGACGCTCGAGTGCGATCTGCCGGTCAAACGTGTAAGCATCACCGATCTTCTCGAGCAAGACCACGAGGAAGAGACACGCGCCCTCAACGAGGCAGGAGCCCTGTCGAGCGACGGGCGTCTCAAAGCGGTGCTGCATCTGCGCGCGTTTCAGTTCATGACGGTGCGCATCGAGCTTGCGTAGCCATCCGTGAGCCCATACTGTATCCGCAAGTGAAGCTGCAGGTTGTATCAATGCATTCATGGTGCGTGCAGAAGATGAAAGCGCGTGTGTGTGGGTCTAAGCGATGTGGGTGGGAGTTTGGTCTAGGCAGGCGAGAGCACGGCGGTCCAAACATCCATGCATCTGCCCTTGCTTTTCCGGCGGACGGCCTCCTCGAGCGCGGAGCTCGACGTCTGGATCGAGTGCATGAGTCTCTGACCGGACTGGTCGTTCGCCTCCGGTACGGGGTCGTTGAACAGCTTGACAGCGTCGCGCGCCATGTCAACCTCCCAGCTACCATCCTGAAGCTCTTGTCGAGGAGTGAAGATGACGTACTCGTCGACCTTCCAGCCAGCTTCGGCTGCCAACGCTACGATTTGGTTGGGGCTGATCGGCGTTCGAATGTTTCCGTCCTGTAGAGGAGATTGGGCTTGCAAGAGCACCGCGAGCAGGTGGGGAACGGCTTCAGTGTGGGATACGGACATAGCCCACTCGGCGAGCAGGAGATTCTTGACGCCAGCCTCGCGTATCGCCTGGAAGGTATCACGGATCATCTTGACGGATGGAAAGTACCAGATGCTGTGCGCGAGGGTCACAGTGTCGAACTGCTGCGATCTGAGCACCTCGTGCGCGGTCTTGCCCAAGACGAAGGACAGATGAGGCTTGAGGGCCTCGTGTTGAGCGAGGTGAGACTGGGCCTGGTGAAGTGTATAAGGGGAGCCGTAGTCAGGCGAGGCAGGGTCCACGCCGACAATGCTTGGTGGCTCGGAGTTCTTGATTTGGAATCGATCCAGGTTCTTGGCGAGAACAGCGGCCATGGCGCCAGTGAGATCCCCCTGACCGCAACCAAGGTCCATCACACGGCCTCCGAAAAGAGAGCGCTTTCCGCCAGAATATGTACGGCCATTATCGCTCCAGGGGTTATCACCTACGAGCCAGGCGTACATGATGTCAAGGCGATGCGAAGTCTGCGCTGCCTGTACGCTGTCCTCCTTACCCACCGACTCGGCAGGCTGCAGGTGGTTGGCGGCCACCTCTACCGAGGTCAAGTCGAAGTACTCTTCGGCGAGTGTTGGTCCGTCCATGTCCATGATGTGTTGCTGAGTGAAGAAGCGAACCCTGACGTGTCTACTTTATACGCCCGTGGGTGTTGGCTGAGTCGCAAAGGCGATGGAGCGTGTGATGGTAGGGTGACTCGAAACGGCGTCTTGGTGCGTGCACGGAGGTAGGGTCTCCGACATTTCATGCAAGTTGATGGCTGCTGCGCGTTCGTAAGGGTCCACTGATGGACTGAGCAGCAGCAGCAGCAGCTCGCCCAACTTGACGTCCGCATCGGCCAAAGAGGGTACCATCGGGAAAGAGAACCTGAAAACAAAAAGAAAAAGAAAAAGAAATCCGGAAAAGAAGACAGCATTTTAAAAATTGGGGCACCAAAAAGCAGTCGGCGCTTTTCGGTCCTCGGTAACTGCGCTTTCCGGTGTCGGCGATTCTGAGCGCGTCGACCCCGCACGCTTATTTTCGCAGTGCGGCTATAGTGTTCCCCGCACTTCCTGGAGGGTTATAGCCACGCTTCCATCGAGTCGGTCTCCCTCCTCATCACCACCGCCACCCTCTCTCCGAATCGCACTCTTCCACTCGCTATATCAAGATGGCTTCCAAAAGACCCGCACCGGAGACCTTGCAGCCGCGCGACATCGAACAGGAACGTGCAGCATGCTCGTTCGACGTCGACGCCATGTCGTGCATCCTCCCCGGCTCGCGCACTGAGCGTGACAACGCACGCTGGCTACTCTCGCTTCTCAAAGACGATCCGGATCACACTTTTGACAAGGAGGATCGCGTCTTCCAATCTCGCAACGAACGCTTCCTCAAGGGTCAGCAGGTCTCCCTCCGCTACTTTGAGATCCGCAACCGCCACGGCCTCGAGAAGAAGGACGCAGACATGCTCCGTCTCTTCACCGACGAGTACCTTCCCATCCAGGTCGCGGAGAGCATGGCTCAACCCACCCTCATGCGCCAGGCAAGCACGGAACAGTGGGCCGAATGGGGTCCCATGGTCAGGTCCGGCCGCTGGCTCGGTTGCTACATGCAGACCGAGCTCGCACACGGTTCCAACCTCTCGGCACTCAGGACCACCGCCACCTTCGACCACAAAGCCGACGAGTGGATCATCAACACTCCAGAGCCGTCTGCTGGAAAGGTCTGGATTGGAGGCAGCGGTCTCACCGCCACGTACGGCGTAGTCATGGCCAACCTCATCATCAGCGAAAAGTCGTACGGCATGCACCCCTTCCTGGTACACCTCCGCTCGCTCAAGGACCACACTCTGCTGCCCGGTCGCCGCATCATGGAGATGGGATGCAAGCTTGGTGCGCCTGCAATGGACAATGGGTACATCTGCTTTGACAGTGTCCGCATCCCGCGATCGCATCTGCTCCAGCGCTTCCAGACCGTCTCCAGAGACGGCGTCTACGAGAAGCGCAATGCCGCCGCCCAGGTCATGACGCGCGGCACCATGACCCTCGTTCGTGTCGGTCTGTGCGAGATTGCAGCCCACCATTTAGCGCGTGCAGCCACGATTGCCATCCGCTACGCCGTCGTTCGACGACAGGGCACCTCGAGCACCCAGCCAGATCAGCTCGAGCCCAAGATCCTCGACTATGCCTCCGTCCAGACACGCGTCCTCACTGCACTTGCCTCGGCCTACGCCATCACCTTTGTCAGCCAGCATCTCAGACGCTTGTATACTCGCATGATCGCAGAGATCGAGTCGACGGGCAACAGCGCGCTCCTGCCCATCGTACACGGTTACTCGAGCGTGCTCAAGGCGGTCTGCACCAACGACTCGCTCGCCGGCATCGAACGGTGCCGTCGCAGCATGGGTGGTCACGGCTTCAGTCAGGCTTCTGGCTTTGACTTTGAGCGCAACCAGCCCAACGCCGGCCTCATCTACGAGGGCGAGAATTCGATGCTCCTCGCCGGACCCTCGGCCAACTTTTTGGTCAAGCAGCTCAATGAGGCGCGCAAGCGCAACGGCAAGGTCCAATACCCCGAGCTTGCATACCTCGAGCTTATTGTCTCTTCGCCCAGCTCTGCAGATGCAGTGTCGAAGCGTTCGCTTGCGGTCAGCGTCAACCAGATCGACCAGCCCGCCAGCTTGCTCGACTTGCTCGGCTTCCGTGCCGCACTTTTGGTTGAGCGCCTCGCACAGCACCGCTCGAGCACAGCGGGTGCTGATGGCGTATACAAGCACATCGACACCAACCTCGCCGTGCGCGCCTCCACCGCTCACGGTGCCTTCTTGATCGGCTACGCTTTCACTCAGCTCGTGCAGCAGCTCAAATCCGACTCTGCCGCTTCCACCAAAGAACGGTACGGCGTTGCGGTTCAAGGCTCGCACGTCGCCGCACTCGATGTGCTGCTGCGCTTCCACCTGATTCAAAACTGCATCCTCAGCCCCGACATGCTCAGCGACTTCCTTGAACTCCAGCTCCTCTCCCCCGCGCAGCTCGGCAGGCTTAGAACGACGTCCGCCTCGCTCTTGTCTGGGCCCATCCGCCGCGATGCTCTGGGACTCGTCGAGAGCTTCGACATGCACGACTGGTACCTCTGCTCGCCGCTCGGAAGCAGCGACGGCCGCGCGTACGAGAGGATGATCGAGTGGATGAAGCGCGAACCCCTCAACCACTCGGGCGAGCGCGGCGCCCGCGACGCAAACGGCGTCGTCAAGGGCTATCACGACGGCATCGGTCGCCTCATCCGCGGAGAAGCCGTCCAGTTTACCGAGCGCGCCAAGCTGTAGATTAGCCTACGAGATGATTGATATATACAATTGAGAGTACCTTTCGCCAGCCGCATGCTTGTCCGGCTGCCATTCAGTCTGTTGCAACTACGTACTGTGAGGGGTTGGAGTGTGTTGCTCGACTGAGACGGTGGAATTGGCGAATCGTTAAAATCGGGTTCTACAATTTACCGATCCCGATTGGAAGAAGCCCGACGCGAAGTCGCACGGGGCTGCTGCAGCTCCACCGCCCATCCGCACTTGCACATCTCCCTCGACTCGTCCATTCCTTAGCTTCTCTTCCATTTCAGCCCTCATACACGCAACACCATCACAGTGCTTTGCATCTACGCGCTGCACTTGACTTTTCAGGCGTAGATCGCGAGCTGCATCGAGGCACCATGACGGCTCAGACATCCCGAACCTCGACGTCGGTGGCCATGCTGCCCGAGGACGATGATGTGCACATTGCGTTCCTGCGGTCGGTATCTCTTCGTAGACCCGTGGGCCCACACAAGCACTTCAAGATGCTGTCGGTCGTGATGGACACGCAAAAGGCGCTCGACTTGCGCTACCAGCGCCTAGCTGCGCGCCTCGAAAAGCTCAGCAGCGCCGCACCACCCAGCAACGCTTCGGACAAGAAGTCCAGACCACCACTCTCCAGCGCAGGCAGCAACATGAGTGCGACACCTCGAATTCGTCGCAACCTCGGCCACTCGCGCAAAGGCTCGCGCTCGCGGTCTGGCAGCGTCGCCAGCTCAGGTCCTGCCGAGGATGATGGAGAGCGCACCGAGGACGACGCGGAGCAGAATGAAGAGGAAGAGCGGGAGCGCCAGCAGGAGACCGAACAGACGCGCCTTGCCATCGCCGCACTCGGTCTCGACCGCACGGTGAAGCCAGAGATGGTGTGGAATGAGCTGCACAAGCTGTTTGACCTCGAGGCGCTCGACGACATGGAGGAGGGCGCCATCTTTGACTCTTCCAGCCAGGCCGGAGCTGCGACCGACACAGGCGACTCGAGCAGCGATTCCGCCTCCAGCTCGTCGCCACCTGCCTCGAAGCGCAAGCGCAGCCTCACTGGCGCTGACGCCAACAAGGCGCGGCAACTCTCGGCCGACGTGCTCTCGCGTTGTGTGTTTCAGCATCCGGGCTCGCCCGACTTCCACGCGGACGGCGAACGCAAGTCGCGAACTAACGCGCATTCGCAGAACTGGATCTATGGCGACGACATCCGCGGCACCGGCGACGGCATGGCGCGCCGCGACTTCTACCTGTGGCCATGGGAAGAGTTTGAGCCGCTGATTGCAACGCGTCGCATCGCCAAGGACGCAGAGGAGGAAGGAACAACAACCGCCAAGGACGAGGGCTCGGCTGCGTCGGATGCTTCTGCAGATGCCAAGACACCTAAGCGATCCGCTTCTCCTGCTGAAACCCACGACGCTAGCGCCAAGCAGGAGGAGGACGCAGCCGAGGAAGGCAGCGAGGACGCGGAGGAAGACGAGGATCTTTCGGAGCCCGATTCGGACGCCGACGTTTCGAAAGACTCGACACCGAAGCGTCGCTCGGGGCGTCGCGGCCGCGCTGACGCCTCTAAATTCAAGAAGAAGGCGTCGCGCAATACAGCGGAGAAGAGCGACGAGGACGAGAGCACGCCGGCTGCCAAGGCGGAGCCGGACGCGGACGAAGAGGGCGAATCCGACGAGGAGAACGAGTCGTCTGAGCAGGTGCGCACGCGCCGCGGCAGCCGCAAAGCACCTACGCCTCTGCAACGTCCGCCCCGCACGGCGGCGTCAGGTCGCAAGAGCACATCGGGAACTGTGACGCCAACGCGCTCCACACGCCGCGGGCGTCGAGCCGGCAACGACGGCACAGAGGCGTCGGAAGACGAAGCAGCAAGTGACGCGGCCGAGAGCGACGCCAACGAGGACGGTGAGGACGGCAAAGCTGGCGAGGACGAGGAAGAGACGGCGAGCGAGGCGGAGAGTGCCGCGCGTCGACGAAGTGGCAAGGCGCAGCAGGCGGCCTCCTCGGCGCGCAAGGGCAGCAAGAAGCGCGGCGCACCGTCGAGCGATGAGGAGGAGGCGGATGCACGACCTTCGGTGCGTCGACGCAGCAGCCGGCGCGCATCCAAGTCAGAGGGTGGCGAAGCCGCCGCGGACGAGGCTGAAGACGAGGACATGACGGACGCCAAGGAGGAGCAGAGCGATGCTGCGAGCGAGGGCGCACACGAGTCGGGATCCGAGCGGGGTGACGGCGACGACGACTCGGACGCTGGGGACGAGGACAAGGAAGGCGCATCGAACCAGGCCTCCGAAGACGAGGAGGGCTCGGACGAGGAGGATGACGATGATGCGAGCGATGGCGAGTCGGGTTCTCGACGACGAGGGAAAGGGTCGGCCAAGGCAGGCGAGCGCGGCGGTCGACGTACTGCCGCTTCGTCGGGCGGACGATCGACACGTGCCTCCGTGGTGTCGCGCTCAAGCGCGGCCAAGGAGCCGAAAGAGTCGACGCCGTCGACGCCCGCCAAGCAGACGCGCTCGAGCCGGTCCTCGGTCACGCCCGCTGGGTCGATATCTCGAAGAGGCAGCAGCGACAAGCAGCAGACCTCGACGCCGAGTGCCCGCACGCCGGCCCGAGCAACCACGCGCAGCTCTGCATCCACCGATACGCGCAGCACTCGCCGCACCCCGCGCCGCTAGACCTTCCACTCTGCTCATTTTGTTCTCACGCAATGCAGCTCCAGCCCAGACCAGCCTTGTGCGTGATTGAAAGCGGTGTGAGAAGTGGTAGGCACGATTAGAATACATGGTGTGAGTAGGCAACACTAGATGTCGACCTTTGGACGGTCTTGAACCTTCTTCTTTGCGTCAGCTTGTGAGATGGGCAGACCAGCGTCGATCCACTGTTTCACATAAGCGTCCACCTTGTCGCCGGTCTCTTTGGCGTCGACGCTTCTTCCAAAAGCATCGACGAATTTGCCCTCTGGATCCATGAGGTAGAAGAAGATGCTGTGGTCCACAAGATAATCTCCCATGGGGTCTGCGCCGGGCGGGGTGGAGAAGTAGACTCGGTAGGCCTTGCATGCCTGCTTGACAGCGTCAAACGTTCCGGTAAGACCGACCATACGCGGGTGGAAGTCATCAATATACCGAGCGAGCTGAGGCACAGTATCGCGCGCTGGATCGCACGAGATGAAGACCGGGTTGATGATCTGCTTGCCGTACTTGGCATCGATGCGGTCGACGACCTCACCCATCTTGTCGAGTTCCTCGGGACAGATGTCGGGGCAGTTGGTGAAGCCAAAGTAGACGAGCGAAAAGCTGCCGAGCAGATCGTCGTGCGTGAATGGATGCGACGTGGATGTGACGAGCGAAAACGGCCCACCGATGCGCGGACGCCCGACTTTCGCAGCGGCCGTTTCGGCCTTACGTCGCTGTTCTACTTTTTGCTTCTCGCTGCGGAAGTAGTAGAGCAACCCCGCTCCCGTCACGAGGAAGAGCAGTCCTGCCTTGAGGTTGAACGGTCCCACCGCGAGCTTGTCCTTGGCCTGCTCTTCGCGCTGCGACGAGTAGCTGCGGAAGGCCAGGGCGTTGCGACGAGAGATCTGGCTGGCACCTGCTCGACCGACCCCAGGCCAGAACGACGAATTCAGGCTCGATGCCAGCCGAGCTGGCGCTGTCGGACGCACCGAAGCGCGCAGCGTCGACACAGCGGATCGTGCTAGCATCGCTGATTCCGGCGGGATGTGATGGTGTGATGCGAGTCAAGAGCCACAAGGCGGAGCCTCCGACAGATGAGGGACGATTGTTTCGTTTGTCGTCGAGGTTGCGGTGGTGGTTCGGAAAAGCTTTCCCACGGCGGGCCAGTCACCAAGTGGAGGATCTTTCGGCGGTTCTTCTTTGCGGACCACCCGATCTTCCTTCTTCGGCGCTTCCGCCTTTTCTTTGCCCTCAGGTAAGCCGCCCGAACCGTAGGGAAATCGGGAGTCGGGCAAAAACCTGTCTCGAAGCTCAGTCGACCCTCCACCTCGTTGATGCAGCTCTCTCTCTCCCTCTCTCGACCCACCCGCTACCCACACTGCAAGCACATCGACCGGCGCCATGAGCGGCAAACGGCTCAACAAGCGTCAGCTGCGCGAGCAGCAAGAGCTCGACGAGCTCGCAGACGTACCTCTCCCCAAGCCAGCCGCCGCCACCACTAAATCCCCCTTCCAGCAGTTCAACGAGCCTTCCGATGACGATGCCAGCGACGAAGAGCAAGAAGAAGCAGAGGCCGTCCCTGCGCCGCGACCTGCTACCAAAAGCCAACCGACGACAACTTCGCTCTTTGCTGCGCTCGGAGACACAGGTGCCGACGATGCTGATCAGGACGACCAGGACGATGCCTCGGATGCAGACAACGACATTTCGACACAGCAAACAGCCGCAAAGAGCAGCAAGAAGAAGAACAAAAAGAAGAAGAAGAAGGCCTCCGCAGCAGCAGCAGCAGCAGCAGCAGCAGCAGCAGCAGCAGCAGCAGCAGACCAAGGCGATGCCCAAGATGAGCCCACCGCCCAAGCGCAGGATGGCGAGACCAAGTCCACTCCCGCCAAGTCAAGCGCCAAGAAAGCTTCGGCCAAAAAGTCGTCGGCCCAGCAATCAGGCACCCCCACAGGCAAGACAGCAGCCAAGTCCAAAGACGTCGCCGACATGTCGATTGACGAATTTGATGCGCTGCTGGCCTCCCAAGCCAGTCTCAACAACGCCGAGGCTGCACGCAGTCCGTCGTCCTCAACCGCGGCTGCGGGTGCAACAGCCGGGCGTGTTTCGGCGTTCCGAACTCACCTCAGCCTCGACCCACGCCATCTCGATCCAGCGATCGAGCTTCGTCGTCAATTCGGCTCGGCCGCCATCAAGGCGTACCAGAACGAGGCCGGGGGAGCCGCTGGCGGTGGTCGGGCGTCGAGTGGAGCCCGGGCGCGTGCGCAGGCCAACAATCCGAACCTCAAAGTGCGCAGCCTGCTGTGCACGCCCAAGGACTACTGGCCACCCATCAGCCGCAGCTTCACAGGCATGAGCATGGACGTCGTCGACTCGGCCACGCACGGCCGCGTGTGCGTGTGGAAGCACTCGCGCGCGTACCGCCAGGTGCAGATGCAGTTCCTCCAGGCGGTGCGCTCGTACGACCCCAACGCGCTCATGGCGCTGCTGCGCGTGTACCCGTATCACATCGACACGCTGCTCCAGCTCTCCGAATACTCGCGCCACCAGGGCGACCTGGGTCAGGCGGCCGACTTTAACGACCGCGCGCTCTTTGCGCTCGAACGCTGCGCCAGCCCGTACTTCACCTCGTGCCTCTCCAGCACCACTTCGGGCCCGCCCGTGGTGAGCTTCAACAAGATCGCGAACCGCGCGTTCTACCTTGCGCTCCACCGCAATATCGGATTTCTCGGGCGAAGGGGCACATGGCGTACTGCGCTCGAATGGGCCAAGCTGCTGCTGGGGCTGGGGCAGGATGGTGAGGACCACCATGCGGCGCTGTTGTGGATCGACTTTCTCGCCATCAAGTCGCGCCAGCACAGATGGCTGCTCGAGCTCGTGCAGACGCTCGACGAGCAGCGTGCGCGGCGCGGCACCACGAGCGTCACGCATGTCGACGAGCTGTCCGTGCCCGCACGCACGGTCATCGACCACACGGACAAGCAGCTTGCGGGCGAAGGCGACGGCTACGCAGGTACGCTCGACTGGTGTGTGGGCCTGGCGTATGCGCGCGCTCTCGCGTACCGCGCGCTCGAGAAGGAAGAGTCCGACAAGGCGGCTGCGGCCGCGCGCTCGCGGGCGGCTCTGCGCCTCGCCATAGCACGCTTTCCCGGGGCAGTGCCGCTGCTGTGCAACAAGGCGGGCGTGGATCTGCCGGACAAGATCGCCACGCACCCGCTGTTCCAGCTCGCGCCCCGATACGGTGCGGACGACACGCTCAGCTCGCTGCTCACGCACATCTACGTGCTGCGCTCCGAGAGTCTGTGGAAGGAGCCCGGATACGGCGAGTGGTTGCGCAGCACCGCCATGGAGCTCACCGAGACGCTCGTGGCGGACTACGAGGGCAAGCGCACAGCGCAGCCTGCGGTGGCGAGCCACAACACGCGCCAGGGGATCTATCGTCACGTGCTGGTGTCGGATCTACCGGACAACGTGCGTCAGCAGCTCATCGCCTACCTCCCGCCCAGCATCACGGGGAGCTCCGAGCAGATGGATGCGTTCGACCCCGTGCCTCCGCGCGCGGGCGTGGCGGATGCCGACGAGCTCGGTGTCACGCGGTATGACGACGAGTACTTTGCACCTGTGCTAGCCGATACGGCGGCATCGAGGGGGCAAGGACAGGCAGGGGGGGAGCAGGGTGCGGGCATCATGCAGGCGTTCAGGAGGGCGCTGCAGGGCATGGCGGGCGTGCAAGGGTGGGACGCAGCCATGGAGAACATGGACGACGAAACACGAGAGGACGTCATGGCCCAGATCATGCATATGGCCGAAGCAGCCCAGGGCAACAACATGCCCGGCGCATTCGGCGATGCTGACGATGTCGAGGATGAGGCCGACGCGGCAGAGGGCGAGCAGCAGCGTGCGCGACCGTTCGCTGCGCTGCGTGCCGCACTAGACGCCGTGTGGGGCGGCAACCCTCCCGCGCCCACCGCCGACGATGTTCAATCCGACGACGACAATCAGCACTAGCCCGCACCACCCAGCATTTCAACATTTCAGCATTTCAATCCCAGACGCAGTGTCGACTTTTGTTCGATGTGTATTTCTGTGATCGCAGTAAGAGGACTAGGCGAACATCTTGCTGTATGCGGCACGCTGGGCCTTGACCTTTGCTTCGCGGCGTTTGGCCAGGGCGGACTGTTCCTTCTTGATGCCTGGGTCTGTGGGCGCGAGTTCTGCGGCGCGCTTCAAATCGGCATCGGCCCGATCATCGTCCTTGCTCACGCCGTACGCAAGAGCCCTCCTGTAGAACGCTTTGGCAAGGTCGGCGTTTCGCTTTGCGTCTGCTTCGGGCGTAGCGTCCCACGAGGTGGCCTCAGCCGAGTTGAGGAACTGCACCACAGCAGTTGCCTGTGCAATCGCCACGCGTGGCTGCGGGGGTGTCGACTTGAGGGCAGCCAGTGAGGCGTTGAGCTGTACCGAGGTCTTGAGAGTGTACCATGCGGAGCGTGTAGGCTCCTTGGTGTCGTCGGGAAGGACAGGGTGGAGTTGGAGGTATCGCAGGGCCTTGAGGTACTTCTCCAGTGCCACGGCATGGTCTCCCTTAGCAAAGCGACCATTGGCAATCGTCTTGAGCTGCGTAGCTACCTCGAGCGTCTTCTCCACACTCGTCTCCAACTCTCCACCCTCATCCTCCGGATACTCCTCAAACACGTCCCCCGATTCGTCACTTGCAATACCATAGCTTCCCTCCTTCACCTCCACCGACTCTGGGTCGAGTTCACCACACTGGGCGATCCTGATCTCTTCCACAGGACGGTCGCTTTGCGTCGGGGTGTTTTCAATCCTCCTTACCACCGACTTACCCTTGAGCACCCGGCCGAACACCACATGCTTTCCATCCAAATGCGGCGTGGGCACAGTGGTGATGAAGAACTGGCTGCCGTTGGTGTTGGGTCCAGCATTGGCCATGCTGAGCAGGAAAGGTTGGTCGTGTTTGCCCGTCAGATCTTCGTCCTCGAACTTTTCGCCGTAGATCGATTCGCCGCCCGTACCGTCGCCGCGCGTAAAATCGCCTCCCTGAATCATGAACTTTGGGATGACACGGTGGAATGTCGATCCGGCGAACTTCAGCTCGGCCCCAGAGGCTGATTTGCCCGCAGCACCCGTGCACAGCTGCTGAAAGTTCGCAGCGGTCTTTGGGACCAGATGCTTGTACAGCTCGAGTACGATGCGGTTCGCACCAGCGCGTGCGGGGGCTGGCTGATCACCAAAGCTGATGTCGAGATAGACAATCGGGTTGCCCGCAGTGGGCGCAGACGTCGATCCTGAAGCCATTTTGATTGTGTCGCCGCCTGAGGTAGGGTTGATGATGGGAGTGAGAGGGATGATGAGGAAAGATGAGGAAAAGTGGGGACGAGGGACGCTTAATTTGAACGTGCGCAGGCGAGGTGTTCTTCTCGCTTGGCTGCGGAGGCGCGTTTCTCAGCCGTTCTGCCACTTTCCATCCAACGCCCCTCCTCCACGGCTGCTGGGCGCGAAGCTTTCTTCCAACTGCCGCCCGCCCGCCCGCACAGACCGCACTTGCCTCCACCTCTTTGACTTTTCGCCGCAAAATTCAGTGTCGGACGCACTGGACCTGACATCTTCTCGAATTTTTCCGAGGCCTGCTCCTCGCCATCCCAATCAAAGCTCACAACCACCTTCGCACAAGCCATCTTGCCGTTTGAGACAAATACAATGCATCGAGTCGCAGGTCTAGAATACACGTCCGTGCATCTGATGCTCCTCGAGCCGCTCGAGCAGGCACGAGAGCGCAATCACCGCAAAAGTGTTGCCGCCATAGTGACGCGCCGACTGCTCGGTCGCGCCCAGGTAGCACGCCGCATACAGATGTTGCAGCTCCTTGCGTCGATGCCGCCGCTCCCAATCTTCGCCCTTGACTGCGCCGATGGGAGCTCCGTCGATATCGTCGTCCAAAAAATCGTCCGAGTCTTCCTCGTCCGTCTTGTAGAATCTGTTGTACAGTTCCGGTTCGGTGGTGGCCAGCGCACGGTTTTTGCCCTTGCGCTGCGTGTTGCCATTCCGACCGCCGATTGCGTTGCCGCCGTTGTTGCCGTTGGCATTGCCTTTGCCCTTGGCCTTCCCGTTGACCTGGCTGTTGGCTCCGCCATTGCCGCTTCTGCTGCCCGGGGTAAATCTGTTCGTACGGTTGGACGAGGCGCCGGTGTTTGTCGCAAGAGCCTTGCTACTCCCGCGAGGATTGCTGATCTTCAAGTCGAACATGCGCTGATTGAGCTCGTAGTCCTCCTCGTCATCCGACCACGGCGAAGACTGTTTTTGCTTGCCCGCTCTTTCGTGCACTACCACGCGCTCGCCATCCACAACCACGGTTCTTGTCCTAACCGGCGCCTGGCGAAGCTCGACGTGGCCAGAAAAGTGCATGACCCCGTCGCCTGCAGCTCCACCCTTGCCTTGACCCTTTCCGCCCGCTCGCGTTGCGCCGAGCGAGTCGTCACCGGCAGGTCGCATCGTGGACGTCGCCACATTGTCGTCACCTGCGATCAGCTGCAGCTGCGAGCGCAGGATGGGGAACAGCTCGGCCGTCGACGCCGTGAGCCGCTCCTGTCGGCGCTTGAGCTGCTTGGCCTTGGTCGCCATCACCTGCGTGCCGATCAGGATCTCCTCCTCGCTCAGCCACTCGGCCTCAATGCGGCTCTCGGGGATCCATGCCGCCAGCCGGCTCAGGTGGTACACAAACGACTCCAGCAGCGGTCGGAACTGCACCTGCATCTGCACCAGCCTCAGCCCCTTGGGCTTGATCTGCGGGAACTTTTCCGCCAGCGTCGTCAAGATCAACACGATATCGTCGGCCTTGCCCGGCTGCTTGAGCATGCGCGACAACGCGCTCTGGCTCGTCTCGCCTCGACTCCATGCCGGCTGACTGCCGTAGGGCGTATCCGTGCTCTGCTCGGGAATCGCTCGGAACAGCTTGCCCAGTGCCCGTGTGCTCGAGTAGATCCCTGGACCCGCCGGCCGCTGGGCGAGGAAATCGGGCCGCGGCGAGTTGAACGGCGGCATAGGCACGTCTCTCCGGTGCACCGCCTGGCCGGTCTTGCGGTAGTCGACCGCCTTGGCGTGCAACTGCGCGAGCTTGACGCAGTCCGGATCGAGCGAGTGCAGCGGACTTGTATCCGCAATGTGCAGATGGAACGTCGACACGAGTCCGACCTGGTCGTTGATCACATAGTCGACGAAAAAGTCGGCAAGGTCTTCAAACGTGCACGGCCTTGCCAGCGAGCGCGGCGGCACAGCCTTGTACTGTCCTGGCGATTCGGTACGTGTGGGAAAGAGATCCTTGTCCTCGTAGATCGTGTAGATGTCTCCATCCAGATCGCCACCGCTGAGGATCGACTGTAGCGGCCGACCGAAGGGCGACTTGCTGAACACAATCACGTTGCGAAGCTGGAGCAGCGGATGTCCGGGCGGCGGTTTGACCGCATTGACGACGCGCACGTCGCCTGGATGGATGGTCGGGCTGCGTCCGACCATGACCTTGCCCTCGACGACGCGGAACTCGTCTTGGTCGCGGTCATTGACCTGCGCAAAGATCTGACCTCTCTCCAGAAAATTGAACTCGTCGACAACACCGATGAGCGTGCAGCCCTGGACGGGGAATCCTCGCCTTGCGTTTGAGATCGCCCAAGGCAGCCGCAATCACGATGGTGCACAGACGGTGCAGGATACTATCCGGGTCGAGCTCGTCGGGCCGCATGCCAATTACGCTGTCGAGACGCCGGAAAAGCTTGTGCATCTCAGCAGCATCGCTCATAGCAAACGAACCCATGAGTTGCGATGCGCGCTTAAACGATTTGCGCGCCTCCTGCGCGCTCTCCACAGCATTCGCCTGTAAGCTCAGGAAGACGCCATCCTTGACGCCCAGATCCTCGAGTGCGTTGATGAGCGGTCGGTTCAAACGAGCCGGAAGCGGCGAGAAAGAGTGAGCCGCCACCTCCAACTCGCGATGCTTCGGCGCCGAGAATTTGATCATACTCTCGCGCATGATCATCTTCTTGCCCTTGAGCGTGGGATTGAGGCAAAGGACGCCCTTGGCGCCACCACATCGGAACTGGATCGCAGAAGGGATGCGTCTGGGGTCCTGCTGCGACAGTCGCCACTCGCGCCGCATGCCCCTCGTCTCGCAAAGCGCGTGCCAGATCTCGTCGAGCAGGCTTCTCGAGATCTGGCCCACGCCGTCGGTGAGCAGATAGTACTTGCGGTCGCGCTCTGGACCGTTGCTGGGCATCTGCGCGTTGCTGAGCTCGTCGGGAATGATCTCGACCCAGTCATTTTCAATGGTGATGCTGGACGAGGTGGCGCTGAACGCCTGCGAGAGTCGGGCGCCCAGACGAGCGGGGTAGCGATCGATGCTGCGGAAGTTGCCGAGGGCCTGACGGATGCGCTCGGCGTCCCAGAGCTTGCCGACCTTGTCGGTGAAGGCGGTGACGAACCAGCAGTGGTGGCTGCCGAGGCCCGAGCCCGACCAGGCGAGCGCTTCGAACTTGCGCCCGGCGATGGCGATGCCGTACTTGAGCGGATCACCAATGCGCTCGCGCACAAACGACTCGCTGTCGATGCCGTCAAGATCGTGTCGAGAGACGGGGAAGCGGTCGCCGTCCTCGTCGCAGAAGGCAACGCGTACAAAGTGGCTGCCAAAGTCTGGGAACATGCGCAGCACACGGTTGGAGGCGTCCATGAATGGTCCGTCGAGCAACATGCGGGTGGGAGTGATAGTCACGTGATACACGTGGGCGGTGGCGGCGGAGTTGGTCTGCTCTTCGAGCAGATCAGCCTGTGCAGCATCCTGGCGCTTGAGACGTTTCTCTTCGACCTCGATGCGCTCCTCGAGCTTGTGAGAGCCGAGGAGGCACTTTGTCTTGCGGTCGCGGACCTGCTCCTGGCGCGATGTCGCCGCCAGACTCTCGAAGACGCGAGCGGCAAAGTCGATGCCGTAGGACTTGATGAGCCGCTGTGTGTTCTGCTTGAGGATGTTGAGCACGGTGGGCGAGTAGAGACCGTTGCGAATGAGCTTGTCGAGCTGGTAGGCGACCTTGAGATCGATATTGGCGCAGAACTGACCGGCAGCTTCGAAGAACTTGGGTTCGGTGAGATTTCTGCGAACGATATCTCTGGGGTTGGGTCGCGGGTTGCCAGCCCTCTTGAGGAAGGGTCTGGCCTCGATGCAGAACCAGTCGAGGTCGGAGTGAGATTCGAAGCAGACGCGAAAGTTGCATCCGATGAGGCGAATGCGGTAGCGAGTTCGGTCGCGGATGTGTTCCTCGCGGTCGATGTGGTTGATAAAGTCGAAGACGCAGCTGTTTCTGCCCTGACGGATGAAGGTAGCGGGGTCTTCGAGCTCGAACACCAGCGCCTTGTGAGTGTGGTCGATGGACCAGCTGACAATGTTGTTGAAGAGAATCCGAATGGAGTTGTCCTTGTCTCCGAAGCAGAGCGTCTGCGACTTGATGTCAAAGCCGGAAGGGAGCGGCGAAGGAGGCGAATCAAAATCCTCGATGGAGAAGGAGTCGTCCTCGCAGATGACGCCGAACTGGACGGTGGTCCAAGCGCCTTGGATCTTGACGGGCTCGATACGCTTGCGTGGCTGCTGCGGACGAAGAGTCTGGGTGCGGACACAGGTGGTTCGGGAGGCGATCTGTGGAGGTGTGGGGGTGTGGCGGGCAGTGAGTGCGAAGGCATGCGCATCTTCGTCGCTCTGACTGTCGGACGAGTCGGCGGGGCGGCGTCTTCGTGCGCCTCCGTGGAGCCTAGCCTGTCGAGCCTCCCAGTCCTCGAAGGGAAAGGACAGAAGCTCGCGAATGATGTTCTCGCTGCCGAAGCCGTTGGGGATGAGCTTGAGAGCATTTGCCTTGCCATCGCGGACGATCAACAACGGACGGCGCTTGCGCTCGGTGGAGCAGTACTCCATCAAAGCAGAGGCGGTGGAAGCCTCTGCTATGGTGAGGAAGGCATATCCCCTGTGACGACCTTGCTTTGAGGTTTTGGGAAGAACCAGACGAAAGTTGGTGAGGCCCTGGCCGGGGATGCGTACGGGTGGGTTGTGGAGGGCGGCGGCTACCTCCTTGTAGAGGTCCTCCTCGGTGACCCACGGATCTATGCGCTGGATTTGAATCTCCATTGTTACTGCAAGAGCGGGTCACCCGATCCGAGAGATTGTTGGAGGTGTCCTACGGGCTGGAAGTATGTTAAACAGACAGCGAGAGGAGGGGCGTGATCGAGCCAGTTGGGTCGGCGTTTTAAGATGAAGGATCTGCGGAAGGTGGGCGCAAGTGGATCGTGTTAATGAGGCGAGCTGCAAGGAGACAGCATAGAAGATGAAGCCGGTCTTGTGGTCGATGAAGCGCAGTGGTTCCGTTGTGAGAGCACAAAGTCGGCGGGTCAATGAGATCGAAGAGATTGGGGATGTTGTGGAAGGGCGGGTCGAAGCGACGGTGGGGACGGCCTTGCAAGCATCCTCGGCGTGCTCGGAGACTGCGGTGCGAAGCGCGCTGAAGGAGCGAAGGGTTGCGCAGATTGCAAAGGTGCGGACCAGGTGCGGGACGAGGTGACAAAGGTCTGCACGAGCCAAGATGGCGCTGTCGAAGAGAGGACAAAGACCTGCACGATGTTGGACTTGCGCCTCGAGCAACCAACCCTCCAAGCTTTCAAGACTGCGAAATGGCGCCGATAGTGACCGTTGGGCGTGGAGCGTGGGGCGTGGCCCGTTGTCGCTGATAGATGGAAAGATACCGGCAAGTTTTCGGGCCTCTAAGCTCCAGCACACAAAGCGGAGCGGGTTCAGTCGGCCGGTCTGGCAGGCTCAACTTCTGTTCTGCGCAGAGCCGATGCAGATTCATGCACGGCCATCACTTGGAAAATTAACCTCAAGCCGTTGGCGCCTGTCAAGAAAAAGCTGCAAAACTTGCATCTTCGCCGGACCCTCTTTTCCCTCTCTCTCTCTCTCGCTTTCCCCGCCCGCGCCGACATCCGAGAAAGTAGACAAGATCAAGCTTGGCTGCGCACGGGCTTTCATTTTGCATTTGGGTTTGGGTTTCGGCTTGCCGTCACTTGTCACTCGGTGATGCCGATGCATTTCTCTCTATCGGTTCGATGTGATGGTAGCGAGGAGGCGCAGCAGATTGGAGTGGATGTGACATTTGCAAAAGACATCACATGACGATGCAATTCTTGTCGTCTTTGGACTTGTTGCCCTTGCGGCCCTTGAACTTGCTCTGGCTGGCACCGCCCTGCCTGTGGCCGTAAAGGTCGTCAATCACTTGGTCGTGCACGGCGTCGCTCTGTCGCGTCTCGAAGCCAGATGTGCTAGCCTCGTTGCGAGGCGAGGCGTTGGTGGGCCGCGAAGAGCCCTTCATGAGCTGCGAGAAGCGATTCTTCTTGCCCTTGTTCGCTGCTGCTGCGCCTGAACCCATGGATGTGCCGCCCGCACCTGTTGCACCAGCTGGAACGGCGGAGAGCGGTCCCTCGACCAGCTCGACCTTCCATAGACCTCGCAGCGAGTTGCATAGCCAGAGCTTAGCCGTGCCCTGACGCACCCAGCGAACCAGCTCGTCCACCTCGATGTCCTCCTCGTCCACCACGCCCTTGTCCACCAACCACCTGCGCAGCAAACCGTCCAGCATGCCTGCCGATGTGCGTGGCGTGATGAAGCGCGATCCGCCTGCACCACTTCCGGTTAGCTCCACCACAACGTTGGCCAGACTTGACTCGGTCACCAGTCGCTTGGGTGCAGATGGGACTGCGGCATCGACTTGATCCAGCGTGTCCATCTGCTCGTCATTCCACATGATCACGTCGAAACACCTCTGGTCGCCCTCTCGAATGCCGCTGAGCACACTCGGGTCGGCTCCCACCCTCTGCTTGGCCGCCTCGTAGAAGCCACGCGCGTCTGTCTTGTTGAACACGAGCGGCTCTAGATCCATGGTGCGCACTCTCGTCGGAGCCGCATCCAAGCGCACGCTCGGCGGACGTGCTGCGTTCGAACCGCTCTCGAGCATGCTCGGGAATGCGCTGATCGTGCGTTGCGTCACGCGGATCGAGCCGTCTCGGCCGATGGCAACGCGGACGCCCTTGACCGCACCCTCTCCGTCCTGAGCTGCGGAGCTTGCCAGGCTCGATTCAATGGCTTGAAGAATGCGGTCGGGCTGCAGCGAGCCCTGCTGCTCCAAGACAGCCATCGACCACACCGCAGAATACACGCGGCACATCGCCCCCGCCGACGACACCAGTCGCTCCAGATGCTGCGCCAGAAGAGGAATGTGTCGGAACAGCCGATGCCTCGAGGCGGACGTCCCGACGGTCGGAGCAGCTGCCTCGTTCGCTGCGTCTCGAAGGAAGGGATTCGTCGTGGTCGGCAACGTGTTGGGTTGGCTTTCGCTCGCGTTCAGGAAAGGATTGGTCGACGGGGCCGGAGCCGGAGCAGCAGCCGAGTCTACATCCTGGCCTCCTCCGCCTACTCCAACGGACAGACTCTGCATCGCGTCCAGCAACGACTGGTGCTCCGCTCGCAACCCAGCAGGAATCAGGCTCGCCGCAACGAGCGCATCCGCTGCCTCGCCTTTTTGCGGTTCCTTTTCGTACCGCATGGTCGTGAACACCTCGCGCGGCGTCTCGAAGGCGGGTGCAGGAGGGGCAATCATGCCCATGGCCACACCAGTGGCTGGCTGCTGCTGCGATTGTCTTGACCGGGACGAGTATCCGCCCTGCGACTGACGGCCCCTGCGACGCTGCTGGTGTCGCGCAAGCCGGTCCTGGTCGTTCTGATAGATCTGCATCGCAAGCGCATAGTCCGCATCCTCGTTCGCATGCAGGCCTTCACCACCCAAGCCGCCCGCGCCTCCGAGGCCGTCGGCATCGCGACCCACATAGTCGCCCTGGCGCATGGTCGACTTGCGGAACTTGCCGTCGTAGAACTCGCTGCTGGCTCCGTCCACGTCCACCAGGCTTTCCCAGACAATTTCGTCCTCCAGCAAGAAGCTCGAGTCGGTCGCCAGCGTGAAAAGCGTCGGCGGAGCAGGCGTCGGGACGCCGCTGCCGTCGGCTGCATCCAGGCCTTCGTTCGGTAGACGCTTGTACAGCACCGAGAGGTGCGAGTTGCGGAACAGCGCCACAGGCTCACCAGCAGTCACCTCCTGCGCCAGCACAAACAGACCATTGTAGGTCAGCTGCGTCGACGTATTGTCCAGGAAAGTCTGCAGCGCCAATGCCTGTCGGACGATGGCGTGATGCTCTTCCGTCCAGCCACGGCGCTCGGGCCGCTTGCCGTTGGCCACCGAAGTCTCGCTGGCGAGGCTAGCTGCCAAGGTTCCCACTCCGCGGTCGCGCACTACAGCTCCCTCGGCCACCTCGTTGCCGCGCACCACAATGTCCGTGGCGCGGTTGTAGCTGCCGGCCTTTTTGACCGCCTCGTACGTCGTGCTATCCGCAGGATCCGGAAGCCACCCATGCACGAGCGGCACGCCACACAGCCGGAAGAGTGCCAGCTCGCCCGCTCCGCCCTGACGGCCATCACCTGCGGCGGCGGCAAATTCGCTGATCGAGTCGAACCCGACATCGACATCCAGTCCGTACTGCGTGCGCGGTAGTGTCGAGAGCGCCGCCTCGAGCTCGCCCTGTGCAGAGCCTTCCAGCGGCTTGCTCAGCAAGTGCTCGGCGATCAGCTGCGAGAGGTACGAATAGCTCACCACAGGTCGGTCCGGTGGCGTAATGGTCAGCTCGCCGCGCAGCAGCAGAATGTTGCACAGCGCGATCAACGAGCACGGCCCGTTCTGGTTCTGCGTAATGATCTTGCACTCGCGTCCGCGCCAATAGATGTCCTTGAGAGACCATTGCGCCTCTTCGCCTCCCTGCGCGGGAGCTGCGCGCGACCCTGCCGCGGATCCGGTGGCTGCCATTCTGACTCCTGTTGGAGGGGCTTGTTGCGGTGGAGCGTATTGCGGGGTCGGGTCGACGGGTACTGGTGCGGGTGCTGGAACTGGTGCTGGATGGCTATGCTGGTGCGAGTGGTGGTGAGACTGGTCATTATTGTGGTGGCCGTGATGACCGTGATCATTCGAGCCACCGAAGGATCCTGCTCCGGCAGCAGAAGCGCCTCCGCCGTCCATCGTTGTTTTTGCGCGGCACTCGATTGCTCCGAGCGAGTTGTCAACTTGAGCAGCGCTGCGTAGGTGAAACTAGGCTACAGCGGGGATGCTTTTGTTGATGAAAATAGTGGCGGATGGTGGGTGCAACGATGAATGGGAGCGAAGCTCGATTCGGGAACGAGATGAGGTGGGCGAGAAGGACGGCAGTCGCTCTGGATGCGTGCCGAGTGGAGGCGCGAAGGTCCATGCGCCCATGCGCCCTTCGGCTCGCACAGCCGCATCTGCGGGCCGGTGCACACGCGTAATGCAGCGCCGCACAAGAGGCTTGGCATTTGGCCTTGCCCTCACTTCCGCCACGCGGCTCAGTCTTTGCAACACAGCCCCACCGGCAAGACCCTCCCATGTGGTCAGCTTTCAACTCACGCGGTCACACCTTGACTCTCATACTGCACAGACTGGAGTTGCTATCGCTGGGCAGACGGATGGTATTCTTTTGGCCGCGGCCTTCTATGTCTCAAAGGAGTCAGCGGCAGCAGTGGTCGCGACGCTCTCCGGAGCCAATGGAGGATTGGCACCAGGTATCGACTCCATCACGCTCACGCCGCCCATGAGCAGCCCTATATCGAGCTCGCTCAGCGATGCTGGTCCAGACGCGCTTCCGGGCGAGCTCATAGCTGGTGATCCTGCGGTCCCCATCCTGGCAATCGACATGCCTGCATATCCCTTGCCATATCCACTGCCTACGCCCGCTGCGAACGAGCCCGGCACATGAGACGGTGGCGACATACCCATTGCGCCCACATCGCCATTGGCAGCCACACCCGGCTGCGCGGCTCCCGACGACGCATTGAGCGGCTCAAGCCAGTCGAAGTTCGACATGAAGTACGACATCCACTCGTCGCGCTCGTGTGCAAAGCTCTTGCCCGCGTCGGGTGTGGGTGTAGCTTCGAGTGCCGGTGTCATGCCTGTTGCCGCTGCGTGTGTGCGGTACGCGTTGGACGAGGACGCACCTGCTAGCAGATCAGTTGAGCTGCTCTCGGCCGTCATGCTGCTGCCTGACGCGCGCGGCGTTGCTGCTTGTGTACGATCGTACTCGTCCTGACCGTCGTCCTCGCCCGAGGCAGTACCGCGCTCTGAGCTCGTTGAAAACGTGGAAGCTAGCCGACCATTGCCTACTTGGGATACGCGTCCTGCCAGATCTCCCGACGCACCGTTAGACGCCGCACCCCCGCTGGTCGAAGCTGTGCCTGTTGCGTGTCCGTTTCCGGCACTTGCGTGAGCAGCCGATCGGTTCCGGACGGCGCTATGATCATTAACGCGCGACGAAGCGGTCTGTCCTGCAGCGGCACGCACGACCTGACGCGCGAGCACGACCAGATCGCGCGCCTTGTGGAGCGACGCCGTGGTGCCATGATCCGCATAGATTCGCTCTTTCTTCTCGAGGTACTTGATCGCCCTATCGATAGCGGCCAGATATCCAAACGCCACCTCCTGATTGCTCGGATCGCACAAGATCGCCGCGAGGACGATGGTGCATGCCGAGTCGAGATAGAAGCTTCCGAAGCGCATATTGTCAAGGCCTGGACGCGGGACGTCGGAGCGCGCGTTGGAGATGGCGTCGATGATCTGTTGGCCAGCGCGGGCGGCGTTGTGCGTCTTGTCGAGCACGCTGCGCGGGATATCGGTGCCGATGGATCGGCAGTAGAGCGCAAAGATAACCAGCGGGCTGTGGATGAGCAGACGCAGATACCACCACAGCGTCGTGACCGAGTAGCGACGCACCACGAGGTCGGATGAGTCCGAGTCGTCGTCCGCATCGCGCGCAAAGCCGTCTCGCAGCCCGACACCGAGCTCAGCCGGTGCATCGCGGCGAATGCGCAGCAGCTCGGCCTCCATTCGTTCCGATGCGAGTAGCACATCGTGCGCGTTCGCGGGCGGGTTGGCCGACAGCTTGGACATGTCGGCACAGACACGTGCGATCTGCGCATACACCAGCAGATAGGCGTCGTACGAGTTGTCCGGCTGAGGCAGACGCGCCGAGACATCGTCGTCGCGAATGGCAGATGCCTGACCGAACCACGTGGAGATCATGCGTTCGATGCCGTAGCACGTCCACCACAACTGACGGTGTTCGGCGCTGCGCGGGTTGCTGGGCGAGTAGAACGTCTCGCGATGCAGCCCAATCGAGATGCACATGCGCGCTGCGTATCCGATGTAGAGATAGGCCACGTTGGGACTCGACCATTGGAGCGAAAAGAAGCTCATGAGCAGCAGGCATCGTGCGCTCTGAATGCTCGAGTTTTCGACAATCTCCTCGAGCCGCTTCTTCGCAAGCAGGAAGAGTGTGGTGGCGCACGCGATGGCGCCTTCGCGCGTCATGGGCACGGGCGCATGCACATCCACCCAATCGCCCTCGTCCATCATCGCTCCGAGCGCCAGCACAACATACAGTGCCGCGAGCTCGTTAGTTCGCATGGGCGGCGACTGTCCCGGTGTGGTTTGCGGCAGATGCAACCTCGACCCTGGACCCGAAGCTGCCATGGAGGGCACGCCGAGGAAGCCACGCGACAGGTAACCCTGCGCCTTCGCATCCTTGACCCACTTAAGGATCTGTCGTTTGGGCACCGCGCCCAGCTGCGGCTGGATGAGCGTCATATAGTTCTCGATGAAGCGATCCACGATCGACGGCGGCAGGAACGTCGAGTCGCCCACTGCGTCTTTCGATCCATCGAGCGTTGGGAAGCTCTTTTCCGAAAGGCTCTGTCGGAAGATGAGATCCTGATGGCCCCAGATCTTCATACTCTCTGGTAGCTGAGACGACCTTCGTGCCTTGTCTGCCGCTGGATCGGCGGCAGCACTGGAAGCCGATCGGGAGTGGACACCGTGCTGGTGCTGTTCGCGCAGACGCAGTGCTTCGATGGTCTGAGCGAGACGGTGCTGAAAGTTGAAGTTGGACGTGAAACCGTAGAACTGCATGTTTCCCGTATTCTGATCGTGAGCTCGAATGCCGTCTTCAGTGTGCAGCTCCATGTCCGGTTCATTCGGTTCGTCCTGGTCGATGGAGGCATACAACTCGAGGTGATGTAAGACGTAACCGGACTTACGCAGGGCCGAGTTGGACCTCGATGGTTGGCGGTCACCCCAACGTCTGTCTGCAATCTGATCGATCATGGCACGTTTCTGACGCTTAGCCGCACGTGCTTCTGCAGCGGTGTCTGCGGGGGAGCCATCGTCGCTTGGAGGCTCGTGGGCGGTGGTTGGGAGGGAGGATGTGGAACCTGTGCGGCTGATGCGTTTGGGCGCGGGTGTCTCGATCATGTCGTACTTGCATTCGGCAGAGTGCGCCTTGCATCGATCGCAGGGCTGCTCGCCGTTGCACTTGGTCTTGCGTAGGCGGCACACGACGCATGCGCGCGCGACGCGGAAGCGCTTGAAGCCATAGTCGGCTGCGTCCGCCGACGACATGGCACCGAACGCAAGAAGCTAAGGATGGTGGCGGGTGGCGGTGGAGGCACGTGGTTCAAGGCGATGGCGACTGCCGCGTGAGACGCATTGGTAAGGCTCTGACCGAGAGCGGCGACTCGAGCGAGGTGTTGTTTCGGTCGACGGTGCTGTTTGAGAAGGAGGTGAGAGTGTGAAGCTGAGTCGGACGAGCTTCAGGTTCCTTGCAGGCGTTCGGGTCTCGGGGCAACACAAGCTTCCGAGCCAGAAGCTTGGATTTTGGGCTCGGCTGGGCTCTTATCCGTCCACGCTTACAGCGGTGCCCCGCGCTCCGCCTCCCTCTCGACGTATCTCGGAGTTGCCCGAACAGGCCGGCAGCCTCGCCGACCTGCAGTCAAGATATGCACCAACACCATCGTATCAGACTCAATGCCTTTAACCATATGGCAGCACCTTCTTCGGACATGTCCAGCTTGCTCTGCTCCATCAATGCAGGAGCACGAGATGAGAAATTGCAGCGCAGTATATGTTTGCAACACTCCGCTCGGGCCCACGTACTGCTGCTTTAGCTCAGTTGGTACGAGCGTCCGACTGAAGAAATCAGTTTCACCAGTCGCCACTGCCTGCAGTGGATATACGGTATCGGGAGGTCACCTGTTCGACCCAGGTAAGCAGCATTTCTCTTTTTTTTTTGCTTCTTTTTACCCCGCATCAGTTTGTTCACAGTCTGCTGTGATGAAGTTGGCTGCCTAGGCCGACGTCGATTGATTGCTTTTGAAAGGCTCGTGATTCGCTGATGAGAGATTTGCCGCAGCACGATAGATGAGCTCCGCGCCGGCCGGCCGGGCATTGGTGCCGAGATGAAGGCGCGGATGCGCAGCGGCACGTTCAAGTGTGCCGGGATGATACCGGTGTGACGGCCCCATTGTGAGCGCGGTGATGGATTGCATGGCCACCATCGATAACGCTCCAGCAACGCAGCTGCCACTTTGCGACCTTTCGAGCTTCAACAGTCGCAAGACTCAAGCACTGGAGGTGTGCAAAAGCGCAGGAAGATGTGATATTTGCGGGGAAGCGCTGCCGACGTGCGGGCGGCTGAGCCGATTCGAAACTAGGCGTTTTTGGCCCCGCCGACGAATTCTAGCCGGATCTCACCCGGCTTTGCGTCAAATCGAGTGCCGGCTGCTGCGGACGCGGCTGCGCTGCGCATCTGATGCAAGTCAGGGCAGCAGGCGTGCATTTGTCAAGACCGAAAAGCCCCCGCGTTCCTCCACACCTCCGAGCTAAGCTTGCTCAAGCTTTCGAGCTACACCGCCGATTCAACCTTGAGCTTCAAGACCCACCACCACCTTTGCCCTATTCACCGACCTTCACCCCTGGCCAGCTTAGACCTGCGTCGTTTCGACTCGGCTCATCCGCAGAACATAGGGCGCAGCAGCTGTACTGCCGTCGCCTCGGCTGTTGGCAACGTGACCTCGCCGCACGCCACCATCGGTTCTTCCGCACCGACACTTGCAGCCTTCTCACGCTTGCTAGCACTTGGCATCCCGGATCTCGCCGTAGTAACATTTGCAATCATTATGGCTTTGTGAGCAACCATCGGCACTGCCGTTCATCACCACGCTCTTTCTCCTCCGCCAAGATGACGAAAGCGTCGGCCCCACCACCGGCATCCTCGTCATCCGCCACCGCATCCACGCCTCCGCCATCTAACACCACTACAGGCGAACCCGGCCGCATCCGATCCAGCAGAGCTTGCCTTCACTGCTCGCGGCGCAAGGTCAAGTGCGACGGCCTCCAACCATGCAACAATTGCTCCAAGGACAATATACTCTGCGAATACGGCGCTCAGAAGAAGCGCGGCCCTCCCAAAGGCTGCGAACCCAAAGGCGGTCGCAAGAAGAAGCTATCGGACGTTCCTCCTGATGCCAAGCCATCCACCTCGTCCACTCCTTCGGTTGTCGCCTCAGCCAAGCGCAAGGCGCAACCATCCGCCCACATGGAGTCTCCTGCACCACCACTGCCACCTTCAAAGCTCGCTCGTACATCGCCAATACACGCTCGATCTCCTCTCAGCAGATCCCCGAGTAGACTGCCCAGCTTCAACAGCCCACTGCCCCCTCCCAATACCCACGCTTACTTCAACGGTTCGACAGAGGCAGCCGCCGCTTCGCCTTCGCTCTCACCTTCTTCAAAGTGGGACCCGCTTTCGCATCCAAGATCGATGGCCGAGCCAGTAGCGTCCCGCTCGCAATCCTACGTTCGCTCTCCGCTACCCGCGCACGAGCGTTCAGCCACGCACCCACAGCCGCTGTCGTCATCCTACATCTCCTCTTCCTCGACCGCCGACCATCTGCCGTGGCCAAGAGGTGCCTACTCTCATCCGAGCACCACCCCCAGCCCGTCCCTTTCAAGGCGCAATACCTATCTCAACGGCAATCCTGCAAACGAAGCTGCCTACCCCGCCTCCTCCTATCCGTCAATCACGCATGCATCCCGCTCTGCTGCTCCCAATCCCGCCACCCAGCATTACTCCCAGTCCTACTCAAGCCAACATGCGCATTCGCATCACCAGGCAGACTTCCATCACTCGGAGGCTTGGCCCGCCTCCGCATCATCACCTGCGGATGCACGCTTCTCCCACGATCAGCCCGCCACCTCGACGTATCAGTACGATTCGTATCCTCTCCAGGCTCCGCTTCGCGACTACCACCGGCCATCGCCCCTCAGCTCGCATCGCTCCATGCCGCCACCGCCGCCTCACACGATGACCTCGCAGCCTCATTCATCTTACGACACCGCATCGCATCAAGATCGATCGACCAACTCACCATTCCCGGCACGGCCAAACCTCGTACCCACCGCATCTACCTTTGCCTCGCCGCGCGCACAGACAACACGCACCTTGTACGAGAGCCCAAACCCTCACTACACCTCCTCGGGTCCATCACCGCTCGACCGCATCCCTGCCATGCCACCATCCACGGCCGCCCTTTCCAGTCGCCATCCTGTCTCTGCTAGCAGATCCACCGAACCAGCCAGCAGCATCTCTCAACCCTTTCCCTCTACCGCCTCGACGTCGTCTCACGTCAGCGTCCCTACCACATCGCCAGCATTCACTGGCCCCTCGCATGGGTACAGCCCCTCCTCCACCGCCATGCCCCACCGTCCTTGGTACAACGGATCCCAGCCCTCCTCTCCGCGAGGCGCAGCGTCCATACCGCGCTCACAGATCTCTTCTCCAGGCGCTCATTGGCTCGATTACCACATTCGCCCCGGCTCGGCTGCCGCGAATCATCCTCCATCGACATCACGCACGCATCTCGAGGATCGTCTGCCGCCACACATCCTCCAGCGTCTCTTAGACATCTACCAGGTCTTTGTCCATCCGCACTGGCCGATCATCTATCTGCCTTCCTTCACATCGCTCCACTCACTCAAGCGCTCCAGGCCCATCGTCTTCGAGGCCATTCTCGCCGTCGCCTCCAACACCTTCGACCCATTCCTCGACACCGCCGCTGGAGACGAGCAGCAGAGCGTCAATCCTCTCTTTGATGGCCTCTACGCCGAATCACCGCTCGGCCTCGACCTCGCGTGGAAGTCGAACGAGCTGCGCGACCACTTTGTCAACCGCGTCAAGGCGCGCATCTTTGAAGGCAAGTTCGTGCAGGATATCGGCACCATCCAGGCCGCCATCCTCATCAGCGTCATCGAGCTCGGCTGCGGCAATACGTCGAGCGCTTTCCAGTTTGGCGGCATCGCTTGCCGCATGGCGCTCGACATGAACCTCCACCGCTGTTCAACCCAAGCCTCGGCCTCGGCTGCTTCCTCTATTCACGGCGATGGCGGCACCACCGACAACGCAGATGGCGAGAGAGGCGAGGCGCGCCGGTCGGGCTCGCAGCTGCAGGAGCGTCTGCGTGTCTTTTGGGCGTGCTTCATCCTCGACAAGATCCTCTCCACGGCGCTCGACAAGCCTGCGCAGCTGCGCACCGCCGAGATCGAGTGCGACTGGCCGTCGGTGCAAGAGGCGGACGAGTACGATCTTTGGATCAACGAGACCACGCGCAAATTCGTCGACAAGGGGCAGCTGACCCGGCTCGAAGGCGTCAAGGTTCATGCGCTCAGCAGCTTCAAGGCCTGGGCCGAGGTCATGGCCATCCTCGAACGCATCCTCGAGGAGGTGTACAGCCCACAAGCCAAGCGCGATCGTCGCCGCACCAAGGGCGCTTCGGACTATGAGGCGCTGCTGAGGCTCAACGACCGCCTGTCAAAGTGGCGTGCTGACCTGCCTTCTCACCTCAAGTGGTCCGGCACGTGGACGTCGCCCGACGTGCTCTTCTCGACACAGTCGCAGTCCGCCTATGCCGATCGCAAGGAGTCAGATCCACACCGCGGGCTGCCGCCCCAGATCCTCACCATGCGCGCGTGGTATTGCACCTGCCTCATCCTACTCCATCGACCGCGTGTGCCCAAGCTGCTCGAGGGCCCCAAGGAGCATGCCACCGGCACATCGGAAGATGCCGATGCCGCAGCGCAATCCGATGCAAAATCCCCTGCAGCCAAGAAGGGCAAGAAAGGCAGTCAAGTGTCGGCCAAGGACAAGCGAAGTCCCGCCGGCCTGGACATCTGCAACGCTGCAGCAAAGGAGGTGTGCGACATCCTGCATGTGTACGGCTCGTCCTTCCGCATCCGCAAGATCTCGAGCAGCTGGGTGTACCTCATCTTCCAGAGCGCCACCATCCACGCCGCGCTCGCTGCCAGCAAGAGCGTAGTCGCCTTCAAGGCACGCCAGTCGTCCATCTGGAGCCGGCGCGGCTCCAAGGTCGCATTCGGCGAGCTGGGTGCGCCTTTGGCGGATGACCACCACGAGCTCAGCGCGAGCGCGGACGATGCAGAGGCGCACGCAAACGGCGCCGAGGCCTTCTCGTCCGAGGCGCGCCACGTGCCCGAAGTCGAGCTCGAGGGCGCGTCTGAGCTGGTCAAGACCAGCGCACTGTACCTCGCCGAGTGTGTGCGCTATCTCAAAAGGATCGGGCCGACGTGGCAGAGCGCGTCGAACCACGTGTCGGTGCTGCGCAACCTGTGCATCGCGAGTGCGCAGGCGAGACCGTTGAGCCCCACTCTCAAGCACGGACGCGGTGTCGCACGGCCTGATGCGCAGGCTTCTGATCAGCCGGTTGGCACGGTTAAGCAGGAGGCAGCTGCGTTCGACTCGGAGCAACGAGGTACCCCGGCGAACGAGGTCGGTGCATCCATGCACGGACATGCGCATCAGATGGGCGGCCCGCCAGCCGGAGGCCATGGCGAGCATGTAGCGATCGCAGGGCACGAGGCTGGGCTCGACCCGCAAGCGCCGTACGCCGCGCCAATTGCCCAGCACGTGTACCACGAGGACCGCAAGCCCGAGACGATGCACATGCCCGGCGCCGCCACTGCAGCTGCTGGCACCACCGGCGAGCTGGCCCTGGCGAACACGGAAGGGATGCAGCCGCACTTTCTTGCGTCGCAGGGATATGCACCGCCCGCGCAGCTGCTACCGCCTGCTGCAGTTGGCGTGCACTCGCATCTGCCCCCGCCACACCACGCGCACCACGCGCATCAGCAGGCCGGATATCCGATCAACGCGAACGATGCCGCGTTTTGGGCGTCGATGCCCGTCGCGTCCGAGGGCTACAACGAGTGGGACGAGTTCTTCCGCGCGTTCAACCCAGGCGGCGCCGCAGCGGACGTCACGGCCAACCCGAACTACCATCCCACTGCCGCCGTCGATCTGATCACCGCACTGCAGGATCCGAATCGCCTGCTCAACGGATTGCAGTAGGTAACACGTTCCTGTAAACGCAATCTAATGCGAAGATGGCCTGCTCAATCACACATTTCTTCACACGCGGTAGTTGAGGGATATTGGGTCTTGTGCTGCGTATATTGATTGCTCTGCCGTGCGTTCTCCAGGAACCAGGCACGTCTTTATTACAATGGGGCTATTCCAAAGGGCGGATCTTCAGGGCTTATACGAACTTGTCGGGGGAGGATTTACTCTTGGGCGTCGTAGTACTCTTCGAAGTCGGCGTCTTCATAGTCGTCTTCAAAGTCGCGTTCATCAAGAGGTTTGCCGGACATCCAGTCCCAGACCTTTGTGAGCAACGATTTGGGCTGCGCCGGATCGGTGTCATCGGTGTCATCGACTTCCTCGCAGTCTTCATCGTCGCCGTCAGGGGTTGGAGTTGAGGAAGGGTTGGGTGTTGAGGTGGGTGTGGCTTGCATGGAGCTCTTGAGGAGCGGCGGAATATCATCCGGATGAATGTAGCTCGGGTCGACGGATGAAGTAGTCTTAACCGACTGCGCAGCGGAAGACGTCTTGGAGGGAGCAGCTGTGATGCTCGGTTTGGCAGTTGCAGTAGCAGGAGCCTTATCCGACGCTGACGAGGTGGCAGGGATCTTGGCGGTCTCGGTAGCTACACCGGGGATGGTGAGCGTAAGCATGGTCGAATACGTCGTCCCATCAATAATGCCCGTCAGTGGAATCGTCAGCACCCCCGTTGCTTGAGGCTTAAGCGCTGAGAACGACGAAAGATTGATCGGGTCCGTTGGGACAGCTACAATCGCCGACGCAGTCGAAGTCACCTTGGCATCATCCGACGAGCTCGAAGCCACCTTGCTCGAAGCCGGAGCCGAAGAGGAAGAGACAGCGGCAGTGGAGGTTGCAACAGGCACAGAGGCTGCTCGACTGGGGGATCCACCAAAGGCCTCGGCGGGGACGAGGATGGTCATGGTCTTCCACTCGTTGATCGCATCTGCATTCGCGTTAGCGTTCGCCTTGATGTTGGCCAGATCACCGAGCGATGTAGGCATGGCAGTGGACGGCAGTGTCACCGTCATGGTGAGGTCTCCCGTTGGCGAGGCAGAGGGGCTCGATGGGTTGACAGTCGTGGCTCCGGCGTCGGAGTCCTTCAACCCGCCGCCAAGGCCGGGAAGGGCGGGAACGGACGCAGAGGGCACAGCTGGTGCACTGGGTACAGCACCGGTGGGAAGAGCTCCTGTCGGCACCGCACTCGTGGGCAGACCAGAAGTGGGGACACTGGGCACACCAGATGCGGGCACACTAGGCACGCCCGAAGTGGGAAGCCCAGATGTTGGCAGGCCTGACGTCGGCACCGCAGGGGCCGCAGGTACACCTGATACCGACGGCACACCTGGTACCGCAGGAGCAGGCACACCGGGCACAGCGACGTTGCTCGAAGGGCTCGGTGCGGGAGGCGAGGCGTAATCGCTCGGCACTGGTGCTGCCACGGGCACGTCGCCCGCCGCATCAGTCACAGCCGTCGTGCTGGCGACACCAGTCGCGGTGTCGCTCACACCAGTCGCGGTGTCGGTCACACCAGTCGCAGCATCGGTAACACCAGTGACGGCATCGGTCACCCCAGCCGTGGCGCCGGGCACATCTGCCACTGCATCCGTGACACTCGCAGTAGGTGCACCAGCCGAAGCCAGCGGGGGCGGGATCTGTCTTGCTTCCCAGACAGCGTCGCGCAGGGCACGTCGGGCCTTCTGACCGAGCTGCTGCATCTGCTGTGCGATCACCTGCCTATACTCGTCGCCCTCGTCCGGGTTACCCTTCAACCCGGCATCGCCCTCTGCCACCTGTGCCGCACCCGCCAAATTGCCAATCACCTGCTGAAACGCCTGTCCCTGATCCGGATTCCCCGCCAGAGCCGCATCGGCATTCGGGGCCGCAGCGACATTCGACGCCGGAGCCACCTGCGTCTGCGTCTGTGCCGCACCGGCCGGTTCCGGAGTAGGGTCGTACGTGTTGACCGCGTGCATGGTCTGGTTCGACTTGGCCAGTGCAGCCTCCGCCGCCGCCTGGATAACCTGTGCAAGCGTCGCACCAGCTTCGGGCGTAGCAGCTGGAGCATCGGGAATTCCAACCGCATAGATGTCTTGCTCGTTCATCTGCGGCTGAGCCACACTAATAAAGCCCGCCGGAGCGGCCGCATCGTCGCGCTTCACCAGCACCGGCGCAGCGTTCAACGAGCTAGCCACAACCAGCGCGAGCGTCACGCTACCGACAAGCGAAGCGAATTTGGTCGTAGCCACCATGTTGATGTTGTGTGCGGAGGACGACTATCAAAGTCGAAGAGTAAGAAGAGAGGCAGAAGAAGAAGCGATAACCAGATCGCCAACTCTTTGCAAAATCCGTGTTCGAGAAAATCCGAGAAGAAAGAAAAGACTACCAGAGCCTGATACGATGGAATGCAGAAAAGACGTAGGAGAAGTCGCAGGAGTCAATAGGAACGCAGAGAACAAGAACACCAAGAAAAGAGAGGGGGGCCGCAACAAGAAGACATCCACAAAACTCGTGCCTGGTCAGGTTCTTATACGTTTTGCAATCCACAACCCCCGAGCGCAAATTGGAAGTTGGTTTGCTCCAACCCCAAGCTGTGCCTGAGACGGTACCGAATCAAGCGAGACCTTGGTGACGAGTATCAGGGTTGAGTTGCTTTCTACCTCGCACTCTGTGGATGCATGGGGCTAGACGGCGGGGCGCCGGCGTGGGCCGACACACGTGCAGTGCAGTTCGTTCGCCAGCCGAAGCATATTGCGCCCCGCACTGCACCTCCACGCCGAGAGTATCTTCTACTTGAATCTCTCAGCGATGCCAAGCCTGACTGTTTGCATCTGTCCCGCGATGCGCCGTGCCGAGTTGCACGAGGTTGAGCGTGCACAGTGCCGAGAGCGGTAGCGCATGCAGTTTGGCGCTTTTTGACGTGTCGCATCTGACGTGTCGGCCAAAAATTTCCTCCAGCCTTGCCGCAAATCCGAACAGGGGCTCTGCTGACGATGCACACCGCAGTCTCGGCCCTCATCGGCTCAGCTTGGACCTGCCCAAGTCACCTTCCCGATGCTAGAAGTATGTTTTGGAACACCCATCGTTCGGTGCCGAATGCCGAGGCGAATCAGAGTGAGCATAGCAAGATTATGAATCGGGAAACTTCACCCGACCGCGACGGTACCTGCTTTTGCCGGGCGAACGTCTCGCTGACGCCCCATCGACTCTTTCGCGCGCACACATAGGTCTTCTGCTTGCCTGTGGCAGCCACTCGCTCTCTGGATCATGGTGTTGCAAACTGCAAAAGGGAAACCCACTTCACACAATCGGCGACCAAAAATTGCAAAAAATGAAAGGTTTCTGGAGACTGCATGAGTCGAACACGCGACCTTTCGCAATTTAGACAAGTGCTAAGCGAACGCTCTACCAACTGAGCTAAACCCCCGACGTACTTATCGCGTCTCTGATTGCATTTATATTGGCTTTGTTTCTCTTGTGATGGTGAAGGTGGGGTTTGACGCGAAGCAGACACGCGATGGCGTGCAATTTTAGCACGCTCTCGAGCATGATTCGGCAAAAACGTGGGCCCTGCCATCAGCCGTGTGGGGGGGACTTGCCGCTTTGAGCGGCTTTGAAAGGTGCAGATGGTGGCACACTGGCATGACGTGCTCCATAACGTCCCCCGCAACGTTGTGCAGATCTAAGCTGCCTAGCCGCCAAAGCGCGGCGTGGCGCGCACAGTTGGTTTCCCCAAGACTTGCCTACGCCAGCTGATGTAGAACGCGCTCTCTTGAGCACATCGTTGCCTCTGGTAGTCCCATGGTGAATGTGAGATGGTCAAAGCGAAGAGGTGCTGCTTTGTTGCAAGAACGAAAGCGGGAGGATGCTGGCTTGGTGGCGCTTGACAGCGTGCGGTGGCGGGAAATTCCACAGGGGCGCGGAAGCTGAAAAAAGTCGCCGCCCGGGCCCGCAGGGTGGCAGCCGGCGCCAGCTGCCAAGTTGCGCCAACGCCAACGGGATTTCGCCATCCCTGTCGATCTCACGTCAAACCTGTCGGTGCCAGTTTTCGCACGTCTCCCCGCTCCGTTCGCACTTCTTGGTCCTCCTGTACCCTCACACCTCCCCTCCCGCGAAAGTGCGATGATGGAAGCGGCATCTTTCAGACTCGGCTACCGGCGTTGCCACGGCTTTCATGTGCTTGCGCCGCACGTTGCCTTCCTCTCCCTGCGCGCAAGAACATCCTGTCGCAATCGAAGCCCGTTCAAAGACCTGCTCGGCCTCGCCTAGCTACCGTAGGGACGGAAGAAAGTGAGACAAGTTGTGTTCAGTGGCTGGTACGCACTCTGTGCCGTCCGCGCAAGTGCGGCTCAGCGGTAGAGTGCTAGCACTATTAGGGCTGCTCGGACGCCGGTGCACGCCATGCACCCGGCGGTGTTCGCAAGCCATAGCGCACTAGATCGGAGTCACTCTGCTTTGGTACAAGGGCAAAGACGCGGCTGGATTGACAAGCGAGATGCGCGGTGTTTGCAAGATGCGTTGGTACAGTGTAGATGGTGCCTGAATCCTCCTACCCGGCTCTTCCGTTGCCATGGCACGGTGAGGAAGGCATGAAGATGAGATTACACAGCGAACGTGCATGAGTGAAAGTGCATGGATCGCGGCTAGAAGAACGAGATCTGTGCGCCACACACAGAGTGCAGGAGTCCGATAAAAAGACCTCTTCAAAGAAACACCCTCAACCTCCCCCCTTCCTCCTCTTCCCCGGCTCTTCCTTCGTCACCAACCTTTCCTCCCACTTCATTCGGGCTCCTCTCCGTAGCCTTACTCTCCACCGGTCAACTCGAAGGCCTCTTCCCACTTCTCAGCGTGAAATCCCGCCAAACAGACTAAAGCCGCGCCCGAAAAATCGACACGATGGCAGCGGACAGCATCCCGCCTCCGCTCAGCCAGGGGGTCGGGTACGGCGTTGTGCTCGGCTTCGGCTTCGCGTTCGCGCTCGTCATGCTCTACATCACACGTCTGCTGTGGCGCTTCAACGGCGAAAATAACGCCCACTTCGAGACCTACGCCACCGCCGGCCGCAAAATCGGCACCGGTCTCACCGCCACCGCCGTCTTCTCCTCCTGGGCATGGTCCACTGCCCTCCTCTCCTCGTCTCTAGTTACCTTCCTTTATGGCGTAGCCGGTGCGTGGTGGTTTGCCGGGGGCTGTTTAGTGCAGATCTCTGCGTTTGCGCTGCTTGCGATCCAGAGTAAGCTCAAGACGCCGCATGCACATACGGTGCTCGAGATCGTGCGTGTGCGGTACGGCACGGTGGCGCACTGGGTGTACATGTTCTTCTGCCTAGCGAACAACACGATTGCGGTAGCCAACATGCTTCTCGGGGCCTCGGCGACAGTGTCGGCACTCACGGGGATGCACATCATTGCATCGACGTTCCTGCTTCCCGTCGGAGTGTGCCTGTACACGATCAGTGGCGGGTTGAAGGCGACGTTTTTGACCGACTGGATGCACTCGGTTGCGCTGCTCATCATCGTACTCTTCCTCACGCTCAAGACGATCACCAACGACGCCGTGCAGTCACCGGGACACCTGTGGCAGCTTGTGAAGGAGGCGAATGTGGCCAATCCCATCGCGGGTAATTATAACGGTAGCATCTTGACCATGACGAGTAAAGGTGCGGTGGAGTTCGGCATTCTGCACACGCTGGGGAATGCTGGACTCGTCGCGCTCGATTCGAGTTACTGGCAAAAAGCGTACTCGGCCGATGTGGCTGCAGCTGTGCCCGGGTATGTTCTTGGTGGCGTGCTGTACTTTGGGCTGCCGTGGTGTTTGGGTACGGTGATGGGGCTGGCGGGTCTGTCGCTGCAGACCAATCCGATCTGGCCTGCTTTTGGACGCAAACTCAGCACCACCGAGATGAACGCTGGTCTGCCTCTGGCCTACACTGCGCTGGCTGTAGCAGGCAAGGGCGGTGCAGTGGCCGTGGTGATTCTCATCTTTATGGCGGTCACGTCGACGACTTCGGCGCAACTAATTGCGGTGTCGTCGATCGTTTCGTCGGATGTCTACCATACGTATATCCGACCGAACGCGACTGACAGGCAGGTGATTCGCGTCAGCCATGCAGCGTGCATTGGGTTTGCCATCTTCGCATCCGCCTTCTCGACCATGCTCTACTACATCGGTATCAGCCTCACGTGGACGCTGTACTTCCTGGGTCTCATCACGTGCCCTGCCATGGTGACGCTTCCCTTGACGGTGCTGTGGAAGAAACAGACGTGGTGGGCTGCCGTAATCTCGCCCATCGTCGGTATGATTGCCGGTATTGCCACATGGCTAGCCACTGCCCAGGCGTACGGGAACGGCGTTCTCAACGTCACCACCACAGGAGAACTCCTACCGTGCATGTGGGGGACCATCGTTGCTGCAGTCGTCCCTGCAGTCCTATCGCCACTGATCTCCTGGATCCGTCCCGAACCCGATTTCAACTGGGAAAGGTTTAGCGAGATCCGACTGATCCAGGACGACTCGTCAATCAACAGCTCCCAAACCTCCATCCCTCAAGAGAAGGAGATTGCCACTCCTACCCACTCGGAGACGGGGGCTTTTACAGATGCAGAGAGGAGGTACATGCAGCACCAGAGTAAGATCGCAGCTTGGACCGCGCTCGGACTGTTCGTGGGTGTGTGGTTGCTTTGGCCATTCATCATGTACGCCGCAAAGTACGAGTTCTCGCGCGAGTTCTTTACGGGCTGGGTCGTCGTCGCAATCATCTGGGCCTTTGCAGCCCTGCTCATCTTTACGTTCTTGCCCCTCTGGGAGGGTCGCAAACTCATCGCGCGCATCGTCAAGGGCGTCCTCACCAAGCAAACTGGCGCCGAAGACAAGCGTCCAGCCGAAAAAGCGGCGTCCACTTCAACCACGCCCGACGCCATCTCCCCACTCTAAAATTCACATCCCTCCCTCACTCTCGCGTTGTAATCTAGAACTCGCTCTCGAAATGCCGTTCATGCCGCGTCCTCACACTTTGGCCTGCACCTCGGCCTCACATCCACTCGCTCAGTCTCCACTTTGCTATCTGATGCCGGGTGGAAAATCATTGGCACTTCTACGTCTCGATCCCGGCCTCGGGCTGGTAGAGCGAGTCTAGGGCGACCATCCAGGCGTGCATGTCCTTCTCGCTTGGCGCCTGGAGGAAGTACGAGTTGCTGCTGGTGTACACGCCGAACACGTGCTGGCGGTCGAGCATGCGCTCGATGTTGGCGTCGTGCTCGACGCGCACGCTGGCGACATGCACCGCCATCAGCTCGTCCGTCTCGGCGCTGCTGGCGTAGATGTAGAGGAACGGCCGGCGCAGCGCAAACCACCGCCGTGTCCACTGGTCCGTAAACGCCTCCACCGGCATCTCGAGCCAGCCGCGCTTGGTCGCATTGTCACTGCGCGCCACCAGCGTCACCTGCGCAGTCAGCTTGGGCTTTTCCGCTTCGTCCACGCGCAACGTCTCGATGCCCAGCCCCGCATTATCTTCGCGCTCGAACATCCCCGCCAGCTGCCCGGCCCCGGACGGCGCACCGGCATCGCCGTTCGACGACGGCTGTTCGGCGATCACGACCTGCATCTTGGCATCGCGCACTGCACGCTGCCATAGCGCAAGCGTGCGTTCCAGCAGCTCCACCTTGTCCGCGTCGGGCGCGGAGGCCGACATGCTGAGCGCCAGCGGCGGATGCGCACGCAGCAGCGCACGCACGCCTTCCACCTCGGCACGACGCTCCTCGGCCCGCATCAGCCGCGCATGATCGTGCACCAGACTCGTCCCGCGCGCCTTCCAGCCGCGCAGCGCCTCCTGCCCGCGCACGTACTTGTTGGCCGTATCGAGCCGCCACAGCTCCGCCGTCTTCTTGGTCATGGGCGGCACGAGCTTCACGCTAAAGATCGCGCTCGTCTTGGTGAGTGTCCTCGCGCCGCTAGTTGCGGACTCGATGAGGCTCATCAGCCTGCCTGGCGGCTTGGCGTCGCGGCTGTTGATCGACACGGCGACGTCCATCGAGAAAGCCACGGGCGCGGCGCAGCGCTCCACCTCGATCTCGAAGGCCAGGCGCGCCAGCACGCGATGTCCACTCGCCGTGGTGCGGTTGAGATGCAGGCTGTCATGCACGCTGCTGTCCCACCACGCCCACAGACCGAGCTCGCTCGTGCCGTTGGCAGGGAACTCGAGCGTCTGCTGCTTGGCCGGCACCTTGAGCTGCACCGTGTCTGAAGCCTTTCCACCGTGCACGCGCCCGCGCGCATCGAGCAGCCGCACATCGCCCAGCTCGAGCTTGGACACCTTGCTCCACAGCAGCTGCCGGCCGGAGTCGTGCGTGAGATGCAGGACCAGCTTACGCTGCAGGCCTTGGCGCAGGAAGAACGAGCCCGGATCCAGAGCCGACTGCGCGCGGACAGGCACAGGCATGTATTCGCCAGATGCGTCCAGCTCGCAGATCTGCACCGATGCTAGAACGTGGTGGCGCTCCTCGCCGCGCATCTCGTTCTCCGACAGCCGCTCCTTCATTGTGTTGGACATGGTCACGCGGCGTCCCGTGGCTCCTCCACGAACCGATCCCGAGTCGCCGTTGCTGAGCGAGTGCAGAGGCGCAAAGTTACCGGCTCGGTCGTCGGTGCTCTCGCGCTCGCTGTCGTGCTGTTCCAACGCCACGAGATACTGCGGCTTGAGCTTGGCGTACAGTTCGATGGGCGCAAAGCCGGTGCGCAGCCACTGGATCGACTCGGCGGTGAGCACAAACGAGAGCGTCCTGCGCAGGCGCACCTCGGCGATGCTGTCCTCGCTCGCGAGATCGACGGGCACCGAGGTGTACGACTCATCCTTGCCCAGCGCGTTGCCCGCGAACGAGCTGAGCTTGACCTGCAGATGCACGCCGGCAAACTCGTCGCGCGAGAGGCCCGAGACCGAGTCGACGAGCACCTGAAAGCCGAACTTCTGGCCCACGGACAGGTCGGCCCCACCGTTGCTGTGCGTCGACGACGGCGTGGGCGAGCTAGGCCCGCGCGACGAAGCGCCACCGGGCGCCGCCAAGCTCGCCGCGGCGGCCAACGAGCTGCGGCTTGAGGCGGGCACGGGCGCGATGCTGACAAACTTGAGCGAGACGCTGCACGATCCAATCTGGCGGCCCGTGTGGCGGTCGTGCAGCGGCAGCCTGTACTTGGTGGAGATCTGGCGCGAAAGCGGGCTGAGGGGAACGAGCGTGCTTGCCACAAAGGCGTACGTCGGCGTCGGCGACTCGTAGAACGGGTCGGACCAGTTGAAGTGCTGCGAGTACTCGGGCTTATCGACAAACGTATAGAGGTTGCGCATCTTCTGGAGGCGCTGCTCGAACTTGGGCATGGACCAGACGTAGCATGTCTGGTGGACGTAGTCGAGCACCTTGATGCCCATGCACGGCTTGGCGCACGCGGCGAGGTCTGGGTCGGCCACGTCGTCGAACTCGGTGAGGCCGGCGATGGCCTCGACACCCGAAGTCGGGACGGCGAGGGGAAAGTCATCCACCACGGTGAACTGGTAGGTGGCGCGCTTGCCGAGCTCCTTGCTGATCACGTTGGCCTCCTTGACGAGCACAGCCTTAGACAGGGCGTCCTCGGCCATGGAGACGGTGGTGTGGCCCTTCCACTTTGCGAGCACGTTGCGCAACAGCGCCTTGTGCGCGTCGCTGTATTGAGTCGGACCGTCTGCGGGCCGCGGCGATCCGACCCTGAGCTTCTCCTCGTACTCGCGCACCTTTGCACGCAGCGACTCGGTCTCGCGATGACGCGCCGTTGCTGCTGCCTCGACCGACGGCGATGCGGTGGCGTTGAAATACGGCGAGTCCTTCATGGGAGTGGCGGGGCCCAGGCGCATGGAGCCCATCTCGCTGCCAGCCTGGCTCCAGGGATCGATGCTGGTGTCGTCTGTCATGGCGCCGAGCGAGTAGGGGCGGACGACCGAGCTGGCCGACTCGCTGGCGTTGTCGTCGAACAGACTCGCCCTGCTCTCGGGTCTGCCGAGCGCGCCGCCCATCGACTTTTTGGATCGAGCGCGCGAGATGTCCTCAAAGAGCTTCTCGAGGTCCTCCTCGTTGAGATTGTCAAAGTTGACGTTCTGGCCGTTGAGCTTTGCGAGCGCGTATTCCCTGCGGGCATAGGTCCAATCGACGTCGCCGGACGCTGGAGAGTCGGGACGCGTGGCTGGAGTGTCGCCGTCGAGCAGCGTCTCGTTCTGCGCCTCGCCGGTGGAGAGGGCGAGGGTGGAGCGGACGCGGTCCCTTGCCTTTCTCACTTCCTCTGGATGGTTGAAGCGGAAGACGTGGAAATCGCCGAGGATGACGCGGTATCCGGACCGGAGGCGCTTAGGCTCTCCGGGAGCGAGACGCTTGCCGTTGACCATGGTCATGCTATCAGGCATGGCGGTGACGGTGACGACGCCGTCGGTGTGGTCAAAGGTGCAGTGATTTGCAAGGATCTTTGTGCCGCTGAGCTTGATGTGTACGTCTGCGCCGCTCTCGAGGTTGCCGACGAGCGTGTGGCCGGGCTTGATCTGGTAGATGAGGCACTCGGACATGAGCGGGTCCTCGTTGAGGTTGACGAGGTGGGGCAGCTTTTTGGGCGTGTGTACGCCGACGTTGCCCTTGTCGACCGAGATGCCGAGCTCCTCGAGCGCCTTTTCGCGCTCCTTCTGGATGGCGTGCGTCTTTGCGAGCTTCTCTTCCCAGCTCTCGTTGAGGCTGCTCATGATCTTTTCGCTCTGCTCGAGCTGCTCCTGGAGTTCGGCTTTGGTGACGGTCTTGATCTCGCCGGACTTGGTCTGGTAGCGGACGACCTGCTTTTCTGGTGGTATTGACGGATCCCAGCTGCCCTCGCCCTCGATGCCGCCGCCGCCGGCGACGCGGGTGCGGAGCATCTCGAGTTCCTCCTTGAGCTCGCGGATGAGTTTGGCGTTTGGATCCTCGTTTACGACGGCCTTGTTCTTGATCTTCTTTGCCTGGTCGGCGTAGCGGAGCGTGCTGAGCGTCTCCTCGTAGTCTGCGGGGGAGATGGCGGCGATCATGGCGGTCTTGGAGTTGCCGCCGAGGCTGTCCTTGAGGAGCCAGGTGAGGACCGAGTCACGATAGGGCACGAAGCTGTCGAGTGCCGCTGCTGCCTTTGACTTTTTGGCGCCGGGCTTTGCGGGTTCTGCGGAGCTGGCGATGGCGAGTGCGGCGATGACCTTGCCGAGGGTGGTGAGGGAGCGGTTGATGTTGGCGCCCTCCTTGAGACGTGCGCCGGTGGCGCCGGTGGAGTTGGCGCGCTCGGACCCGGCGAGATCGACGAGCGAGATGCGCGACACCTTTTCGGCCTCGAGGTTTGTGTCTGGATCGAAGCGTTTTTGGGTGAGGACGAGGGTGAAGACGGCGTGGGAGCGGGAGCTGGTCTCGTTCATGTTGGTGGCGGCGACGGTTCTTGCCTTGTTGCCTTCGTCCATGAGGTTCTCGATGTCGCGGAAGCTGCCGACGACGAGTTTGCTGAGGTCCTCGACGTAGGGGCCCAAGCTCGGGTGTTCGCGCACCTTGAGGTTGCCCTTGGTCTTTGGATTGAGAAGGTCGCGCACTTTTTCGTTGTAGATCTCGATGTAGCTGACTTCGACGGTGATGCGGAGATGCTGGTCGGACGCGGTCTTGTCGCGAATGTCGTCAAAGAGGCGCGAGCAGGTGAGCGGGATGAGGCCCTTTGCCTCCGCATAGCCGACCATAGAATGCGACTTGCCGGAGCCGGTCTGACCGTAGGCAAAGACGCAGGTGTTGAATCCGTTGAAGGCATGTTCGAGGAGCTCGACGCCGATGTACTGGAAGAGGGTGTCCTGCTCTGTGTTTTCGTCGTAGGCGCGGTCGAAGGAGAAGGGCATGGCCTTCTTCTTGGTGGCTTTGGCATTCTCTCTGCTGTCGCCCTCGGAGGGCGGTTGGAGGACGAGCTGGTTGCCGTCCTTGAACTCGATGAGGTTGGATGCGCCGCGATTCCTCTCTCTGGAGTTCATGGGCCGACATCGGACGACGACCTTGATGTTGCCGGAGTCCGCCATGGTGCGCTTCTAGGCCGAACGGGCGGCGGCGGTGGCAGCAGCAACGGCGGCAGCGAGTGATCGGATGGTGACGGGAGCGAGAGCGAGGGTGATTGGCGCCCAGTCGGCAGTCGGCCGGGAGGATGAAGCTGAGCCAGGTGGACGAGGATGAGCGTCGGCTGTGCCGGGGCAGCGAACCGCAGCGACCAAGTTGTCCTCGGCAGTGATCCGATGCGTAGCGGAACGGAACGGCTGATCCGATCTAATCGATTCGCCTGCTGCTGTAGTGGCTAGGAAGCTACTGCAAGTCAGAGCTGAGATGCATGCATAGGGTCAGACGACGGGTGGAGATGCAGGCTGGTAATGAGGAGCCGTTGGGTGGCGGAGCGGGATCGAGGAGCCTTTGCGCGGAGATGAAGTGTGTGCGGGCGTTGCAGAAGTGAGGCGTCGGAAGCCAGGGTATCAAATGAGGGCAATCCAGACGATGCTTTTGGGTCAATCCTCGACTGCGCTAGTGCAAGTGCGACGGATAGAGAGATGAGGATGGAGTGTTGAGGATGGAGGGGAGGCATCGAGTGTGAATGCGAACAGCGTCGGCCGCTGATCTCTCAGGGTCCCCCGGATGTCGGATGCTCACGGCCAACTGAGACTGAGACTGCTGCTGAGCTCCTTTCACTTTGGCAGGTGGATCCGTCGACACGCACACACGCACGCACGCGCCCTTGCTGTCTTGGCCATGCATGCGTCTCTGCGACTGCGACTCTGCGACTGCGACTGCTCGGCTGCTGTGTGTTGGGTTGAGAAAGTGTTGCTTTTTCGCCGCCTGCCTGCCTCTTTCAGCCGAAGCCCAATCCAAAATCAAGCCGAGCGCGGTTTGAAAATCCGCCTCTTTCTCAGCCTCCCTGCCGCTCTCTCTCTCACACACACGGCCCTCGACCCCAAAAGTAACACTTTCTCCCCTCGCCTTCGCCTGGGCCGTCTGGCTGGCGCTGCCATCACAGTCCCGATCAATCAATCAAGAGAAGACGTCAAATAAGCTATACGAGATCTGCAAGTACAAATACAAAAATTGACACAGCCTCTACTTCTTGGTGGGCTTGGTCGGATCCTCGGCCATCGTCTTCATCCAATGCGCGCGCTGTCTATCCTCCATCTCGGCCTCGGCCTGTCCCTGCACGTCGCCCTCGCTGCCCGCAAGCACGTCCTTGAGGCTCGACGTGGCACTGCCGCGCTTGAGCGGCTTGGGCTGCGTCGGCGCCGGGCTCCAGCCGATCAGGAAGATCAGCTGGAACGTCGCCGGCACGCCCTGCGGCTGATCCTCGCCGCCGCTCTGGCCGTGCATCGCCTCGTAGATCGCGGCGGCCGACAGCATCGTGTCGCGACGCAGCTGGCCACGCCGGTTGATCACCGCGTTCGACTCGCCCATGTCGCGCAGGTCGTGCATCAGCTCGTACATGCTCGGATAGCCCACCTGCACCTCGTCGACATCCACCGTGGGGATCGTGAAGCCCGCGCGCGACAGCAGCGACGCCATGTCGCGCGTGTCGGCCATCGGCGAGATGCGCGGCGAGATCCCGCCCTCGCGCTCCTGCTCCGCCAGCTGCAAACTCGTACGCAGCTCGAACAGCGTGTCGCCACCGCATAGCGCCGCGATCAGCACACCGTCCGGCTTGAGCGCACGGCGGATCTGGATCAGCACGCCCGGCAGATCGTTGGTCCAATGCAGACCACCGCTCACCACCACGCAGTCCAGACTGCCCTCCTCGAACGGCAGCATCTCCTCGTCCAGCACGCGTCGCTCCACCTCGAACGGGAACTGCGCGTCCAGATGGCGGTCGCGGTTCAGCAGCGCCTCGCTCGTATCGCACATGATGATCTTCTTGGTGCCGCTCCCCTCGGCATCCAGGTAGTGGCGCAGCAGCCCCGGGCCCGCACCCAGCTCGACGATCGTGCTAAAGTCGCGCTTGATGTCCTGCACACGCTCCGCCAGCGACTCGGCGATGGCGCGTCGCACATAGTCCGTCTGGCGCGACGCCTGGCCGCGCGTCGACTCGGCACCGAACGCATGCCCCTGCGCATCCGCCGTCACCGACGGTCGTACCGCAGCCCGGTCCTTCTGCGCCGTCTTGACGGCGCGGTCAAAGATCGTGAACGGGCTGTTGGGCTTGGGCGCTCCGGGCGCCGGGTTGCTCGTGCCCGCCGCCGTCGCGGCGCCCGCCATGGTCGACGCATGCCGCACCGAACTCATCGCGCCGCCTCGCTCGCTCGCGATGTGCAGCCGCGGCGAAGTCTGTCCAAACGTCAGTCGGCCCTCGGAAAGCGAAAGCGGCGCCGGAATTTGCGACTCGAACGGCACCTCTTTCTGCGTCGTCGGCTCGTCGGCAGCAGCAGTGGTGGTCGCCGCCTGTTCCTTGAGCAGTGCCTGCGCGCGCAGGGTGATCGCCGGCGGGAACGCGCGCGCCTCCATGCGCTCCAGCAGCGCAGCCGCGCGGTCCGCATGACCGTGGCTCAGCTCGGCGCGCATCATGGCCTCGTACGTCGACGGCTCGCGCTGCACCGATGCGAACAGCGCCGCCAGTCCGCTTCCGCGCGTGCTCGCCTGTGCATTCGCGACGGGCGAGGCGTCGGCTGTCGACTCCTGGGCACCAGCGCCGTGCGCACGCGGCGGGTGGTTGCCAGCCGCAGCCACACCGGCCGCCGGCTCGTCCATGCTCTCGAACAATGCACGCGCCTCGTCGAGCCCGGCGTCGCCTTGCTCCATCGAGTAGCCGCGGATGAGCAGGTTGGCAACGTAGGCGGTCATCTGGATGCCGGCGCTCTCCATCTTGTGCAGGTGCGCGCGAATCAGGTCGATCCTGCCGTGCGCCACAAACACGGCGAGCAGCGCCTCGAACGACACGGCGTCCGGCAGGCTCGCGCCGTCCTTGCGCCCCCTGCTCGACGGATGCGAGGCGATCGAGTCAAACGTAGCAATCGCGCGCTCCACGTCGTTGAGCACGCAGCCGTAGCAGTTGATCAGCGACGCCCAGTGCGTGCCCTGCACGTTGACGGCCGGATTGGCGGCAAGCTCGTCGAACACGCGCTCCATCTCGTGCGGCTGCACGGGCTCGATGGCGCCGTACAGGTCGAGCAGCAGCTTGTACGTGTGTGCGCTCGGCCTCACGTCGGCGGCGCGCATCTTGTGATAGTAGCCCAGCGCGCGCTCGCGGTCGGGTACGCTCTGGATGAAGAACTGCATCATGGTGTTGTACGGCGGCACGCGCGGCTTGAACGACGGGTCGCGCTCCATGCGCTCGAACAGCTGCACGGCGCGCTGCTCGTCGCCGATCCTGGTGCACGCATTGATGACCGCGCCGTACGTCACGCTCGTCGGGTTGATGCCGTGCGTCTGCGTCATCTCGTCGAACAGCTGCAGTGCGCGATCCGCTTTACGGGCTCGCGAGAGCTTCGAGATGACCACGTTGAACAGGTACGCCGTGGGCCTTACGCCGAAGCGCTGCGACTCCTCGAACAGCTCCTGTGCGATCGTTGCATCGTCGGTCGTCTCGCGGATTGTAGCGATGAGTGCAGCGTACGAGGTGGAGCTCGGGCTGCCGCCGGCTGCGATCATGCGATGGCGGTGTGCGGTAGCTGCCTCCGGGTGACCGGCGTGGCTGAGCGCCTGGATCATGTGGTCCTCGACGTAGAACCACGCCTTGGACTGCCAGCGCGCATCACCCGCCAGAGCGTGCAGCACGTGCTGGCTCATTGCGTACAGCTCCTCGACGCGCTCGACGTTGCCCAGACGGCCAAACGCACCGATGAGCTGGGCCAGACCTTCCGGATGCGCGTAGACGCCAGCGCGCATCTGCTTGCGCACATCGCCGTAGACGCGCGGCGCACCGTCCTGACCCGACGGACGCGCGAGCGCATAGAAGGTTTGACCAAAGTCCGTGTCGACCACCTCGACGGGCGGGAAGTAGGGGATGTTTGCATTCGAAAGCGCGGGGGCGGGCAAGTCTTGACGGTGAAGCGGCGAGTGTTTTCCGGGAGGCGTAGAGGCCGGTGTGAATGCGCTGGACCGCGACTCGGACGCAGTCACATCGCTCGTACTTTCGGCAGTAGCAGAAGCGGCATCAGCCCCATCAGCGGCACCCTTTCGAGCGGCAGCCACAGCCTGCGTCGCCCACTCCGGGAACAGCGCGAGCGCCTCGTCTCCATACCGAGACGACGCCACCTCGGCGGCGTTTGCGAGATCGACTGCGGGACGAGACGGAGCGCCCTCGGCGGCTGCCTCGGGAGCAGGCAGCTTGGCGAGGTCGTTGAGTACAATCGGAATACCATCGGCCTTGAACGCCTCGAGGCTGAGCGGACGGAGGTTCGCCTCCTCGAAGCAGAACGCCTCGAGGATGAGCGTCCAGGCATCCGCGGACAACGGCAAGCTTGCCACGGCCTCGGGCGTCTGTGCGTGTACCGATCGATAGAGTGCCGTGAGTGCCTGTGCCGAGTTTTCATCCAGCTGATCCGCGGCCCTCAGCAGCGGAACCACATACTGGGCGGCCGCGAACAACCTGAGCGGAGCCGCATTCGCATCCTGTGCGTCGGCATCCACAGCTAAAGACCTGGCGGCGAGCTGGGAGAGCTCGTCTGCGAGCAAGGCGAATTCGGGTATGGAGAGGTCGATCCTGTCGAAGAAGAAGCCGACGTAGCTGAGTGCGGAGCCTGCATCGACGGGGCGTCCAACAGCGAGGAGAGTGTCGCTGAGCGCGAGAATGGCCTCGACGATCTGCTGCGTAGCGGGCGGGTTTGCGATGGGGTCGTAGAAGTGGAGGTAGTCCTGGAGATGGTTAAAGTAGGCGGGTGCAGCCTCGAGCGCGCGGTCGAGCACCGCATTGATGTCGTCTTGCTTCGCGCCAGCCTCTCGCATGCGCTTGACGCTCGCCACGTGTGCGGTAAGCACGTTGGCCAGCACGACAAATTGCGCCGCATGAGGCTTGTACAGAGTACGCACGTATGTCTGGAAGACCCGCAGGAGGGGCTCGAGCAGCTCGTCGCTGCCAGCCTGTGCGAGGCTGACGATGAGCTGTTCGACGGTCGAGTGGATGGGCTTTGGCATGTGCGACCCAGCCGCGGCTTGCGAGCCCTGCAATTCTTCGACGGGCGTGACCTTTGTATACCACTGGAGAGCGGTGGTGACATCGCCGATGCTGAGGAAGCCGCGAATCATAGACGAAACGACGTGGCTGTCGAGCGCAGGCACATTGTCACCGCCATCGAGCATCTTTTCAAACAGGCGCACGGCGCCCTGCGCATCGTTGAGCGCAAAGTGGGCGTCGATGAGCGAGCACCACACGACGGCATCGCGATCGTGATTCCAGTCCGGCTTCTGACTCGCGAGGAGGAACTCGTCGAACACCTGCTTGCACGCGGTGAGCTTGCGCGCCTCCTGCATCTGGTGCGTCTCGGTCTCCTTGAGCTGCGGATCGGTGACGAACGTGGTGATGAGATGCTTGAAGGTGGTGGCATCGGTGTTGGTAAACAGGCTGCGTTCGAGCAGGTCGAGCACGCCGAGCGCGTTGTCGACGTCGCCGCGCAACGCACAGCTCGAGAGCATCGCATTGTACGCATGCGCGTCGTCGAACCACAGCCTTCCGCCATGGGCGACCTTCATCAACTCGAGCGCCTGCCCAAAGTTGTCGTCGGCCGCTGGCGCTGCTGTGTCCTCGGCGGCATCCTGGTCGGTCGAGGCTTTGGACGGGGGCGCGGCGGGGTTGAAGACCCTGGGACCGTGCGTCTCGGCGTCGAGCGCACAGAGCGCCTTGACGAGCACGGTGTAGGTGCGCGAGTTGGGCGAGAAGCCCTGCTGGAGCATGGCGTTGTACGTGTCGGTGATCTCGCGCACGGGCTGTCCGGTGTGGCGGATGGAGAGGAGCGACTCCATGACCATGTTGTAACCCTTGGTGGTCTTCTGCTCCTTGGGCAGCGCATTGAACGCAGCGACAGAATCGCGAATCTGCGCAGCATCTCTCCTGGCGGTGGCGTGACGCAGCGCCCTGTACAGACGGTCGTGTGCGCTGAAGGCATCGGACGATGTTTGTTGTTGCGATGCCTCGACGTTGGCGGCATCAGCCTGCACAGCCGAGGACGAGATGTGTCTGGTGCCCTGTGCGGGTGTGTTCACATCCAGATCAGCGTGTGCGCTGTCGGCGGCGGTGACGAGCAGCGGACCGTTGTTAGCAGCAAAGGCATGTCGGAACCTGACCTGCATGTGCGAGTTGGTGAGGTGTCCCGGCGAGGCGAGCGCAGGAAGGTGGCCATCCAGCCTGAGCTTGTACGCCTTCTGCCTTCTGATCTCGTCCTCGTCGTCGGTGCTCTTTGAGTTGGCATCGTTGCCGCTGGAAGTGGTTGCCTGCGACAGAACTCTGCCGGTGTGCTGGTACGAATGGTAGGCGCCGCGGCCTGCGTGAAACTTTGCGCCTCCTGCGCCTGCGCCTGCGGACGACCCACCGCTACTGAGGCCCGAGGCCCATCCGGACGCCGATGATCCGGAGGTCGAAGATGCGGAGCCCGAGGCGCCCTGGAAGGCACCGCGGAAGGTGTTGGCCGAGTTATGTGCGGCATTGGCCGCCGACTGCGCGGCGCCCCTCCATATGTGAGAGGCGAGCTTGGCGGCCGAGCTCACGGGCATGGCTGCCGTGATGCCAAACCGTTGCCTATTTTAGCCGCACTACTGTGGGTAGTTTGGGAGGGATTGGTTGGACAGCAATGCGCGAGTCGATGATGAAGAGTGAGAAGGTGGTGAGTCGAGACTTCAAATGCGAGTTGGTGTGTGGTGGTGTGTTGACTGATGTTGAGTAGAGATGAACAGGGCCTGCCCTTCGAAACGAATGTCGGAAGAGGGAAAGCCTCGAGAGTGAGTTGGTCTGGTCTAGCTGGAGTTGAGAGTTGGGTTGGTTGATATGGTGGTGAAGGCCAGAAGGGTCGCTTTGCTGAGCTGAGTCGATTTCGGCTTTTTTTCCTTCTTCTCCACACGGCCCTTCTTCCCGATTTTTGCCATTTTTCGCCTTTCGACTCGTATTCTTCCGAAGCCTTCGGCCGCTCGTTCGCTGTGAATCGGGAGGACCCTTCGGTGGAGGCATGGAAGAATCGGGCTCCGCCTTTTGGCTCCGCGGAGAGGCGGACAAGTAGGAACGCAGACGAAAGTCGCCGCGCCCCGGGTTGCGAGTCCCTTCCCCGGCGTCTTCCGCTGCCCAACTGCGCGCAGCCGCTCCGTATCCCACCGTCCCTGTTCATGCCGTCGGATGATCACATGGTTCGCGCACCCCCGACCATCGAGGCAGCATCCTGTTCATGCCGATTGCATCCTGCTCGACCCGGTGCGGTTCATGGCTGCGCCCGTCATTGTGCAAGTACGTGGATCGCGCCTATTGTCCGTCGTGTCTGGGTCGTCAAGTGAGATGGTACTGAGGTATATCGAAATACATCGAGGCTGCTTTGCTAGTGTAGCGTGCACAAGCCGCACGGAATGAGACCCTGATCATCCCGCCACACGCATGCACCCGTCATCGTGCACAGGCACGCATTGCGCCGAAGGTCCGACATGTTGGTGGGGGTGTTCGGCTTGGGTCGGTCCGGTGCGTGCCGTCGGGACACCCACAATACACGCCCGCATAAGTCGTAAGGCCCACTGTCTCGATGCCACATTGCCTCAGAGTCACTTTCGCTCGCACAACATGCAAGTAGATCTGCAAGAACTATGACTTCCATCGGATCACTTTCTCATCAGTACGCATCGTCAGAACATTCATTTCTGCCGCCTGTCGCTTGCCTCTGCCAGTGTCGTGCCATCCTCCTTCATCGCAGATTCCAAGTCATCATGCGTGGTCCATCAATCACGATGCTAAGAAGTACAGCACTTCACCTCCTCACGCAGCTTCTTTTGTGGAACCTCAACTGCTGCCCACTTCTCGCACCGTCTCCACGTGCCTGTATTGCATCGATCTAGTCGATGACCGCCGCACATAACAACGCACTGCTACGATATCTGTATTGCATCCCTCTAGATGACAATCGCACGCCGAATCAACGCTCTTCGTAGGTTGACAGCATCGCATTACTACCACGTGCCTGTATTGCATCTCCCTAGTCGATGACCGCCGCACCGCAATACGTACACCGAGCACATGTACCGCTTCCAACACACATCGCTGGTCAGTCGAGCAACACGCTCCCGTGGCGTATTGCACTTGCACTGTTTCTACGCGCCGGTATTGCTAATCAACCACAATTGCACTTCCAATCAACTCCGCAAGCATACCCACCGCAGCGGTCCCCCACGGCTGGCCACTCGCTGTTCCGACCAGCTGATGTCTGTCCTCAGCGACCAGTCTGAGCGCATGCAAGCTCCTGACCACGTCCTGCATGACCTGATCCTTCTCCCTCCAGGTCTGCACCACATCGACTGCAAGAACATGACTCTTCCCTCCCCTTCCACCTTCTCTCGGTCTGTGGACAAGAATCGCCGATGCCGTCGAGCTGGCCAGCCCCTCGGTGCTACTTGGCGAGGTCCAGTCGAGGGGGAGCGGTTCGGTGAAGTGTAGCACCTGCGAGCAGTCGGATGCATCCAGTAGTACCGCGGTGCTCTTGTCCACCTGGCCTTCGGCTGGTCTGGTGCGAGCGCCCACATCGGGGAGAATCGTACCGGCCTCATCAGGACGTACGCACAGCAACACCACACTTCCCACCGCCAGTTCCCCCTGCGTATTCGCAAAGTACGCTTCGATGCACGATTGCCATCCCCTCTGCTCCTGCGAGCTCATCGGCTCCGTGCACGAAATCACCAGTCGCCACGAGATCCGTGCGCGACTCGCCTGGCCGATCGCATACCGCCATACCTGATCGATGCAGTCCTCCGCACCCATCAGCACATCGACATCGCTCGCTCCGCCGCGCTCATCGATCGCGCTGACCACCACCATCTTCTCCGCCCCCTCCGTGCACACGCGATAGCTAACATGCAGCATAAGCGCCTCGTCCAGTGCCGTCGACGGCTCCTTCGGCCAGCTGAGTGCGAACTCCGTCCTCCCTAGCCTTGTCGCCAAGCTAAACGCAGGAAACTGAACGATCGCCGAAATCGGACCCTTTTCTCGGCCATGTAGTACCTTTGCTGGCTGTCTCCTCACCAGTCGGGGGAGCTGGTCGTACACCGAAAATGCCAGTCTGCGGACGGTATCGCTGTGCTGTCCGAACCCGATGCTGCCGCTTTCGGTCATCATCGCCGGCCCGATCGGGCGCACGATCACATGCTCCGCAAGCACGCCCACCTGCTCGGCGAGCATCACGCGCAGATCCGCCTCGAGCTGCAACAGCCCACGGAAACCCGATGCCGCACACGTCACCGACCCGGGCGGCTGCAGCGCATACATCACCACATGCCGTCCCTGCAGCACGTCCATCTCGACGCGGCTGGCAATCGAACGCAGCGTATCGACCCACGCCTCACCGTCGCGCCATAACCGCTCCAAGTAGCTCGACAGCGCTAGAGGCTCGCTCCCGTCAGCCATGGCCAGAATCGACCCAGCCGAACCCGTGTGTGTACCTAGACCGTACGCTTCGAACGCAGCACGCAGCCGCTCGAGCCACGCTGCAATCTCGTCGTGCCACGCTGGAGACGCATGCGTCAGCAGCACTTTCGCCACCACATGCTTGTGTCCGCTCACTGCCGACAGCTTCGACTTGTCCCACAGGCTCAACGCCGACGGCAGCGCCTCCACCACCGAGCCTTGACAGCCCACCGCGATGCTCGTCGGTTCCAGCACCTCGGCTTGTACCGCGCCGCCCTCGGTAGCCTGACCCGCGCGCGACGAGGCGGGGTTGACAACAAGACCCTGCAGCGTAGGAAGTGCTTGTCCCCCCAGCAAGCCGTCAGAACGTGTGGCGTCATGCGTCGATGCCTTGATCTCGCATCCGTTTGAGTCGCGTAGGGCCGAGACCATGGCTGCAAGCACCTCGAGCTTTTCGCGCGTGGCAATGTCCGATCCATCGCTGCCGGCATCCACCGCACGGCTGTACATCGACCGGAACTGCGGGTTCCCCAGCAGCCAGCGCGCAGTCCTCGAGAGCATGGACCGTTTGATCGTTGGAGATGCCGTGTATGTAGTCGCCGCTGAGCTGTGCCATGGAGCAGAGGTGATGGCGGAGTTGTGCGCCGCAGCGCGGTGATGCGAGCCCGTCGCCTCACCTTCCGACGATGCGGGAGCGCCGCACAGGTACGAAGCAACAATGTGCACTGAGCACCTCTTCATCGACTCCTGATCCTGTGGCGAAAGCGTCACCTCGGTGACGTCCGAGTCGCTGCGCGCATCGTCGCTCGCCTCGTCGTCATCTTCGCTGCTCGAGCTGTCGCTATCCGACACGCTCGCCCTTCGAGCGATAGCAAGGTCGTCGCTCGACCTCGGTGTGGACACCACATCGAGCCCACGCTGACCGCTATGGCGACCACCCGCCGCAACAGCCTGTCCCGGCGACATCTTGCTGTTACGATCGCGACGCAGCTGCAGAAGCGCATGGCCTCGTCGACCCACCGCCTTCGGAGGCGAAGCTCGCGAGGGCCGCAGAGCAAAGCGCGACGAGAAAGCCGAATCGCCCTTTCCATCGTCCTGCACGTTCTGGTCCGGCGAGAGCGCATTGGCTGCGTTGGGCAGGGCATGGAGCACCGCCGCACTCTTCGGTCGCGAGGCGAACTTGCCGAACAAATCGTATTTGCGCCCGAGGTTGGCCCGCGCGCCCATCGTCAGCCTCTGCAGCGGCTTGCGTGCCTGCGGCTGTGTCAATGGAAGGAAGGCATTGGGAACAATGGCCGGCCGCTTCTTGTTGGTCGGGTCGGTCGACATGGCAGCATTAGCCGCTGCTGCAGCCGCCGAGCTCGCATCCGCCAGGCGCAGCTGTCCGCCATCCTCCTGAGGCTCCAACTTGGATCCAGCCGCCGCTGGAAAGGCGGCCTGGTCTTGCGGCGCAAGATGTGCATATCGGCCATCTAGTTGCGCCGACTCGCGAGCATGATGATTGCCAGCTTCGGAACCGACAATAGTGGCGCCATCGCGATACTCCTCGACCGGTGAGAACGGCGTGCGAGGCGTCTTGTGATTAGCGTGACCAAACGCCGGCGAGCTCTCCGTCAGCGAGCTGGGCGTGAAGCCGGGCAGGGAAGCTGGATCGCCGAACGGCGTTGCTGCCGAAACGGATCGCGGCGTAAACGAGACCGTGACGGGCGGCAAGGATTGTGAGGAGCTCGCAGCGAGTAGCGAGGGTGCTGCTGCGGCGCTGACAGCACTGTGCGGCGCCGCATCACTCGCGTGCAACTGCGAAGACTCGGTCGTGCCCATCACGTCCTGCATGTTTGGAATGGCCTCGAAAAGTGCGTCCAGATTGGTCGCCTCGAGATCTTCCATCTCGACGTCCCCGATGCCAGCGGACGCGGCTGACATGGCCGGGGGCTGCGCAGCGGCGCCATTCGACGGATCTCCTGCATTGGGCACACCGCGTCCTGGTCCGGCCTGGTGGGCTGTAGCATTCGCGGAAGCATCAGGACCGCCTTGCGAGACGCCACTAGGGTCGAGATGCGATGGCATCGCGGCTTGGGCGCCGGCCAACGCACTCGGCGACTCGAGACCGAACGCCGACTCGTCGAAGAACGAAAAGTCGTCCTCGGTCAGCAATCCCAGGTTGCCAAAAATATCGCCCTCGCCCTTGCGTTTCGTCTGGGTCTGCCCGAAGCCGAGCGGAGTGGCAGCTTGGCCCTGAAACGGCGTTGAACCGGAAGAATGCAGGCGACCCTGTGGCTGCAGCAGAGCTTGAGCTGCCAGCGACGCCGGATCTTGCTTGGCTTCCAAGGGGTTGGCACTGTCACCGCCAGCGTCGAGGCCGGTCGCAAAGGCCCAGTTCGAGCCGGAAGGATCCAAATTAAGACCCTTGACCTCTCCTGCAGCCTGAGCAGCAGGAACGGCGCTCGATGTTGGCGGGGCGATGGCTGGCGCATGGGCGACAGGGACGGAAGACGCCGGCAATGCGGCTGCTGAAGCGGCAGCACCGGGTACCTCACCAGTCGCCTGGGGTAGGAACTCCATCCAACTAAGATCGTCGGCAAACTGTTGTTCCGGGCCGTTGGTGCTGGGGCCAGCATCGGCACCCGCGTGCTCTCGTTTCTCCGGCGACGTTTGGGAGTCTGTCCGCGGCACAGTGGGAAGCGACTGCGAAGGGGTGACTGACGCAGCTGAGGGCATGGCGAGGTCAAAGTCGGCGAAGGACATGCTGGCAGGGGTGAGGCCAGGACGGGCGGAGGAGAGACGCTCGCTCCGATGGCGCGTGAGCGAGGCATCATCGGGCTCGCCAGGGGTGAAGGGCGGTGCGCTCTGAGCCGCGACGGACTCGTTGGCGTCGTTGAGCACCTTGAGGGTGAAGGAGACGAGCTCTTTGAGCGGGGTGACGGGCTCGCTGCGGATGGTGTGCAGATCGTTGTTGGCAGATGCGCCAGGCCACGGCGAGCTCCAGGCAGCCCTGCGCGGGTCGAGAGCAGCGAGGCACAACGCGACGGGCCATAAGAAGCGACGATCTTCGGGGCTAGGCTGCTGCTGCTGGGCCTGTTCGCCAAAGCCTGGGGCGTCGAGCAGATCCAGGCCCATGTCGTCGTCGATAGCTTGGATATGCGGATATGCGGCGAAGGAAGCTTCTTGTGGCTGCTCGAGCGGATGGCTCGCTTGCTCTGCCGACGCATGCGCCTCAGCCAGTGCAGGAGGCAGAGCACATACCGCGATTCCATCTGCCAACAGATCCCCGTCCACCGATTGGACGCCTATGCCATTGCCGTTGCCGAGATCGAGCGATGCGAAGAGCGACCTGAGTTGAGACAGATGGTCGCTGGCGATGCTGTCGGATGACAACACGTGAATGAGCTCGGCCCTGTGTCCGACCGGAGACAGGTGCAGCTGCGGGCGAGCTTCGGGTGGGAGTGGAGGACCTCCGATCTGGCCTTTTGCCGTGCTGGCCAGCGGCAGCGCGGCGAGTCGACGCGAGGTGGTGCGAAGGAGCAGAGAGGATGGGCATAGCAAGAGATGTAGCTCTGACGCAAGGCAATAAAGATCTGTTGAGGACGTGGGCGCATCAGGCCGTGTGGATGATGCTTGCTTGTCGTGCATCTGCAATGAACGAGTGGCGACATCTGCGGACGGTGGTAGGAAGACGACCGAGTCACCCAGTCGAAGACGGCGACGGAGGGTGGGGCTGGACGTCGATGAAGCGCCCGTCCCTTGCTCGCCTGCTGGGGACGACGAGGATGGCGGCAACGATGTTTGTGCAAATACACTGAGCGCCCTCGTCTTGAGCGTTGCCATGAAGCGGCGATGCGCCTGGTGCTGGTGTGATGTCAGGACAGACTGCTTGCCTTTGTTGTCTTTGGAGGTGGGACATGCACTTGAGAGCAGATAGGAGCCCGAGTCGACGGTGGCGACCTCGAAGAGCCGCGCGAGCGCCTTGACGGATTCGGAAGGCAGTGAGCGTGCCACAGCGGGGAGCGAAGAGGCCGTAGGTATTGTGGATGTGGCTTGCTGATGAGTTGCGTTGAGCATGCTGTCGTCCACTCCTGCCGCCGATTGCGGGATGGCCTGCGTCTGAGCAGCATTTGTGCCGGTGGCTGCGGCTGTAGGGACGCCCGTGGATGACGTCTTGCTCGCCGGCTCGGAGTCATCGTCATTGACGGCTGCGAAGAGCCAGAGATCCGAGACAGCGGCGTAGATCGACGGGTCTGCCGGTGTTGCATCCAGGCTCTCCGCAGCGGAAGGACGAGGGGTGGATGTGTAGAGGAGAGTGCTGCGAACAAGTCGCGCAAATGCGTCGTCCGGAGTGCTTTGGGGATTGTCGTCAATGCGAGATCGGACTTGGAGCTTGTTGCTGTTGGTGAGGATCTCGTGGACTGCATTTGTCCAAACAGCGTCCCTGTCTTGACTCTGGTTCGTAGATGTGGACGTGGTTCCAGCTGCGGCCGCGGCGTCCGGCTGAGTGTGATCTTGGTCGAGTTCGGGATGCGAGTGAGAGTCTGGCTTCTGCAGGCGCAGCCAGTGGACGGTGGTGTTGGCAGGAAAGGGCAGCTTTACGAAAGAGGCTGGTGTATGCTCTGTGAGCCGAGAGAGGTATTGCATCGACTTGAGGTGTGCTGATGCGCTTGCCGGAGGCATTGCCGAGCGAGGCGCAGCGATGGTGCCGGGAAAGGGAGTGTTGGTGAAAAGGCGGCTGGAAGCGGTAGTGGTGGAGGGCGATGATGCATGCTGAATGGGCGCCATGGCTCCGGCACGTCGATGTGCCGATGGGCTGTTTGCAAGGCTGTTGGAGCGTGCATGCGCTGCGGACGAGCCGGGTGTGTGAGCCATGGTGGGGTAGCTGCCGGCACCACTGCCGCCCGCTGCTGATGGTGTGGCGCCCGAAGCGGGCTGCTGGTTCCACATGGAGAGGAGCGGCGACGCAGCCGTCAGCTGGAGCTGCGCATGGGAGCTTTAGCGAGTCTTTACCTCGAGAGCTGGTGTAGTAGGTCGGACACGATGCCTGCTGCGCGCTTGCTGGCGTGGGTGCGGTTCCTTTCCTTGAGCTGGTGCGGGTGGATGAGTAGGTAGATGTCGATGATGCTCCGCTGTGGCAGGCAGGCTGCTGCGTGTGTGGTGGGATTGTGGAAGAGCGTCGTTTGGCAGCTGGCTCGCATGTACAAGCACAGGGTTCGATGCAGTTGAACGCCGCACAGACAGACTGTCACAGCCAAGCTTTTGGCTCCACTCTCGACCGGCTAAAAGAGGGTCCAACCGTCGAACGTCCTCGTGACAGCTCGGATCGGATCGCAACACCAGATCGGCGTGTTGTCGACCTCCATCAGCCGATTCCACAAAATTGGTGCCGGATTTTTGGCATGCCTTTTCTCGACCCTTTTTTGGTAGCCATTCCAGTAAAACTTTACCCGACCCCCAATTCAGAATGGCTCAAAACAGGCCGTACGGGCCACGTCTCAGGCAGCAGCTGTTGGATGGAATCGGACGAAAGAGCCGTCCAACGCCTTGCGTACAGATACCTGCAGCCTCCTGATACGACGAACGATCCGAGCGCGACTGCTAGTGATCCATGCAGAGGAGAGTGCGAGGGAGCACATCTCATCGGACAATGACAGGACCGTATCGCCCGATCTCTTTCTCGGAGGATGCAGTCTATCGGAGCCTGGTCTTCGGACTTCGCACGACCGGTGACGAGCATGCTGGTCGGAATGGGGACAACGCAGCAGGCACAGAAAAGATGCGAAGAGCGGGCGCGAGTCGGTTCGGATTTGGAAGCGGTGTGTGTGAGCTCGGCCAAGTGAGTCCGGCAAGTCCGAGTCGCGTCTCAATTTGAGCTGCTGCTCCTTGACTGCGGCTGGGTCGACTGCAACGGTCGACGAAAAGCAATTTGTGCAAGTCCATCACCGAGGCTTGCCGCTTTGCCGCTCGCGCACGGCGAGATGGCAGAGTACACACCTTGTTTTTCAAGAGGAGCCACAGCGGGCCGACGGGAAGACGCCCACCGATGGCAGTGCAGCATAGAGATTGCCAATCAACCCCGCCCAAAGCAAGCCCGCTGCATCGCGTCTTTTGTTCGTCGATGCTCCGCCAAGCGTGCGCATGCCAGCCTGAGCCCCTGCCAAGATGGGGTGGGAGGCATTTGTTCGCTCTACGAGGCGTTGGAAGCGCACCATGCACGACCATGCAGCTGCTTGCATGGAGCGAATTTCGGCTGCGTCTCTGATCTGGCCTCGCTAAACTGGCAGTTGGGAAGGCGCGATCTGCGGCGCCACCTTAAGTGGAATGCTGCCACTGCCTCCTTGCGCGGCTACAAACACGGCCTTGCTCCAGAGCACACATGGCTCGACCCACAGCGACGGCACGATCTGGCTTCGCCTGAGTTGCAAATTTTCTGCCTAGCGAGCCTTCCAAGGTGCTTAGGAGAATTTCCATCCGCCTATGGCTGCAGCGTCATTGTTGGCTCAAACTCGACGGGTGTTGATCCAAAACAATACGGCAGAAGCCTAGCATCCTCGTCATCGATCGGTGTCGATCGCCCAAAGAAGCATACGACATTGCCAAGATGCAAAGCCAAGCCCAAGCCAAGCGTGGCCAAGCGTGGTCAAGCGTGGTAAAGGGTGGCCAAGACATGCCGATTTGGGCAACATGGCGGTGATCAGGGGGGCAAGGCAGAGATGGGCGCGTGCATGGGCGGGCGTTCGATTGCGCCCCTTTGAAGCGCTAAGCAACCGGCACAGGAACAACGACGCCAGATCTAGCGCCCTCACCTGCAACGAGGCTCGAGCTCAACAGCACATGGTCGCAACGCGCAACGGCTTGCTTGGCACCACCTAGGCTCGCAGCAATCTACAGTAGCCGCTGTTCGGATTGGCCCAAGGCGATGTGCCGAGCTCTTCCGAGCTGCAACGGCCATTGTTGGCGTGCCGGCCCTTTGTGGGTGTGCAAGTGCCCCTATGCATTGCAAGGCTTCTCTCCTTCTCCATCGAGTGAGCGAAGAGCGTGCCGAAGTATTTCGGAAGCATTTGCGCGTTCTACGCTGCAGTCCTGCACGGTGTGTTGCACTTTGCACACCTTCAACGGCGGAGATGAGCAGCAAAAGGAACAGTAACAGCAGCAACAGCGTCGGAGTAGCGTGCCCAACAGGGCCGCACGGTGAGACCGACACTGGCGAGGTGCAGGATCGACGAGATGCATGGCTTCGGACACTCCGACCCCCAGTCAATTCGCCAGCGCGGGCCGACCGACGACGCGTTGTGCTGCTGGCGGCGGAGCGGGCGCGAATTCAGTGTTGGTTTCGCATGCATGCCAGTTGGCGGAAGGCTGTCGACGAGGCTGTCGACTGTCGAGGTGCGCTGGCTCGGGTGTTGCACTTCGGGCGCTCGGCAGCGCGCGTTGCACGTCCTTTTGCGCAGAAGCAGCGCAGCAGATTGGCATGCCCGCCAAGCCGGCGCGACGGCATGCAATTTTCCACGGCGCTGCTGCGAAATTCCAGCGCAGATGCACGCTGCACCGCTGGCGCCGAGGCTGTTGACGCGAGCCGACACGGCTGGGATGCCTCGAGCTGCACGTCTGCGCATGCGCCTCGGTTGGCGCGGACGCGGGCAGACCAACGCAGATCAACGCGTGTTTTCTCTCGCTTCCTCTCTCGCCAATGCCCCAATGCTACATTGCCGTACTCCAGCCTGCAGATGCCAAGTTTGTCGATCATCGCCCATCCCTTCTTTTGCCGTACGTCAGTCAAAAAGCTTCGACGGGCGCAAAGGCTGCAGAGGCGGCGACAACGACGACGTCCAAGACGGGCAGGTCGGATCAGCCGTGCAGGCAGCCACACACTGTCGCTGCGCTGCCGTTGCGCCCTTTGCGCTCCGCTCCTCCGCTCCTTTGCCGCTCCTTTGTGTGTGATTCGGCACTGCACTTGAGGCCGAGCGCACATCGTGAGCGTGTTGCTCTCTCTACGTTGCAGCGCTCGAGTTCGAAAGGCGAGCCATGCTCAACGCCTCTTGAGGTTGAGATTCGCTGGGCTGTTGTGCCGCTGCCGGGCTGTTGTGCCGCTGTTGCCATTTGTGCCTCGCCGCTTCGTTGCCTGATTCAGCTTTGCATGCCCTCCCCTCGCCCTCGCGCTTGGCTCCTCGTCCCGATGGCATCGCTCATCCTACTCAACCGGCCCTCTCTCCCCTTCTCGATCCTCATATTCATCCATCACCATCCACCGCCCTCCTCTCTCCACTCCATCCTCTCCACCCCTCCCCCATCCTCTTCACCCCTTTCGGACGTGGCTTTGAGAGCACACGACGATCACCACCACCACCACCGACCCCCTCCCACCCCTCTTGCCCGGTCGACAATAACAACAACAACAACAACACCAACAGCCACAGCGCTTATCATACAGCACAACACACCACTAACAGCTACATCAGCATCCTCGTTTCGTTTGTCTTGCGGCATCCTTGCATCTCACGCACCCGGCATCGTTTCATCCGCATCATAGGACGTGACTTGCATTCTCTCTCTCTCTCTCTCTCTCCACACTCTCCACCACCGCATCGACTCGATCCTAGCCCTATCAACACACTCTTTCCCCTTTCCCTTTCCCAAAAACACATCTGCCCACCAAGATGCGTTTCACCGTGCAGATCCTCGTGGCCGCTCTGGCCGCGCTTCTCTGCGCCGTCTCCTCCACCGAGGCCAAGCTGCAGCGCGGTCTGGCGTGGGGCGTCAACGACAACTACGGCCCGCGCATCGCCAAGGGCCTGGTCAAGTGGTACTGGCACTGGCAGGACGGCCCCAACCCCAAGTTCAACGGCAAGCTCGAGTGGGTGCCGTGCTTCTGGGGCCCCAAGTACTACTCGCAGTGGAACCAGCGCAAGCAGGAGATGAAGGGCAACCTGCCCAAGTACCTGCTCAGCTTCAACGAGCCCGAGATCCCCGGCCAGTCGAACCTCGACCCCAAGTACGCCGCCAAGCTGCACATGAAGGAGCTCGAGCCGTACGCCAAGAAGGGCGTCAAGATCAGCTCGCCCCAGATGGTGTACAAGACCGAGTGGCTGCAGGAGTTCATGGACGAGTGCAACAAGCTCGGCTGCACGATCGACTTTATCGCCATCCACTGGTACGGCACCACGAGCGACATGGCCAAGTTCAAGAAGTGGATCAAGACGATCCACTCGCGCTTCAACAAGCCCATCTGGGTCACCGAGTACGGCATCACCGCCGCGTCCGGCTCCAACATGGGCGCGATCAAGAAGTTCCACATGGACGCCACCGCATGGATGACGCAGGTCAAGTACGTGCAGCGCGCCGCGTGGCTCGGCTGCTTCGAGATCAGCAACCCGCCCGACTCGTACGCCAACAACAAGAACGCCTTCCTCAACGGCAACGGCTCGCTGCGCGACATTGCTTACTGGTACATGTACACGCAGAAGCCGCACAAGCGCTCGGCGCACTCGAACCGTGCGCTGCCCACCTCGCACGTCGCCCGCCGCGCCGTGACGCACAAGGACGAGGAGGGCAACACGATCGTCGACGACGAGGACCCCTTTGAGGCGCCCGCGCACATTGTCGAGTGCGACGAGTACTGCCTTGCGCGCCAAAAGGCGGTCGACGCCTGGGAGGCCGAGCACGGCCCCATCAGCGACGAAGACGAGCTGGACAACGACGACGACGAAGAGTAAAGGGGTCATTTCCCTTTTCTCTTTTCGCTCGAGCCCTATTCTCCCCCATCTTTTGCCTGGTCGAATCGCTGTCACGGGTCCTTATATGGGTGCGATTTTGTCGTCGCCATCGCTCTGTCTTTTCATCGTTGCTTTGCTGCTCGCTCCGCCGTTGTCGTTGTGCTGGCACTCGTCTGGCCCTGCGCGCACACGCACATCCCTCCCTCCTTCCTTCCACCATCACCTCCCATTCTCTTAGTCTCTGTTTCCGGCTCCGTGTATCTTCGATTCTTCTTTGTTCCCGTCCATTCTTTCTTTTTGTCTTCTTAGCCTCCCTTACTGCTATCTGCGCGGCGATGGGACGGGGCACGATTGTGTAGACGATCGCCGGCCCGGTCGGATGCGATGCGCCCCCTCGCTCACACGTCTCTCTGGCGTTGGAGCCGCAAAAGGTGCTGGAGGAAGCGGGCATTTCTCGCACCGCTCGAGTGTAGCTTCGTGCTGTCACTTGTATATGGTCTTCAACCCGAACGCAGACAACTTTTGCTTCTTCTTCGCTCATCTTTGGAGTAGTCTGTGCGATGTGTGTGTGCGTGTGTTTGTCTCGTGTTCCTGAGTTGGGAATGTTGACACGAGAAAGAGAGAGAGAGAGAGGGGGACCGGGGATGTGTCTGTTCGGGGATTACATTCCGGAAAGCTGCATGGGCAGGAGTGGATTCCGTCTATTTTTGGGCGCAAAATCCTCCACTTTGCAGAGGCTGACAGTCACAGTTGTGTGAAGCGCTCGGCTGGGCTGGGCTGCCTTTGCTTTTCTTTTTCTCTTTTCCGGATTTTTGGATAGGCTTGGCAGGCAGGCCGGCATTTCGACCGCAATCGGAGAAAAACAAGGCAAAAATGAGGCAGAAATGGCGCCGAAATGAAGTGGAAAAAGCACGGCCCTAATCATCGTCATCTTGCCTCGAAGTGCATACGACGAGCCGGCTTGGGCCCTTCCACCCCTTCCTCCTCCTCATCCTCACCGTCGGCTGTGCGGCTCACCGTTCGCAACTGGAGTCCGCCTCGTCCGCTTCTCCGCAAGCAAGTCCGCAGTCAGCATCGTCTTCATTCCGGCCTCGAGAACAGCACAAGCCCCAGCATTGGCATCACCATCACGGCCATCGCTGCCGTCGACATCCATTCGATCACTCGTAGCCGTCCGATGCTGCGGTCGTCTCTCACATCGCCCGTCGGCTGATTAGGTGGATTGCGCCGTCCTTGCTCGCACGCATCGCGATACCCTCGAGCTCCTGTGCATGCGATCACGCCCCTGTGCAAGTACTGCCGCCGTATTCTCCCGCGGATTCGTCCTACACACTCGTCCTCGCCTTCTTCTCCAGGTAGCAAAGCCAGCCCCAATCGCGCACAAACACTTCCACGCTCGTCCGGCCTTGCGAGCTTCTCACAGCTTGGCCGTACTGCCATCCTTTCCCACCGTTCCGGCCACCCACGCCATCATGCCCTCGGCGGACCGCGCTCTGCCAGGCGGCGGGCCGGCGCCCCTCATCACCCTCAAGACCCACCCACCGCTGCCGGCCTTCAGCATCCCGCACCGCGTCCCCGACCCGTCTGCCGACATCTTGTCGTTCAAGCTGTCCATCCTCCGCATCCTCACCGGCCAGACTAATGCACAGTCGTCCACCAAGCCGCTCACCTTCTCGGAAGAGGTCAAAGAAAAAGCGATCAATGGCTGGAAGATGCAGATGCTCACCCTCGAGCTTAGGCAGCGCGACGACCTCGAAGCCGAGGACCACGATGCGGAAGACGACGATCCGAACGAGATGCGCGGCTTCGAGCTCCAGGACCACCACGAGTGCAGCTTGATCGAAGAGGGCGACCAGATTGTCGTCCGACTCAAACCCGCCCACACGCTCCAGGAGCTCGAGCTGCCAAAGCTGCCCGACGCGCATCGTTACTCGGCTCCGACCGGATCGCTCACGAGGGCGGGTACGCTCTCCGAACCGCCGCCCTACTCGATCATCCAGCCTTCCGAGCCGTCGTCCTTCTCGTCGTCGGTGGGCGCTCAGCCCAATGCCAACTACCACCAGCACCGCTACCAGGACTATCGCCAGTCCTTCCGTGTGGTCACTGCCACCAACGTCGGCTCGGGCCACATTCGTCGCGCTTCGGCCAACAATGCTGCTGGCTACTCGTCCAACAGCCCCGTCAACCTCGCAGGCGGGCTCAATCTGCTCCAGTCGTCGTCGGCAAAGCAGAGCGGCCCCAAGAACAAGCGCCGCACCTCGGCGGCTGCCGTAGCAACAACCACGGCAACCACCAAGCCCAGTGCCAGCCCCAAGCTGGGCGGATCGGCTGCGCTTCCCACCGCCACAACGGCTTCGACCCCAACCCAGGCTTCCGCATCTACGAATCCGAGCACCGCCGCGCTGCCGTCCTCGACGGTTGATCTTCAGCATGTCGCCTCGCCGCCGACCTCGCCCAGGCTCGACTCGGGAACTGCCACGCCGGTTTCTGCTTCAAATGGAGAAAAGCCCTCGGCTCGCCGCAACAGCTCGTCGACCGTCAATGCGGCGGTGCAGCGGTCTGGTTCCGCGGCAGCCGCGGGCGCTTCGTCACCCAACTCGCCTAATCCCAACGGACGCTCGAGTGGATTCCTGGCGATGCCTGCCACCGCGCTCGTCATTGGGCCGGGCGTACAGGGCCAGGTGGGTCGCAACCCCAACAGCGTCAATGCGCCCATCGGCTCGCTGGGCGGACCTGAGATCACCAGCGCCGAATACGGCAATGCGCGCGGCTTTGTCGGTTTCACCTCGGCTGGTGGCGGCGAACTGAGGGCCAAGCCAAAGCGAAGACCGAGCAAGCAAGACAGCCAGGAGTTCAGCTCGGCTGCTGGCGATGCGAATGTGCTGGACGCGAGCATGGCGCGTCGGCGTCCGTCGAACCCGGCTGCTGCTGCGGCGGATGCAGCTGAGAAGCGTGCGGCCCTTTCGCGCCGTGCGTCGAACGAGGCGGCTCAGAACGGCACCGATGCGCCCAAACGACCCGTCAAGGAGAGGCAGGCATCATCGAGCAGTCGCGTGGGCAGAACCGAACTGCCGACTCCACCGGTGTTGCCGCCCATCCAAAACCTGGCGCCGTTTCCAGAGATGATCGAGGCGAGTGAAAGGCCGAGGCGCGAGCGCGATTTGCCGCCCATGCCGTCTGCCGCGGACGAGGCAGAGAATGGCGCGTCGATGGTGGCGGTGAGTGCGCCCACCGAGTCGCGTCCGCCGCGGCTGTCGTTCCTGCGCAAGTTCAGCAGCGCCACCAGTGCCAGTCGCAACACGGACAGCGGGCAGGACTCACCCGGGGCGGAGCCGCGCGCACTCGGCCTGGGCTCGTACCGCGCATCGCACGTCACCAGCGCGCCGATCGACGAGATGGACGCGGCGATCAAGCCCGCACTCGACGAGACGCAGAACAACAGCCTCACCAGGGCCGAGCGCAGGTATCTCGAGGTGCAAAAGGCGCTTGCTGACGAGAGGGATAAGCAGGCCGAGGCGGAGAAGCTGCGTGCGGGAGAGATCCGCGCACAGCACGAACGCAAGCAGAAGGAAAGAGAAAAGAAGGAAAACGATGCAAAGAAGCGCGCAGAGGAGCAGAAGTGGCAGATGTGGGAGGAGGTCAGGCGCAGACAGAAGACCGCTGATACGACCAAACCTGTACCGCCGGGCATTCAGAGACTGTACAGCGGCGCTACGAACGACTCGAACGGCTCGAGGGACAAGAATACAGCCCAACCAGTGCAGGCAGTCCAGGCAACGAGGCCAGGCGGATCGCGCGCTCGCGCCGCCTCGACCGAGCAGGCTGCAGCGGCGGGAGCAGCTTCGACGCCGCCTGCAGCGGATGCGGGCACGGCGGGCGATGGCGGCACCAACGGCACTCCCGGGCCGCGCATCGAGCTGGGGTTGGAGCGCATCACGCGACTGCTGGCGCGACTTGGTTCGCCACATACGCGCTTCCCCGTGATCCACGTGGCGGGGACCAACGGCAAGGGCAGTACGATCGCATACCTCGACGGCGTGCTGCGCAACGCGCTCGACATCCGCACAGGCACGTTCGTGAGCCCGCACCTGATCGAGCGGCGCGACTGCTGCAAGGTGAACGGCGCGGTGGTGTCCAAGTCGATCTGGCGGCTTGCGCAGTCCGACGTGCTATCTGCCGACCAAGGACTCGACATCCCCGCCTCAGCCGAGGATGATGGACAGCCACTCAAGTCTTCGCCATTTGAGCTGCTGACGGCGCAAACGTTCCAGGCGTTTGCGCTGCTGCCCGAGGCGGAGCGGCCAGAGGTGTTGTTGATCGAGGTCGGGCTGGGGGGCAGGCTGGATGCGACGAACGTGTTTGGGCGCGACCAGGTGCTGGCGAGTGTCATCTGTCCGATCGACCGCGACCACGAGGCGTTTCTGGGCAGCGAGCTCGCGGGCATTGCGCGCGAGAAGGCGGGCATCGTCAAGGACTCTGGTCTGTGCATCATCGCCGATCAGCGGCTGGAGGATGTGGGTGCGGTAGATCAGCTTGCACTCGGGCCGCTGGAGAACGAGTCGAAGCAGCTGGGTGCACGAGCAGCGGGGATTCTGGATGCGGTGCGCAATGTGTGCATTGCCCGCGGGGCGCGGCTTGTCAAGACGTACATTCCCTGGAAGCTGTTGACGCTCCCCCCGACGCGGCAGGAACGTTGGGGAGCGGCGGTGGACTTTACACCCCGATTGGGGCCTACGCTGTTCTTGTCGACGAGTGGGTTGAATCCGCCGGCGACGTTTGTAGCGCATCCGCACGATCCCGTGCTGTATTCGGTGGCGGTGGGGGTGGAGCGGACGCGTGCGAATCTGACGGGCGTGTGCATGGCGGTGCAGACGCTCTCGTCGATCGCGCGCGACGAGGTGGAGGACGAGTGGGGCGAGCTGCGCATGCGCATCATGTGGGGGCTGCGTGACGATGCCGAAGCCAACGTGCGGCTGCGCGAGGCGCTCAACTCCGTCCACTGGGCAGGCCGATGTTCTTGGCACACCCTCGGTGGGAACGACGTGCTGGTGGACGGGGCGCACAATGCTGCGTCTGCACTGGCGCTGAGGGAGTACATTGATGCATGCCTTGCCGCACGTGCGGTGTCTGCGTCTGCAGGTAAGGGCAAGGGCAAGACGGAGCAGTTTGAGCTGACGTACGTGCTGGCGTTTAGCGAGGGCAAGGACTACGAGGCCATGGTGCGTGCGCTGCTCGAGCAGCCGTCCGACCGCATCGAGCGCAACAACGTAGCCCTTACGACGTTTAGTCCGCCCGAAGGCATGCCATGGGTGCGCAGCGTCGAACTCGACGACGCGCTGCGTACGCTCAAGGACGTGGCGCGCACAGTGGATGTGGGCGAGATTCGCACCTTCGCCTCCATCTCAGATGCCCTAGAGTGGGCAGCGGGTAAGAGCGCAGCTAGGGGTGCTGTTGTGGTGGCTGGCAGCCTGTACCTGGTTGCGGACATGTATCGCTTGCTGCAGCAGCGCGGATTGTACTCGTCCTAAGACAATGACAGATTCAACTGCCGCGGTGGGGGGTTGTGTGTGATGAAGCGGGCGAAATGAGGTGGGTGAGCGAGTTGTGGCAGATTCATCTCGAATGTGCCTGGCTCCCAATATGGTCTTGACAACAAGCTGGAGGGTTTGATTCTTTCCACCATCTTTGACGATGATGCTGTTCTTTATGTTGGCAGTGCTGTCGGTGGCGTTTGGGGTGCGGGGTGACGAGCACAACATCGTAATACCCTTGACGTTTGAACCCGACTCTCAGCTCATGACTGCGGCGCTTGCGGTTGGTTCGCCGGCAAACACGTACAATCTCGTCCTGGATACAGGCTCGCCGTTTGTGGTGGTGCAAGAATCGGTCTTCCACAAGACGGCTACGACTACCGATGGGGCGCAGCCCGAGATGGGCGATGTGCAGGGCTATGTGACCACGACCCCCAGTGGCGATGGAGCGCCCGTTAAGCCTGCGATGCACTTCGTGACCGATAGTGCCTATCTCGTTCAGGGCGATGGAGTCGAGGCTGGGGGAGGGGCTTTGGCGGGCAATATGAGTATCGCACTCGCAGGACTACCGCTCAAGGCCCAAGGCATCATCGGTCTCTCACCGCCGTTCAGCAAGGTCCAGGGAAAGCCGGGCAAGGATGGAAAGAAGACCGTCGTCCCCAGTGCGGACGTCTCGTTTCTGGGGTCCTACCTGTCAGATGATGGACGGAAGAGGTTGGGTATTACGGGTGCATCGCATTTCTATACTGCCCTTGCACCACCCACCGACTCGACACCAGCCACTGGACAGTTGGTCTTCCCACGCCAAGGTACAACCGTCCCACCGGTTGAGGGGTACAACGCCGGGGCTGCTATCAACATCGACCCCAACTCCGGCTCAACGTTCCCGGGGCATCCATTCTGGGGCATTGCACACCGCCACGACCTGCGGTTTGTTCTCGACGACCATGTGCTGGACAATGTGCGCATCGATGCGCTCCTGCTCGACTCGGGAACAGCCGGTGTGGTGGGACCGCCCAGCGAGGTGGCCAAGATCATCGATGCATCCCAGGGCAAACTCGGGCGCATATCAAGCGACCCGCAACAGGTGATTGCCGACGCTGCCTGCGATCTGCAAATCAAACTGGCCATCGACATTGGCGATAAACGCACGTCGTTCACGGCGATTCGTAAACCAAGCCCAGCTGCTGCACAGTACGTGCAGATGGCCGTTGGCGGAGAGGATCATAGCAAGAACGTCTCGGCTGTACAGGCGATGAAGTCGTACCAGACGGCGGGGGTTAACGTGGCCCTACGAGGCGCAGGACACTCCCTCTTCTCACTGAACGGTCTGCATGGGTTCCCCCTCGCTAGCCGCTTGCGCAGGATGCAGAAACGAAACCCCCTCCTGCAAAAGGTAGAGTTGACAGTTACGCCGAACGCTCCCCAGACGCAGAATGCCCCCGAGAAGCAGAATGCCCCCGAGCAGAAGGCCCCCGAGAAACAGAATGCCCCCGAAACGCAGAGTGCCCAACGATGCAGCGTCTCGCTCACGGGCAATCCGCAGGTCGACCACATGTTCCCGCAAAACGGGCCCGACTTCAAAGTGTGGATCCTAGGCACCGAGTACTTTCAGCAAAACCTCGTGTATCACAACATTGATTCGGCCGTCACCACCATCATCCCGCGCAAGTAATCTCCATACTTGTTGTTGCACCTTCGTTTTGAAATTCCAACCGTCTTTACGTGCATGACACCGTTTACACATGTGTGTGGAACAGAAAGAATTAGGACATGTCTGCAACGCAGCGAATGCATTCGCCCTGCTTCATGTACTCGAAGCCCTTGTTGATGTTGTCGAGGTCGGTCTTGTGCGTAATGTAGTCGTCCACCTTGAAGGTTCCCTTGAGGTACCTCTCTACGATACCGGGCAACTCAGTCCTGCCCTTGACACCGCCGAAAGCGGAGCCCTGCCACCTGCGACCGGTGACGAGCTGGAACGGTCGCGTGGCAATCTCCTGGCCCGCAGCAGCAACGCCAATGACCGTGCTGACGCCCCAGCCCTTGTGGCATGCCTCGAGCGCGCTGCGCATCACCTTGACATTGCCCGTGCAGTCGAAGGTATAGTCGAGTCCGCCATCGGTAATGTCGACGAGATGCGCAACAATGTCCTTGTCGAGCTTGGACGGGTTGACGAATTCGGTGGCACCGAACTTCTTTGCCCACTCCTCCTTCTGGTCGTTGGTGTCGATGGCGATGATACGGCCTGCGCCTGCATCCACCGCACCCGTGATGACGGCCAGACCCACACAGCCCACACCGAATACGGCGACGTTGGAGCCCTTCTCAACATTGGCGGTGTGGGTAGCCGCACCCCAACCCGTCGTCACGCCACATCCAAGCAGGCACGTCTTCTCGCGCGGCGCCTTGGGGTCGATGGCGACGAGCGAGTACTGCGACACCACGGTGTACTGCGAGAAGGTGGAGCAGCCCATAAAGTGGAAGAGCTCCTTGCCGTTGCACGAGAAGCGCTTGGTACCGTCGGGCATGACGCCCTGGCCCTGGGTGGCGCGCACGGCCTGGCAGAGGTTGGTCTTGCCCGACTTGCAGAACTTGCACTCGCGGCACTCGGCGGTGTAGAGGAGGATGACCGAGTCGCCCTCCTTGACGTGGTCGACGCCCTCGCCGACGGACTCGACGATGCCGGCGCCCTCGTGGCCGAGGATGGCAGGGAAGGCACCCTCGGGGTCGGAGCCCGAGAGCGTGTAGGCGTCGGTGTGGCAGAGGCCGGTGTGGGTGATCTGGACGCGCACCTCGCCCTTGCGCGGAGGCTGCACCTCGATCTGCTCGATCGACATGGGCTTGCCCGCTTCCCAGGCGACGGCGGCCTTGCACTTGATGGTCTCGCCCTTGGTCATTGTGTTTGAATTGCTTTTTTGTTTCGTGGGAGAAAGAAGGTGTGGTGGGAAGGAAGAAGGAAGAACGTGCGAAGCGGATGTCGTGTGTGACAGATCGACGGGGCAAAGCGACTCAGCACCGCTGCATGTGGAGGTTAAAGGATCCAAAGGCTGTCGTGCTTTGGATGCCTCGATTTCCGTGGTCCGTCCGCGGTTGTGCTTTTTCGCACGGCTGCCTTCGCCGCGTCTTCCCGAGCAAGCTTGCATCGGTGCTTTGACCAAATCGGGGCGGTGTGGACGCGCCGATACCAGATGCGACAAGACGCGCGCCAGCAAAGTGTTGGTCTCGAGCCGCTCTCCCTCGCTCCACTTTTTGGAGGAAAAACATGCAGCAGCTGCGCATCATCATTCGGAGCGCATCCGTTTCACTGCATAGGCTTCCTCTTCCACTATCACACCGCTCGACGGCGCCTCCGAAAACAACAGGCTCAGGCTCACTAAGCCTTGAGCTTATATCTCTGTCAAGATGGAGGCGATGCGCAGAAAGATCATCGAGGAGCAGCTTGCGGCCATCGAGCAGGCAAAGCGTCAGCAGCAGGAGCGCCAACAGTCCACGGCCGCCTCGACTTCCTCCTCTTCGGCTGCCAATCCGGCCGTCACATCGCTGCCCCACCGCAACAAGCACGCTCCTCCGCCCAAAGTCAAGCTGTTTCAGCCGCCACTCATGCCGTATGTGCCGTCCAAGCAGTCGCAGTCGCAGTCGCAATCCGCAGCAGCTTTCGGAGGCGCTGGATCGGGCGTTGGCTCTCGAACGGATCCCATCGTCTTTGGCGAGTCGTCACCCATCGGCGCTGCGTCGCGATCCAATCCATTCCAGTCCGGCGCTGCAAGAGCGTCAACTTCCGCGTCGTCTTCATCTCGCGCTCCCGCTTCCGCATTCGCAGCAACGTCTAGCTATGCCGCAGCACAGCCCTTCCGCTCTCCCAACTCCAAATCTTCCCACGCCCCCTTCATCTCGCCCAGCAACACTCCACCACCACCACTCCGCAACAACAATCCTTTCTACCATTCGCCCCTCGCCTCTCCCTCCACATCACGATCAAAACCGCTCCGTCAACCGTACGCATACGACGACCAGATGCAGTCAAGCCCAGTGCACACCATGTATCCGGACGATGCGGCCGTGGGGCCCACCATCGATGCAGCCACGCGCGAGAGACAGATACGCGACCTGCTCTCCAACATGGTCAATGTCACGCAGGTCTCGGACGACGCAAAGACAGACGCACACGTTCCGGGCCTCAAGTGCATGCTCCTCCCGCACCAGGTGCAGGGCGTCGCTTGGATGCGCGAGCGCGAAAAGGGCGCCGCCAAAGGTGGCATCCTCGCAGACGACATGGGCCTCGGAAAGACCGTGCAGACGCTCGCGCTCATCGTCTCGAACCGTCCTGGCAACGACAAGGCCACCATCGATCTAGACGTCCCCGCCGAACCTACAAAGCGCGGCAAGAAGGCTGCCGCACCAAAAACTGCCGGCTTGGACGACGCAAAAGACAACATAGAGGATGCGGCACGCAAGGAGATGCCCTCCAAGACAACACTCATCATCGCACCGCTCGCCGTCATCAAGCAGTGGGAGCGCGAGGTCACCGAAAAGACCGACGCAGGTCTCAAGGTGTACCTCTACCACGGACCTTCGCGCACAAAGTCCGCTGCGCACTTCGCCAAGTTCGACATTGTCATCTCCACATACACCACGGTGGCGAGCGAATACAACACCTACATGGCTGCGCTCGAAGCACGTGCCAAGGGTGTGCCCCTCACCAAACCCGCTGCCAAATCCAAGTCCCGCACCGGTGCGAAGAGCAAGGCACCACGCACCACCGCCGACTCGGACGCAGACTCGGGCTCAGACGCGAGCGTGATTGCCCTCGATTCGGATGACACGGACGACTCGTTTGCACGCGCGCCCGCCAAGCCCAGCAAGCCCGCCAAGAAGGCGGGCGCGGCGCCGCTGTTCGACTTTTCGTGGCTGCGCATCGTGCTGGACGAGGCGCAGAACATCAAGAACCACAAGGCCAAGTGCTCGCGCGCGTGCTTCATGCTCGCCGGCCGCGCCGTGTCGCGCTGGTGCCTCACGGGCACGCCGCTGCAGAACGACGCCTACGAGATGTTCAGCCTGATCCACTTTCTGCGCGTGCCGCCCTTCGACGACTATGCGCACTTCCGCGAGAAGATCGGCGAGCCGCTCAAGTCGGCCAATCAGAACCGCGTCAACTGGGGCATGAAGCGCCTCTGCTTTGTGCTCCAGACCATCATGCTCCGCCGCACCAAGGACGCCAAGGCCCAAGACGGTTCGCCCATCCTCACGCTCCCCAAGCGCACGCTCCAACTCATCGAGCTCGACTTCGATAGCGACGCAGAGAGGCAGTTCTACGTGGGGCTGCAGGAGAGGATCCGCAAGGCGTTCGAGGCCGAGAATGGAGCGCAGGGAAAGACCAACATGATCGCATCGCTCGTGCTGCTGCTCAGGCTCAGGCAGGCGTGCAACCACCCGGCTATGGTCACGGGCAATCTGCGCACGGATGCAGGTGCCATCGGGTCTGCAGCCGAGCCTGCGGCCGGGAAGCCTGCAGCCGGCGCGGCGGAGGCGGAGGAGGACGACGATGACGGCCTGGCCGCGATGCTGTCGGGCCTGAGCGTGGCGGTGAAGCGGTGCGAGCAGTGCCAGGTAGACCTACCGCCGGGTGCGGTACCCTCGACCGTCGATGCTGCACGCAGGCTGCTGTGTGCAGACTGTACGCAACTCGCAGCATCGCACTCGCACGACCTCTTTGCCGCCTCGACGGGCTCGACCAAGATCCGCAAGATGCTATCGCTGCTCACCTCCATCCGCGCCACGGACGCACGCGAGAAGACGATCGTCTTTTCGCAGTTCACCTCGTTCCTCGACCTGGTCGAGCCGCACCTTACTCAGCGCGGCTTTGGCTATGTGCGGTACGACGGCTCCATGCGACCGCCCGAGCGCGAGGCGGCTCTGGAGCGCATCCGCTCGGACGCAGCGACCACGGTGATCCTCATCTCGTTCAAGGCGGGCAGTACGGGGCTGAATCTGACGGCGTGCAGTCGGGTGATCCTGATGGACTTGTGGTGGAATCCGCAGATTGAAGAGCAGGCGTTTGACCGCGCCCACCGTCTCGGGCAGGTGCGCGACGTGACCATCTACAAGCTCAGCATTAAGGATACGGTGGAGGAGCGCATCCTGCGGCTGCAGGACAAGAAGCGCGCACTCGCCAAGGCCGCACTCGAGGGCAGCAAGCTCGTCAAGGGCAATCGGCTCGATTTCAAGGAGATCTGGTTTCTCTTCAATGGCAACGACTAGCGTCGCCCCACAACGCAATGGCACAGCACTATTCGACTCGACAGAGTAAAACGAAAGTGGGCGAGGGAAGAGACAGTGTGCGGAGGGCAGGGTTTAGGGTTTGCGGAGGGCGACGGCTTCGGAGAAGGGTTTGAAGACGTCAAAGTGGTCGAGGGGAACGTCGAGGGGGTTGGGGATTTTGAAGGCGGGTTTGGTGTGGAAGTGGGGATACCAAAAGTCGTCGTACGTTGCATACTCTGTGCCCAACATTTGCTGTACGGTCTTTTTTCCCTTTCGCTGGAGTCTTGCGAGTGCTTCTGGGGGAGTATGAGCCAGGTTGGAGTGCAACTTTTCGGCGAGACTATTTTCGAAGGCGATGGTGCTTTCCTTATTGCCCAGCATTTGACCCACATATTGAACTGGATGGAGGACCTTTCTAAACCCTCTACCGATCTTACCGTACTCTCCCTGTTCGTGGGCATCGAAAACTGCTGTCGAATGCGAGGTCAAAGCGGGGGGAACGTTGGCGGCTAGTTCACGGAAGGCTTTGATGCTTCGATGTTGAGCAGTGAATTCCTCCTCCAGCAGGGGGGCTGGATCGTTTGGGTTGTGGAGGAACTCGGGTCCAGTGGGGATGTTGCTACCTGTGACGCCTCCATTGACGGTGGGGACACGTGCGGCACGGGTGTTGTCGACACGATTGCGGGACGACCAAGCCATTGCATCGTCCCACTGGTGAAAGTAATCGAGCTTATCGAGTTCCGCACGAGCGCGGTTCCAGTGACTCCACTGTTTCGGCCACCGATCTTGCATTCCATTGAGTTCCTTGATCTTGATCTTCCTCAATGCGGCTTTGGCATCCCACGGTCGAAACGGCACCGTCGGAGGAGCTTGTGCCCTAGCAGATCCAGGAGGCGTCGATGCAACAGTGCTTGTGCCTCGAGAAGAGTCGGAATCAACAAGTCGAGTCTTAATGCTCTTGAGCCAACGGAAGGAGCCCAAGCGTGGAGAGGTGTCCTTGGAGGCAGCTGCTGAGGTCTTTTGCGAGCTCACGAAAGGGACACTTGCGTCTGAGGGTGTTACGATCGAGGCGTGCGATCGCATCGAAGAGCCCTGACTATCAACAAAGTCAACCTTGCGTCCCGAGGTCTTGGCTGGTCGCGTGGAGATACGCTGCAGACGCGAAGCGACGTCTTCAAGCGCCATACGCGTCGGACTATCCGGTCGCTTAGGCATCGCCTTCGGGGGATCTTCAACCAGCGATGGCCGCGATGCCAACTCGGTCTCCGCTACGGGCGGTGGGGGGTTCCAGGCGACATTGCCCTCGTTGAAGCGTCCCGGTCGACGAGTCGTTGCCCGTGCACTGCCCGACGACGAACGCAGCAGCTCCGCATCCTGTCGACCACTGTCACTCCACTGCCCCGCCTTGGGGCGAAGGTCAGATGGTCCACCACCAGAAGCTGCTCCACCTCCACCGGCAGCGGCGTTGGGGGGTTGGGTGCTGCCAGCACGGAATGTGAATGGCTGCGGGTTTTCCGCGGTCGGTAGAAAGCGCGCGCGGTTGATGCGTGCATCGCGATCCGACGATGAGCTGTCGGCGGTGCGGAACGAGGTATCGCCCGAGCTCGCGGCCAGCGCGAGGCCCAGGAAGGGCAAAACCAACAGAATGCAAACACGCATCGTCGTAGGTGGTGGTGCGAAAGCAACCCTTGCACACGCTCAAGACGACTCTCTCAAACCCGTGTAAGAGGAAGACAGACGATCTTCGCTTCATTTGCGCCGGTATGGGAAGAGGGGCTTGAGATGAAGCCGGTGGTGGGAGATAAAAAACTTTGCAGCGTTGCTTGTCGACACCGCTTGGCACTGCTATCATTTTCGGTGCAGCGGTCCCCCAAGTGGGTGCTGTGCTTTCTCACTGCTAGGCTATGTATCGAAGCGCACTGCTGCACTGTCACCTGCGTGGTGCGTTACAGGCGTTGGTGGACGCCCACATGATCCCCTTCCGCATGTGCATCCTTCTGGATATGGCGAAGTGTTGGTGGGTTCGGAACAAAATCCCATTTTCTTATTAAATCAATTTTATTTTTGGGAAGAAGGGGGTTGCGCATTGACCACCACCATCTTCACCATCTTCACCATGCAAACCAGCTTGCTCTCGACGAGTCTGCATCCGACGCTCTCCGTGTCCATTGCACCGTCGCTGCTGACAAGTGCAGCTCACTGTCGTCCGAGCGTGCTAGTACACCTCCCAGCGGGGGTATTTTTCGACCCTTACACAGCCAGCCATGCGCTTGCGCGGAAACAAGACTCTCATTACAAGTTTGTCCACCTCGCACAGAGTGTAGAGCTCGAACATGCGGTGGGCTGGAACGATGACGGCGAGGTAGAGACGGTAGTTGTCGAGATTGATTCGTGGAGGAACGATGGATTCAGCGTCGATATCCCGCTACATACGAGGTATCAAGTCCCTGCAAAAGGCCAAGTACAAGCATGGACAAAGATCGTCAGCCAGCTCCTGCCGCAAGCGGTGTCGGCACCAGAGTCAGCAGCAGACGTGGAGGGAGACTACGTTGAGGTGCGGATCGAACAGCCAAAGCTCGTGCTTACTTGCAAGGATCAGGCGAGCTACCTAGAGGGATTCTACGCTACCGGTCTGCATTCGCTCTTCCCCGCTTCGCACAAACACCTGGCACAACAAAATAAGAAAGTCCTCACGATCTCCCGTGCAGACAAGCAAGAACTTAGACTCAACGTTCCCGTTCCAGACGCGGCATTGCTCACACCAATAAGAGCAACAACATTCGCAGCCGTACTCGCAGCAGCAGTCGCCGTCTTAGGACATCTGGCGTTCAACGTCTTGCCCCTCATCACGCATGCAGAATCCTCATCGTAATCTCACCACCGTACCGCAAAATATCATACTTGTGAATGGGCGGGATGCGCATGCGATTCATTGCGCTGTCTCCGAGCCCGCGTGCTCAACCGCCCCGACCGGCTGCTCGGTTGTATCTTCAGACGCAGCCGCTTCGGGCTGTACCGGCTTGGGCTGGGCCAGCTTCTGCGCACGCAGCTTGGCCTCCTCCTTGCGCCGCTTGTGCGCGGCCATTTCGCGCTCGACATCGCGCTCGGTCTGCAGGTCTTCCTGCTCTTGCCGTTCCGCTTCCTGCTGTGCGGTCTTGGCCTCGATCTCCTCGAACCGCCCCGACTCGTGCGCGGCGGCCATCGGATGCCGCACCTGCACCACGCCCGTCTTGTTGAGCCGGTCGAACAGCACGAACAGCCGCTCGGCCTCCGCTTCCTTCTCGGCATCTGTCATGCGGTTGATCTCGTCCAGCGCTCGCTCCTCCTCTGTAGGCTCGAACTCGCCCGTAATCGGATCCACGGCTCGTCCGTTCGCGCCCGTCCCCGCCACGCCCGAGGGCAGCGCAGACGCCAGACCGGTGTTCATGAGGAAGCCCGCACATGGGCCGTAGCCAATGGTCTCGGTCATGCGCTTCGCATCGCCGTCGCACAGCGAAAGCAGCAGCTCGCCTGCAGCCCGGGCGGAGCGCGGCAGCGTCACCGAGGACATGAGCCGCACCAGCCGGCCCAACACGTCCGACCGTCGGTCTAGCGCTACGCTTCGATCCAGATCAGAGGGCAGCAGGATGGAGCACAGCGTGGCGCGCAGGTCGGCGTCCTCGGCTGCCGTCTTGCGCAGCACAAGCAGCAGCGGCTCCAGCGTGTCCTCGAGCTCGATCCCGTCGCTGCTCGCTTTCTGCTGCACACTCTTGGCATCCACGTCTTCGGGAACGCGCCGTCCGTCGTCCGCCGCTGTGCTCGCAGCGCCAAAGTAGCGCGCCAGCATGAGATCCGCAAAGCTGATGAGCCGCGAGATGTACTTAGGCGCGGTGCTGAGCGCTGCACTCGACGTGGGTGAGATGGGAGCAGTCAAGGTGGTCTTGCTAGCTGCGCCGCTGATGTTCGAACCAGACTTTGGCTTTGCGTTGGTGATTTGGCTCTTGACGTGCGTGACCGGGTAGTTGAGCAGTGCGGCAATCGCGTGTGTAAAAGGAGGCATGAGCGGCACTGGTGAGGGTAGTGGGAGAGTCGTGAGCACCGAGATGAGTGGCGGAAGCATCTCGAGCAGTTCCGAGTGGAAGGCTTCGCCGATGACAGCTGTCGCCTCTGCTGCCTTGTTCGGCTCGCTCGATTGTGTGCTTGCCTCTTCCGCCTGCTCCTGCTTGGCCTCGGCCTCCGCTAGGCGCGGATAGTAGAGGCAGATGTTAAAATGGGCCTTGAGCAGGTCGGAAAGGGCGGTGTTGAGCTGGGCTGGAGTGCCGCTGGCGACGAGGATAGAAGACGCAGCATTGCGGTCGGCTGCCTTGTCGAGGGAGGCCTTGACGAGCGCGTCGACACAGCGGGCCTCGACGCGGACGGCATTGAGTGCGGTGACGGCGATCTTGTTGAAGGGCGACTCGAATAAGGTGCTGAAGAAGAGCAGACGTGCGCCGAGAAAGAGAATGTCGGCGGGCGTATCCTCGGGGCGCGCAAGGAGGGCAACGGCGACGTGCCCACCGCCGACGTCTTCGGTGGAAAAGGGCAGCCGTGCATCTTCGTTCAGAAAGAGTGCGTTGTTGAGACAGCGCAAGGCCATGTCGGTGATCGGCCAGTCAGGATCGTCACTGATGTCATACTCTTCTGTGGTGCTGTCTGACGAGGGTGACGTGTCCTTGTCCCTGGCATTCCGTTCGGACTGTTGGGACCCGCGCCGGCTGACCGCCCGACGGAGCGTCTTGGCGATCGAGCCTAACGAGTAGCCGGAGGCGGAGGCGCTCGAGGTGGAAGCAATCGGAACAGAGTTGGGGCTGGTGGCATCAGCTGCGACGCCCTGGTTGGAGATGCCATTGAGTGCGGCTGGCTTTGAGGCAGCCGAGGAGAAGCGGCGAACGCGCTGCTTGGGAAAGTCGACCTGCTGCAGAAGGATGCGCAGCGCCTCTGGTTTCCCGAGCGGAGCACTGCCACCAGGAAGTCGACTGAGCTCCTTGAGCACCTTCAATGCCGACAGACGTGTGTTGGCGTTCCAGCGCACGTTGGATCGGACATTGAGGAGGTAGTCGCCCTCGCGCTTGCCTGATGCGGCGCCAATGTCATTGAGGATGGCAGTGGTGAGCTTGGAGCGTATAGAGTCGCTGACGGAGCCGAGCGTGGAGATTCCACCGGAAGCGAGTGCCTCGAGCCACTGCTGGACCTGGTCGGGAGAGTCGACGCGGGCAGAGGAAGGGAGCGAGAGATAGTCGCGTATGGTGTTGGCCGACATGTTGGTGGCGTGCCAGAGTGGTGAAGGGGAAACGACGGAGCGATCCGACGATGCCGAGCTCAGCACTTTGCCATGTCAAGCGACTGTAGGGGGCAGAGAGGGCAGCAGCAAGGTCAGGCGTATGATGAAAAGGAGAAAGGGATCGTCGGCCGTCGGCAGTGACCCGACCAGCGCCGGTCAATCCGCGGGGACAGCCGAGCTCTTAGCGCGAAGCGAAAAGCACACTCTCACTCACTCACTCACCCACGCAACAACCCCCGCCGTCTCTGCAACGGAATTGGGTCTCTGTCACAGACTGCCATCGGCCGACTTCCGTATTGCGCAAGGACCCGTTGCAATGGAGAGCTTGCTTGCTGGTCATCCTTTGCGAGATCACATCCAACGGGCAAAGCAAAGTGACACGCATGCCGTGCATATGCATGACCAGCGCATTCGAGCCCAGCCAGCAGGCCAAGGTCGACGTCAGCTCGAAATTGGATTTTACCGCCCACTGCTCACCGCCAACGCCCACGCTCACCCTCAACCTCATGCTCACACCGACGCTCTCACGCAACACGTCCCCAGCGCGACGCAGCTCCTGTGACGGCACTTTCGGAAATTGGCCGACAGATCCGTTTGTCGGGGCGATCCTGCAAATGCCCGTCGATCTCAGCTGCGAAGGAGCGCATCTTGACCGCATGAATTGCCATTCGACGTCAGCTCACCCTCGACATGACCTACGCAGCATCGAGTTTTGCCCTTTTTGAGCATAGTGCCGTTCTGATCCTCGAATCTGTTTCGCACCTGCAGGAGAGAGTGGGGATGATCGACCCCTTTGAACCCGTCTCCGTCAATTTGAGTGCCTCGGGCTGAGCAGGGGCCCCGTTTACGATGGCGGCGGACCAACTTGGCCATTCCGCTCGGATCCCCCAAAATTCTGTTGCTGCATTGGGGCAGAACCGCGCAAAGGCTGACAATGATGCGCAAGCTTGGCCCAGAGCCAAAACTGTTCAGATGGCTCTGAACGGTTCTGCCGGTGAGGTTGGGTGGAATGCCCGATCGATGCGAGAAGGGACGCGTCGGTCTCCACTCTCTCCCGCCGCTCGCCGAACAACACGTTCCCACGCGCCAACCTCCACTTCTTTCACAGCGCAGCAGCAGACCAACACCAACACAAACACAACGCTCTCACGCACACAATGCACTTCTTTGCGTGGCCATACTGTTGCGCAAAGTTTGGCACTCTCGCTTCTTTTGATCTCTTTCCAAAATACCATGAGCTGGCAAAGCTCGACCAACAGCGCTGTCATGGAGAAGATGTTGCAGAAGCACGGCTTTTTGAGGGCGTGGCGTAGCGTAGGGCAGGCCCCAAAAAATCGCTGGCTGTGGCTTTCCAACTTGAGCAGCGCGTCTGGCAGCTGAAAAAAAAAGGTCCTCGGGAGCCCAAAGCGCAGGGTTCACTTCAGGGGTCCGGCGCGATCCAGCCGAGCGCGGCAGGACACCAGTCACTCGGACTCAGCTGCACGCCGAGAAGGATTCGGCAGCGGCAGAGTCAAGCATAAACAGGCAGCTTGCTCCACCAACACCTGCTGCAGACCCGTGCCGAGCATGGCTCAACTCAGCCTTCCCACTTTGTGATCCACCATCACGCACATCCCTTCCCAGTGTGCCCAACGTGGCTTGCCATCGTCGGCAACACCGACCTATTGCGACTGCGGCCTCACACTGCAGCTGCAACAGCCCTATCGGACTACCCGAAAACCTAGTCGTTGCATTCCCACCCCGTTCGGAGCTGCCCCGAAGCGGTCAGAGACTGCTCGCTCGTATCCTCAGATCAGTCCCTCGCCCAGCTCAGCCCAGCGCTAAGCTATGCGCTTCGCCTCACGACCTATAATGCCTTTCACTTGAACCGCTCGCTCCAGCCTCAACCACCACTTCGGACTACAATGATCACTCAACCACCTCACGCTGGTCCCTCGGCTTCCGGCCCCTCCAGCCCCACCAACCGCAACGTCGCACCACCTCAGCAAAGGTCGCCCATCACTCCGGGTCGCTACCGCACACATGCTTCAGTCCACCAAGCTTTTCCATCGCCTTCCTCTTCGCGCTCGCGCCGCTCGTCCATCGTCGAGACCGTCGATGACGCTTCGTCCTCCAACAGTCCTTCCTCCAACTGGCAGGCGAGCATCGAACTCTCCTTGACCACACGTCGTCGCCTCATTCGCAAGCCGCTCCCACAGATCCCCTCATCTCACAATGCCGACTCGACCCATTCACCCGATACAGCCTCCGGTCTCATCTCTTCGGCAACCCTCGATGCGCAGTGCCAAAAGGCAGACTCATGGTGGCCAGATTCCCTGCCACAAAAGCATTCGGCCCCGCTCTCTTCCACTTCACAGGCTGCCAACAACAGTGCACAACCCAACACACCCGCTCTTGATTCACAGCAACCTGACAATCCGGGTCTCGATGATCAAAGCCTCCAACATCTCCTGAGCATTCTGCATTACGCCGCGCTTCGATCCGAGGGAGCCTCAGCATCCCCCCAGGAAGATGGCACTATTGGTAGGAATAATGTGGTGGTGTCCGCTACAGGCACCTACAAGAGGCAGTCACATCTCAACGGCGCATCGGCTTCCGCATCCAAGGGGGCTGAGCAGCACGACCAGTACGTGCTCGATCAAGCCACCTTGGACAGCCTCTATCGTGCTCTCCAGGTCGCCTTTCGCCATCTCTCGCAGAAGCAAGTGCTCGGAGCGCTTCAGCGCACCGCTTCTATCCGTTGGCGTGCAGAAGCACAGCTGCGCAATGCCACGGCAGCCCAAGCGGCAGAGACCGCCGCCTCCTCTTCGCGCTGGACTCGATTCGCCTGGCCTGCAGCCGCTCTCGGAAAGGCGTACAAGGAAGCACAGAGGAGCATCCTCCCTCCCCTTCCCGGTCAGTCGGCTTTGATCGGCTTCGAGTCTGCGTCCCAGCTTCACATGTCGCAAGACGCGTACTCGGGCCTTTACTTCGACCCAGATCACCGCGTACGCAAGAGAGACGTCGCCGTCAGGATCCTGAGCAATGCCATCTGGTTCGTCCGCAACTATGGACCCGCGGCCGGCGTCGAAACTCTCGACGCCTCCACTCCAGCGACGGCCATGCTCGACTCAGCGTCGTCACCATCCGATCCGGCATCCCAGGGCGCCGCTGGTGAGCTCATGCCGCCATCCCTCTCCTCCATCCGACGCACCTCGGAGAACTTGCTCAAGAAAAATGCTGGCCTCCCAAACTTTCTCTCCAAATCCTCGGCCACCACCGCTCTCAGCGGCACGGCGACTCCAGAAAGCGCCGTTTCCGATACAGCCGCCAATCCGGACGCAGCCGCGACCTCCCCGTCTACAGCAGCTACGCCCGAGGCGGCCAGCGTTGCCACTAGCGTTTCCAGTCCGCAACTACCCGTCGTCTCGCCTTCAGAGTCTGCTCCTGACACGGCCTCGTCGGCTTTGCCACCGCCCGAGACGGTCGCCACTGCCACTCCTGCCTCGGACCCTTCCACAAAGAACAACAACCCGAGCGGGGAAAAGAGCAAAGCCGTCGAACATCTCGCTTCACTCAGCGCTGCAGTCGGAGCAGCCATGCGCCAGCGCACACAGCAAGCCACGGCAGCTGCGGCCGCTCACGGTGGCGCACCGGAGGATTGGATCGACGCGCGTCCCACAGCGGCTGGCGCCAGGCGTCCCAGCCTGCACACCTTCGTCTCGCGTTCCGAGGCCGAGGCAGCCGAGACAGATGCTCTCGAAAAGGCCGAAAAGGACTACCTGGCCGAGATCGGACAGGGCTGCAACGAATGGGCAAAGATGGTCGTCTGCCGCCTATGTGCGTCCATCTCCGTCAAAGGAGATGATGCATCAGGGACCATCCGCCACCGCCGCTCCGGCACCGTCACCGCGCGGGATGCGGCCAAAGCTCGCACAGAGGGCGCTGACACTAGCGTCGGCTCGTCTCTCTCAACAAGGTCCGATATGACTGCCAAGGCTGCCAAGGTCTCCTCACGATCCAGCGATGATCTGAGTTCCGTCGATGATAACGACGAGGCTGTCGCCTGGAAGCCCGACGTGTACGAGGGAGCCGAACTTCTCTCGCATCTTGGCGAGCACAGGCCCGGTGTTTCTCTGCAAGACGAAGACCAGCGTGTACGACTCGTCGGCGGAAGCTTTGTCTGTCGGGTCGAGTCAGAAGAGCAAAGGCAAGCTCTGACTGAGCTGCTCGAACTCGGCCTCTACGTCGGCATGTCGATGCTGCTCGAATCGAGCTTCCTCACCGACTCAGACGCAGCTCGTCCCAAACCGGTAAAGATCCCAACGCGCACCACCTCGGCCGTCGAGCCGCCTTCAAGAGGTGCTAGCCTGGTTCCTCCGTCTGTGCGCACTCGCTCGTCCTCCCAAGCCACAATCGACGGCAGCCAGCGATCGGTGTCTGGTAGCAGCAGCACGCGCGAGCCGCATCAGCCAGATCTGAATGCAGATGCGGAAGGTCAATCGCATGGTGTCGACTTGGCTTCATCCAAGCCAGCGCCCCGCAAGTGGACAAAGAGCTTGTGGGGCATGCTTGGCCAGCATCCGCATGACGCAGCAGGCGCCGAAGCCGAGGCGTCCACCGGAAGACCCGGCACAGGCGACAGCCACGAGTCACATTCGCATCGCTCATCACTCACCATGCATCGCTATCACACCGAGGACGATGCGAATACCCTGTCGTCCACAAGGAAGTCGCTCTTCAAAAGTGGTGAAGAGCCAAAGCAGTCCATTGCAGCGAGGAAAGCCGCACTCTTCGCGAACATTTCCAACAATTCGGCGCCACCGACCCCTCAAGGACTTCGCGGATCTTCTTCCAATTCAAACGGGGCTGCGAACAAGCCCCATCGATTGGTGGGTCGCCTCATCAATGCATTTGCTCGTCCAAATGCAGATGCTCCACAGAAGGACATCCAGCACCCCACCTCCGCTGCCAGCTCCGTCGCCCGCAGCCGCGACGCCGACATCCATTCCCCTACCTCGGCACAATCGGTCGTCGCAACGCATCTGAGCTCCTCCAGGTCCCAAGCACAGCTAATCCGGGCGAAACCAGAGACCATCTTTCCGGTCACCTCGCCGAGCCCGGCAGCTCTCTCGACCTCGCCGGAGCTGTCCTTGCTGCAGTGCTACCAGTACCAGCAGGGTCCTCAACATCGCCTCTTCCCGAGCACGGCGTATCTGACGGCGTTCCATCGCTTACAAGCACTGCGCTTTCTTGCTGACCAGCGAGGTGAGCACGTCACGTTTGCTTCGCCTTCGCACGGCATTTCTGCCTCGGGTGATTTGCTGCCGTTCGTCGGCGTACAAAAGCCGGCGTCCTCGGCTTGGAGCGTCATCTCGTCGCGATCCCAGCAGCCACAGCCGCCTCAGCTCGCTGCCGCTCCGATTCAGTTGCTGTCGTACGAGCTCCTTTCGGGCGACGGGTCGGCTGTCGGACTTTGTCGCGAAGAGGTCGCCTTCTATCAGCGTTTAAGCAACAACCGCGATGTACCTTTGGGTCAAGTGATCGAGGAACTCAGCATCCGCGCCTGTGCCTTAGAGGCCGATCGCGACGCGTTGTCCAAGGCGAACGATTCTCGCGTAGCAAGCAGCAAGCACAATGCGAATAGCGCCAAGGATCGCACCGGCCCGTCCGCCTCACAGCGCCAGGGCATCAACAGCGTCTACGGCATGCCCGAGCAGCGCCTTCACTTCATCCATGGCCAGCGCCGCATCAGGATCGTTGCGACCGTGATGCCGCCGAGGGTATGCGGAGACGAAACGGAGGCACCACCGGACACTGTTTTCGAAGGCAAGGACCAGCCAAAAGAAAAGGGGCCTCAAGTAGAAGCTGCATCCCGCCCGCCGTCGTTGCAAGCTACTGCGAGTCGGGACTCGGACGTGTCCGCTATCGCCGCTGCATCACACACGGACAAAGAAGCCGCAAAGACCGCCTTTGCGGTGGCCGAGACTGCAGTCCGAGCGGCCGAGACTGGAGCGTCGCGACCATTGATCGATCAGAAGGGCAGTGGGAGCACAAGTGGCATCTGGATGTGGAACGCCAGCGCGAAAAGTGGCTGGCAAGGCCAAGCTGTGCCCATGTCCGAGTCCACATACCTGCTCTCCTTTGCACGCTACTTGGAGGCCGTTTCCTACCATCCTGCGCTGCGCCGAGCAGCTGGGCTGGAGCCTGTCAATACCAAGGCATACGGCGGTCTGTCCAACGTCCAACAACAGCTTCGCCAAGGCCGAAGCGAGGATGCTCGAAGCATCGCAGAGGGTCCAAACCTCCTTCGCTTCTTCCGCAGCGGAAGGTCTCTCGTCAAGGTGCAAGTCCAGCCACTTGTCGTCTACGACCTCCATATCGAAGGTCCCTGCCTCAAGACAACTTCGGACCGTCGGCGCGAGCGAAAACAGAAGCAGGCGCAAGCGGAGAAGCGGAGGTTCAAGCAACTGGCAGAGGAGACGCGACTCGAGATCCAGCGCTTCTTTGCGTCCATCAAGCGCAACACGACCAGACTCGAGGATGTCTTTGTTTCTCGAGAGCTTGACGAAGCCGGTCGCACCATCCGCAGCAAGACAGGCGCGCCCATCTTGAACGCGGACGCCAAGCCGGCGCTGGCAGTTGGCGCGGCGGCGTCATCGTCCGACTCGACGATCTCGGATCAGCTAGCCCAACCCCTCACTTTCCTGACGAACCTGCGCGCCTCTCTTCGTGCAGACGAGTTTGAGCTTTACGAAGCCCTACAGAGGACCTTGTTCCTCGACGGCATCAACGACATCCGAAAGGCGTTTGCCGACCGTGCCAAGTCGGCCAAGAATCGCTTGGCTGCCTGGACCAAGAAGCACCTGAGCAAGAAGGAGCAGGCTGACTTTGGCAACTGCGTCTACGACGAGCCAGAGTACATCAAGGCTGGCCTCCGTGCGTTCCCAGGTAGCTGCTACATCATCCGCGATGACGAGCCTCTCTCCATCATCGCGTTCTCACTCAGCTCCCGCGACTTCCGGGCCGAGATGGGCACGCTCGGCGATCGCAAGCAGGATGCAGATGGTTACATGGGCAGCTTCAACGACGAGCATGTCAAACAGTGGCGAAGCGGTGTCGTCGATGGCGGCCAGTCTGCGGCAGGAGTGGGAGGATCGATCATCTCGACCGCCGGCAGCACCGACACAAGCACTACCGCCTCCTCAGCCATGTCGCTGCTCAAAGACAGGGCCATGCGCAAGGTGCCGCTGTCGCAGCTCGATCCGGATACAGACGAGGTATTTTTCGACGCCGAGCCTGTCCGCGCCGCGCTGAAGCGAAAGAAGCGTGCACGGGAGTCGTCGATCCTCTCCATGACGCTGCGCCGGGTCGGTTCGACTATCTCGGAATCGCAAGGAGCGAGCTACCAGACTCTGACTGCCAACAGCCTGCCGGCGTCCTCCGCCAGCTCCTTGAAAGGCAGAGACGATGATGACGACGACGACGACGAGGATGATGATCATGACGAGGTCGATGGTGACGCTCGCGGAAAGAATCCCAAGGTCACTGGCGACAGCACATCTCGGCGTAGCTCTGTTGCAAGCGGCAGCAGGCTTGAGGTCGGCTCGCCAACTCGTGATCTGGATGCGACCCCTTCCCGGCGCACTTCCGCCTCACGATTCGACAACCGCTCGCCATCGCCATCGCCAAACCGACCGGAGCTGCGCAACTCTGGAAGCGTATCAGCATTGCGAAGGACATTCGAGCTACGTTCACAGGCATCGTTCTCGTCGATCCCCGACAGAAAGTCTTCAATCCAGGGAGGTGCGGCCAGCACGATCAGCACTACAAGCAAGGAGACCACCTTCCAGGCGCAAGTGACGCCCATCTCTGGCCGTCCTGCGTCGCTGGCCACCATCTTCTCATCTGGCCAGCCCGGATTGGAGACGCCCAACTCTCGCACCAGCAATTTCACTGGGGCGTCTGCTCCGCGAGCTATTCCGCGGACTGCGCCTGCGAGCCGAAGGCCGTCGGGAGCGGCGGGCCCGAGCGCAGCCGAGATTGGACTGTCTGTCGACGATCTGCCCTCGCTCAGTGACGATGGCAGTAGCAGCAGCAGCCGTAGCCCTCGCAAGCACGGTGCGCAGCCCTCGGGCACGAGCGAGGGAATGGTCGGGGCGGATGCTCATTCGATGGTGTCGAACAGCACGCTGCCAGGCTCGCAGGCGGCTGAGTCGCCGCACATCAAGCACAATCTGGTGCACGGGACCACCAAGATCTCGTGTGTTTCGTGGTTTGCCGAAGAGTTCGCAGCGCTCCGCGAGCGATGGGGGGTGGAGCACGAATTCGCGCACAGCCTAGCTCGATGTTCGCCGTGGGCCGCTACGGGAGGCAAGTCGAAATCGGCGTTCTTCAAGACGGCCGACGAGCGCTTTATCGCCAAGCAGCTGCTGACGGTGTGGAGCGTGGACGAGAAGGAGGCGTTCCTGGAGTTTGCACCAGCTTACATTCGGTACATGATGAACTCGGCGGTGAACGCGTGTCCGACGTTGCTCGTCAAGATCGCCGGCGTTTATAGCATCAAGATCAAGGACACCAAGTCGGGCGAGACCAAGCTCAAGATGAACGTCATGCTGCTCGAGAATCTGTGGGCGGGCGACGGGGGCAAAACGATCCGATTCGACCTCAAGGGCATCCGGGATCGCAAGGTAAAGCTGAGCGCACAGCAGCAGCAGGACTTGGAGCAAGCCGCCACGCAGGCGGCAGCCGAGGGGCAGCCGCTCATCAATGTGCCCGGTGCGACGCAGGGAGCTGCAACGGCAGCGTGGAACGCTGGCGTGCAGGCGACTGCGAGCAGCACCGTCAAGACGCACTCAGCAGACAGTCAGAAGCCGGGTAACAGCGAGCTGGCGGGCAGCAAAGGCGCGACCAGCCCTGGCTCGGCAGATGAGCCCTCCAAATCCGCTGCCAACGGCACGGCGGCGGCTGAGAGCGAGGCCAAGCCGGCGTCGGGCTCGAGCGCGGTGTGGTGGGACAGCGAGTGGATTTCGCGGTACCGGCACCGGGCATTTGTGCCCGAGACGCAGAAGGAACTCTTCTACCGCGCGCTGCAAAACGACACCCGCTTCCTGACGGCTTCCAACGTCATGGACTACTCGCTGCTGCTAGGCGTGATGGAGCGGCCGATCCGGGCCGACGACATGTACCCTGCACCAGCTCGAGCTGCGGGCGGCGTTGCGAACGTGCACGAAGCAGAGGGCGATGCGGACGAGGTGGAGGACGCTGCGGAGCGGCCGTCGTTCCGGTGCCGCATCGTCGACTTTCTGGGCGCGTTCACGCTGGCCAAGCAGCTCGAGTCGAGCTCCAAGAAGGCACTCAAGGCGCAGGATGCCAAGGCGAACGTGACGATCCTGCCGCCGTCCGAGTATGCTAGCCGCTTCCTGTCGGCGATGGACTCGTACTTTATCGGCACGCCGAGCCATCCGCGGCTGGATGCGCGGTACGGGTTTGATCGCATGTGCGACGAGACGGCCCGGGCGGCAGGAGGCGAGGGGAGTGGCGCAAGTGCGGTGCGACAGCCTAGGCTGGCGTCGGTGTTGTAAGTGTGCACAGAGCAATGCAATCGAGGCGGTGTAAATCGATGTCGCCTGTTTGCCTTTCTGCTGAGTGGGAAGCGATGAGAAGCGATGCGAATTTGCAAGAGAGGCAGGGGAGCGAGGCTACAAATACAATGGTGACGGGGATGGACGTGGATTACAAAGGCGTTGTTGTTGGCTTGCTTGTCGTGGGTAGATCAGGACGAGCTAATGTTGGTGTTGGTACTGGGCGTGAGCTGCCTCATCGTCGTCCTCGTCCTCTTCGTCGTTATTTGCATGTATGTCATTCTTCTTTCTTGGCTTGGGATTATTTTCCTGATCCAATCTATACCTCGACAGATAAACCCTAAGGACTTCTTCGTAGTTATCGAAGCCCAGTACCCTCATTGCATACAGAATATCGTCTCCATTGATCGTTTTCCTCTTTTCGGCAGCGCATTTATCGGATGCCTCGGAAGTGATGAAGCTGATGAGCTCGCTGACGCAATCCTGAACGCATTCTTTAGCGTCTTTAGCGATCTTGGCGTTTTCGGGTAGGGATCTTTTCATGATTCGGCTGATGTTGGCAATTGGAAGGTCGGGGGTTGGAAACATGGCAGTGTAGAGTGGATGTGAAGAGAGGTTGGATAGGTCGAGTGATGTGACTGAAGTTGGTGTTGATGTTCCATCTGCAACGGGTGGTTGGGATGATGGAGTACTGTGTGAGGATCCACCCTCAACACCAGGCTGAACTGTCGACATGTTGCTTTGGCTATGAACAAAGATGGTGGTGGGTATGAGTGATGGTGAAAAAAACTCCACATCAGGACTAAGGACAAGCGTTTGACCCGCGGCTGAGTTGCAGTAGAATGCAGGGTCTGCAAAAAAAAATCACGAATCGTCTAAAACCCTCGGCACCCGCCCGATACGAAACCCCCCACCGTACTCACGTGACCCAACCCCAACCCAACCTCCAAACACCTTCCTTCCTGCCAACCCCCACACACCGCCGCAAACTTACTTATGGAAGTCAGTCCCAACGAAGACGAGACCCAGCACAACACACGAACCGCAAAGTCTATAGTCTAATGCATTACTGAAACTCCAAACCGACACTGTTCAAGCTCGTCAACCGAATAGACTACGACTGGGCGCGCTTGTAGGGCACAACGATCTTGGCGACAAAGAGGTTGTGGAGGCGCGTGTCGGGGGTGAGTTCGGGATGGAAGCTGGTCATGAGGATGTTGCCCTGCCGCAAGGCGACGATCTGGGAGTCGTGTTCGGGTCTGCGGGGCAGGTCGAGGCGCGGGTCGCGCTGACTGGCAGTGGCTGCGACCGGCTGATTGGCGGGCGACTTGGGCGGTGTGACGGGCTGCGGCAGCGTGGCCAGGATCTCGATGGGCGGACGCTTCTGTGCCGAAGCCACAGGGTCGGCCGTGTCGTAGAGCGGCGGGGCAACGACAATGCGCAGTGCCTGATCGGCGTTGCCGAGCTTGGGCACGGGCGGTTCCGACGCGGTGGAAGGAAGCTCCTGTCCCGGCGTGAGCGGAACTGCGTCTGAAGTAGTGAGCGGAGCAGGTACGCCTTCTGGCAAAGAGGTGGGGTCGATGCGCTTGACGAGGGTGGGCTGGTCGACGGGCACCTTTTCGAGGTCGGTCGGGAGGAGCAACGCATCCACGACGGGCGCGCGGATGAAGACGCCATTGAACGGTTCGCTCTGCTTGTCGAGTCCGTGAATCTCGAGACCTGTTTCGAACGAATCGACCTGGGTTCCGAATCCGTTCCTGCCGACACGCACGTCTACGCCGCCGATGAGCTGCTGCCCACCCTTCTTGCCGCCGCTCGCCTCGCGCGCGAGCATGATCATACCCGCACACGTGCCCCACACGGGCCTACCTGCACGCACCCACTGACGCAGTGGCTCGAGCAGTCCAATGCGCTCGCAGCCGAGCGAGATCGCCGTAGACTCGCCGCCCGGGATGATGAGCGCATCGCACTCGCCCAGCTGCTCCGGAGTGCGCACGAGCGTGCTCCGGACCGTCTCGAGCGGGTAGAGTGTGTTGAGACGGTTAATGTGCGATGCGTGCTCGCGGAATGCACCCTGAATCGCCAGCACACCCACGGTGATGGTGCGGCTCGAGGAGGAAGCGGAGGCGGGCGAGCCGATCAAGGAGGAGGAGGAAGAGCTGCCGTTGGCGGTGAGCGCGGCGCCCGTGGCAACACCGATTCCAGCCATGGTGTCGAGTTCGCAGCGGGTCCGATCGCACGCCTGAGGAACGGGGTGACCGTGATCGTGAAGATGCGAGGTGAAGGGCGGCGAGGAAGGCGCGAGGAAAGGCCAAGAAAGTGCCTTTGGAGTCACCCTCCGCCCAGAGTGGCAATCGCATTTGCACCGCTGCTCAGCCAGTGGGAAAATCTCGGCTGAGCCGACATGAAGCGCCGTTCCTTCCGAGCCCTGCCTTTGGACTTAACAAATGAAGTTTAATTTTGGGAGTGTTACATCACCATAGCCCCAACAAATCATAAAAAATCGCGCGCTGATCGGCTTGGTCGGGCCTGCGCTGCTGCTTTGGGCTGGTCTTCTGAAGAGCTGAAGCGCGCTGCGCTCGGATACTCGAAACGCGCGCCAAGGCTGAGCCCTTCTTCTTCCCGTCCCCCATCAACCTCATCTCGCGTTGGTTGCCCTAGCTGCAGCTGTCATCTAGCTACGGTAGCTCGCCGGCAAAGCATCTGCATCCACCATGCCGCCGCGCAACAGGACGCTCGATCTGCCAGTGGCCGTAAACGAGTCCATCTCGCTCGACCTCGACCCGCTCCCTCCCGCAGAGGATGTGCAGGTCTTCCTCGAGGCGCTCGCCTACGAGCGTCCCGCCTCCAAGTACTGGACTCGCCTCTCGTCCCAGCTCTTCATCGAAGGTCGCATTGACGAGGCGGTACAAGTAGCTTCGAAGGGCGTCCAGGTGCTCGAATCGTACAAGCCCGCAGAGACCATCCCGCTGCGCGCATTCCTCGCCGCCGTATCGCTCAACGGCGCGCGCACCGCTCCCAAGCTCATCCTCAACGATGCCAGATACCAGCGCCTCGGCAATCAGAAGGTCAAGGACGAACTCTACAGGCAGTCCAACCAGGCCCAATCGCCCGCAAACGCGCTCGATCCAAAACATCACATCAACCAGCTCTCCAAAGCCATCTTCCTCACCACCACAGGTCAGAACGAAGGCGCACTCGTCGTCTTTGATGCGATCCTCAACGCGAACCCCAGGCACGCTCTCGCCCTTCTCGGCAAGGCCTGCATCCTCCTCCGCAAGCGCCAGTACGCCCCAGCCCTGAAGCTCTACCAGAACGCCCTCGAGGTCAGCCTGCTCGTGCAGGCAAATGCCAACGAAAACGCCGACATCCTAGGCTGGCGCGGTCCCGACCCTCGTGTCGGCATCGGCCTCTGCCTTTGGGGTCTCGGCCACCACGACGCCGCCAGAAAGGCCTGGAAGCGCGCTGTCCAAGTCAACGCCAACAACGCCGCCGCTCATCTCCTCCTCGGCATCTCCAGCCTCAACCTCGCAAAGCAGACCGCACGCCTCGTCCCCGGCACCTTCGGCGCGCACGTAGACCGATCCGAGGAAGAAGCCCGCGAGCTCGCCTATACCGAGGGCATGCAGAGCCTGCAGCAGAGCTGGAAACTCGACAAGAAGAACGCTACCGCCGCCGTCGCCATGTGCGAGTACTTCATCAATAGAGCCGCTCAGGCCGAGAGCCAGCCCGGCGCCGCCATCGAGGTCGAGCAGGCCGCCATGGCACACTATGCCACCGCGCTCAAGCTCGGAGAACACGCGATCCAGTATGCAGAGGCGCGCGTCGGCGTCAACCACGCACAGCTCATCTACGCTCGCGCCGCCCACCTCGCCTCCCAGCTCACCATCAACGCCACCCAGCCCGAGCTCAGGCTGCAGGCGCAGCGATACTACCAGCGCGTCGTCGAAGACGTCACCCGTGCCCTCTCCAGCGCCACCGCCGCCAGTGCACCCAACAGCGCGCAGCTCAACCTCTTCCTCTCCCTCGCCAGTCTTGGCCTCGCTCAGTGCCAGGTCGCCAACCGCGATCCGCTCGCTGCCATCAACACGCTCGACGTGCTCTCCACCAGGCCCGCCAGCTCTGTCTCGGCTACGCAGACCGTCGAGCTCTCGCTACTCGCCGCCAGCCTGCGCGCACAATCGCATCCCGGTGCCACCGCCGCAGAGCGACGAGACGATGCAGAGCGCGCTCGTATCATGCTCGACCGCACGCTCCGCCTCATCGAGGCCGCCAAGCTCGACGCCTTTGGCCCTCAGGCGCTCTTCACCCAGCCCGACGAGCTGCCGGACCCCGCCAAGACATCAGTGGCTACGGCCGACGCGGCGACCGACGTGCCACCTGCGCTCGCAAAGGCTTCGCTCGCCATCCGCACCGAAGATCTGTCCAAGACCGCGCTCGAGGCCATCGCCAGTCTGGGCGCCGACCCGCTCACGCGCGTCGAGTTCGCAGAGCTGCTTCAGACCGAGGACCTCGCGCGCGCCACCTCGGCGTATGCAGAGGCTCTCGAGCTCGCCAGAGCCAAGGCTGGCGCCAGCGCAGAGGACGGCAAGATCCAGGACGACGAGAGCGCCAACAACGTCGCGCTGCTCGCTAGCCTCGAGACGTGCCTCGGCGCCGTACTTGCCATGCGCGCCACCGACATCCCGGCAGGGGACCCGCAGCGCGAGGAGGAACGCACCTGGCTGCTGCAGCGCGCCATCGCGCGTCTCGAGTCGGCCGTCACCGCTGCTGCCGACGCCGTGGGTGCGTTTGGCGCCACGGCTGCCTCGGCGACCACCACCACCGCCAGGCTCGAGGCGCAACGCACCGTCGACGCCGTCAAGCTCATCGCCTCGTACAACCTTGGGCGCGCCAACGAGGAGGCCGACAACCTCGACGTCGCACGCCAGGCGTACAATGCGCTGCTCGGCGCGCATCCCGAGTACATCGACGCCAAGGTGCGTCTGGCGATCCTCAGCGTGGCGCACGTGCCTGCCGACGCCGTGGGCGCTGATGCCGCAGCAAAGATGAAGGCGAGGCGCGATTTGGCGAATGCGTTGCTCAAGGAGGCGCTCGACTCGGATCCGGGCAATCTGGACACGCGCGCCACGTACATCTGTTTCCTGGCTGGCGAGTTTGCCGCGAGCCCCACGCCGGCCTGGGCGGCGATCAAGGAGTTCACCGCGCGTCTGTTTGCGAGCGCCAACGACAAGGCGGCGCATGCGGCGTTTGGGGGTGCGGCGGCGGCCAAGGCGGCGACGGAGGCGGGCAGGCGCGACGCCCACACGCTCGCGTCGCTTGGCTGGACGTACTACCAGCTGGCCATCCACGCGTCCGGACCGACGGCCAAGGCGGAGCGCAGCAAGAACATGACGCGCGCCACGGATCTCATGGACAAGGCGCTGGCCGAGGATGCGCGGTGTGCGTTTGCGGCGCAGGGCATGGCGATCCTGATGGCCGAAGATGCCTTTGCCGAGATGGCGGGCGGCACCTCGTTGACGCTGCCCGGTGTGCTGGGCGGCGCGCCCGAGGAGCGCCGCAAGAAGAACGCCGACGAGGCGTTTGCGATCCTGGGCAAGCTGCGCGAGGTGCGCGACGAGCCGAGCGTGCACGTGTGCATGGGCCACGTGCTCATGCAGAAGGAGGAGTACGAGCGTGCGCACAAGTCGTACGAGCTGGCGGCGCGCCGCTCGGTGGGGGCGGCCAAGGCGGCGGTGGTGCAGTACGTGGCGCGCGCCGAGTACGCGATCGGGATGAAGACCAAGTCGTTTGCGAGCCTCCAGAGCTCGCTGGCGCATCTGGAGGAGGCGCGCGCGCTGCTCATTCACGAGCGCGGCGAGGCCCATCCGGAGTGCCGACAGATCGAGTACAACTATGCCGTGACGGCGCACAAGGGCTTGCAGATGCTGTTTGACTTGCAGAAGGACCGCAAGACGGCGCAGGCGCTGCGCGATGCCATGGCGGCAGTGCAGCGGGTGCAGCCGCTGCTGGTGGCGCCTGCCGACGCGAGCTCGCCGCAGCAGACGCCGCTGGGCAGGGAGGGAGCGCTGCTGGAGGCGGCTCGGCGCGGGCAGCTGCTGTGGATGACGCCCGAGATCGTGGAGCAGCGCGGCAAGTACGGTGCGTCTTCGCTGGTGCAGAGGGCGACGGCGGCGCTGGCGGACCAGGAGAGCTACGAGGCCGAGGTGCAGAAGCACAAGGAGGCGGTGGCTGCGGCGCGTCGCGAAAAGGAGCTGGCGCGCGAGCAGGAGCGCATGCGCAAGGAGGAAGAGTACCGTGCGCAGGTGGAGCAGATGGCGGAGAAGCGCAAGGCGCTGCGCGAGGAAGCGGCCAAGATCGAGTACCTTCGCGAGGCGACTCCAGAAAAGGAGCCGCGCCGCCGGGCGAAGCGCGACGACGTTACCTCGGGCGAAGAAGATGCGCCCGATGCGACGGCGGAGAAGGGACGCAAGCGAAAGCGTGCTGCGGGCAAGAAGAAGAAGGCTGCCAAGAAGAGCGCCGAGTCGAGCGAGTCGGGCCTGAGCGACGACGATGCGCTGTTCGGCGGTGCGGCGAGCGGCAGCGAGAGCAGCGACAACCACGACGACGAGGATGGCGACGACGAGATCATCCGCAACGGCGCCAAGCTTCTTGCCGAGGAGGGCGAGGCGGGTGGAACGCGCAGCGGCAAGTCGAGCAAGCTGTCCAAGCTGGCCAAGAGCAAGAAGAAGGGCACGCGCAAGTCGACGGGCGAGAGCGGCAAGAAGCGCCGCAAGAGTCTCAAGCGAGCCAAGGCGCGCGACACGGACGATGACGAGGACAACGACGCGGGCAGTGGCGAGGAGAGCGTGCGAAAGAGCCGCAAGGGCGTGTTCGAAGAGAGCAGCGACGAGGACGGCGAGCCGAGCACCAAGAAGGTGGCGACGCAGAAGAGGACCAAGAAGGCGCGTGTGACGAACGACATGATCGACAGCGACGAGGAGATGGCGCTGCTCGATATGGAGTAGCTGTTCTCATTTCGACCTTGAATCAATTGTATCGTTGCTTCTCACAGTGGATGATTGGCACGACGACTGCGATTGTGATGAAGGAGGAATTGATTGAGAGAGAGTTGAGCACACACGTGATGGGGGTTGGGATGGACGACGTCCGCGGTTGTCAATTCGCGATTATAGCGCAGTGGAGTGCGTCGGGGATGAAGCAGGTTAGCTAATGCATGGTCGATGGTATAAGGTCATCAAGATGCGATGATGATGGCGGGCAGGGATGGAGTTGGTGCGGCAGTGGATGATGGCCGCGGGCTTTCGGTTATACGGGCGCCGCAAAGCCTCGGGCTAACCCCGGCTGTGTTCCGATCTAACAAATACAAATTTGGAGCGCGCTTTCAAAGCCAAGGGCGGGCATTTCTTCTTGGGTTGGGTGTGGCGAGCGGAGGGGCGCCTGACCAACCAGAAGACGGCGAGCCGAGTCTTGGAGCCCGGGTGGAATAAGCGGTGCCGGAATACCAAAACGGCGCTCCACTCATAAGATCCGCCCCCGCCTTTTCCTTACCTCCGACCGTCCACCCATCCATCCTCAAGCACGATACCTCCTTCCATCTCAACGATACCCCTTTGGAAAGGCTTGATCTGCGGTACACTTGGCACGACATGTTTGACCCAATAGAAGCGGCGGTGGCCGACATCAAGGCTGGCAAGTTTGTGGTTGTACTCGACGATGAGGACCGGGAAAACGAAGGCGACCTGATCATCTCGGCTGCGCTGTGTACGACCAAGCAGATGGCATGGTTCATCCAGCACACGTCCGGATTCATCTGCATCTCTCTTACGCCTCAACGTATCGCCGAGCTGGCGATCCCCATGATGGTGCCGAACAATACCGAGAAGAACAAGACCGCCTACACCGTCACGGTCGACTACAAGCACGGCACCACCACAGGCATCTCTGCACACGATCGAGCACTGACGTCGCGACAACTTGCCGACCCTACGCTCGACGCCAAGGTGGACGACTTTACAAGACCCGGTCACATGAACCCCCTGCGGTACACCGAAGGCGGCGTGCGCGTACGCAAGGGCCACACTGAAGCAAGCGTCGACCTGTGCATGCTTGCTGGCTTGCCACCAGCAGGTCTGCTGTGCGAACTTGTGGATCCCGATGACGAGGAGGGCGGCATTGCAAGTAGGGATGCATGCCTCAAGTTCGCGAGGAAGTGGGGGCTGAAGGTAACCACCATCGAGATGCTCAAGAAGTACCGCGAGGAACACGAGGGCGAACTGCCCAGCGACGTGCGTAGTGCGCTGAGCGACGACAAGGCAAGGGGCGTCAAGATCGATGAACAGCAGGTCGTTCCCCCCACCGCAACCGCTTAAAGCCCCAATCGACACAGTCTACTCGCTACATATGTACCATACAGCCACCCCGGAATGGCGTTCCCATGTCCAGTTCTAGCGTCGTATCGCTTTCTACAATCGCAGTCTGACATTGTCGCAAGAGCAGCATTCAGCAGCCCCAGCGTGAGAGCGTGAGAGTGTGCGTAGGCAGAATGCCAGTTGGGCGTGAGAGGGTCGAGTCGTGTGACCTAACACTGCTGACTGAGTGGAATCTAACAAAGCTATGCCGCGCGCGCACTGCTTTTTTGTTCTTCTGCCTTCTCTTCTTTTGGCTCGGTTTTGGGCAGAGCGCCGACGCGTTGGTGAGAAGAATGCGAAGTTGGCTGCGGAGCTGAGCAGCTGCGCCTCACTTTGCACGGCCAAAGTGCTGCCACACAGACACACACGCGCCGCCGCGCCGGAGCAACACTTTGGTCGAGAGAGCGCAACCTGCAAGGCCGGCGCACTTTTGCCAATCACTTCTGCGCTCCACCATCTCTTTTGCATCCACAACCCGCTCGAAATTGTCATGTCGGCGCCGATTTTCGCGCAGGAGGCCACGCAGGAGCGTGCGGAGAATGCTCGTCTGAGCTCGTTCGTCGGCGCCGTCGCTCTCGGCGACCTGGTCAAGACCACGCTCGGTCCCAAGGGCATGAACAAGATTCTGCAGAGCGTCGGCTCGAACGACATCGTCGTCACCAACGACGGCGCCACCATCCTCAAGTCGATCCACCTCGACAATGCCGCCGCCAAGATCCTGGTCAACATCTCCAAGGTGCAGGATGACGAGGTGGGCGATGGCACCACCAGCGTGTGTGTGCTGGCGGCCGAGTTGCTGCGCGAGGCGGAGAAGCTGATCGACATGCGCATCCATCCGCAAACCATCGTAGAGGGTTATCGCATCGCATCCGCTGCCGCACTCAAGGCACTCGAAGATACCGCCGAAGACCACGGTACCGACCCAACCACATTCCGTGAGGACCTCATGAACATCGCACGCACCACGCTTTCGAGCAAGGTGCTCAGCGCGGACAAGGACTACTTTGCCAACCTTGCCGTCGATGCCGTACTTCGCCTCAAGGGATCTACCAACCTCGAGCACATCCAGATCATCAAGAAGGCCGGTGGCAAGCTCACCGACTCGTACCTCGACGAGGGCTTTATCCTCGACAAGAAGATCGGCACCAACTGTCCCAAGAGCCTCAACAACGCCAAGATCCTCATTGCCAACACGTCCATGGACACGGACAAGATCAAGGTCTTCGGCGCACGCGTGCGCGTCGAGGGCACGGGTAAGCTCGCCGAACTCGAGCGTGCCGAGCGCGAAAAGATGAAGGCCAAGGTGGACAAGATCAAGGCACACGGCATCACGTGCTTTGTCAACCGTCAGCTCATCTACAACTATCCTGAAAGTCTGCTTGCCGACGCAGGCATCATGTCGATCGAGCACGCCGATTTCGAGGGTGTCGAGCGTCTCGCCCTCGTTACGGGCGGCGAAATCGCCAGTACTTTCGACCGACCGGACCTCGTCAAGATCGGCCAGTGCGGTCGCATCGAGGAGGTCATGATTGGCGAGGACAAGCTGATCAAGTTCTCGGGCGTCGCTGCGGGCGAAGCGTGCACCGTGGTTCTGCGCGGTGCCACGTCGCAGATGCTCGACGAAGCAGAGCGATCCCTCCACGACGCCCTCTCCGTGCTCTCTCAAACCGTCGGCGAAACACGTGTGTTGCTGGGAGGTGGATGTGCCGAGATGAGCATGTCCAAGGTGGTGGATGATGCTGCACGATCTACGTCCGGCAAGAAGGCGATTGCAACAGAAGCCTTCGCCAAGGCCCTCCGACAGCTGCCTACGATTCTGGCGGATAATGCTGGATTGGACTCGTCCGAGCTCGTAGCGCAGCTGCGTGCAGCTCATCAGCATGGCGACAAGTATGCGGGACTTGATTTGGATGCGGGCAAGCTGGCGGATATGAAGCAGAAGGGCGTACGCGAGTCGTACAAGCTCAAACGCCAGGTGGTCATCAGTGCCACCGAAGCCGCCGAGATGATCCTGCGTGTCGACGATATCCTCAAATGCGCACCGCGAAGACGCGAGGCTCACTAATCCCATCCGCCTTCCCCCAGCATGTAAAACCATTTTGCCAGTGCAAAGAAATCCAACCCCTCACACAGTCTTGCACTATGATAACGAGTTGCGGAGAAGAGAGAAAAATGCTGCAGATTGCCAATGGTGGTGGGGAAGATTGTCTAGTCGCGCTCGGCAAGACGGTCTAGGATTTCACCGATCTGCGTCTCGTCGAGCTTTCTAAACCTCCTTTCCTCCTGGACTTGCTTGGGGAGTCCTGCCGAGTCGGCGGAATCGTCGAGCTGGGCAGCTGCTGCATTAGGTCCACCGACGACGGCCACTTCGAGTTCACTTGGCTTGAGATCCTGTGCCAGCACTGTCGCCAGGGTGTTGACGGCCAGATCGAGTGTCTGTTCCAGCGACAAACTCGCCGACACCTGCTCGGCCTCAATCGCCGCTGCATCATTCGCCGACGCTGCGTCAGTTGGCTGCGTCGAGGACTTCTTGAACTGCTTTTCGAGAAAGTTGGTGGCTTCGGTTTGTTTCACTCCCGCAGCAGTGGCTCGGAAGCCAACAAAGTATCCGGCCGGATCGATCTTGAAGATCTGCGGTCCACGCTCGGCATCGATGCCGACCAGGATCATGCTCACGCCGTACGGACGCATGGCAGCACGCTGCGTATACACCTGGTTCATGTTCGCCATACGCTTGGCGAGAAGGTCCGGCGTAATGGCATAGCCGTACTTGTACTTGAAGTCGGCCGCCTCCATCATTGCGCGCTGCACCTGCGCACGTGCATCCGCTACCAAAACCCCAACGTCAACCCGAAAGTCAGCCCATGCACCATCAAAAAACGGACGCAGAAGGCTACTTACCAACGCGGCCAGTCATGATGCACCCAATTTCGGGCGTCAGGTTGAAGATGTTCGTCACGCTCGAGGCGTCAATCAGCTTGTCCTGCAAGTTGCACGGCGGAGAGGATCATGGTCAGCAAACGATACGAAGGCAGCAGGGGTGCATGGGGTCGATGCTTACGGGCACCTTCTTCTGGCCGACAACGACGGAGCAGTCCTTGCCGCGCACAGCGATGCTGGTGAGTCCCGCGGTGTTGATCGCCTTGAATGCATATTCCACCTGATACAGCCTGCCATCCGGCGAGAAGATGGTGAGGTATCGGTCGTAGGACGAGCGCGACATGGCGATGGCCTGCTGATGTGCACCTTGATGTGGCCGAGATGCGTCGAGGTTTCCTCTGCTGGTTGCGCTGAGAGCAGAGAGAGTATGGACGAGGGTAGAGGACAAGGCAAGGAGCAGGATGGTGTGGAAGACGACGCGCAAAGTGACACTCTTGCGAAAGTGTGTGTGGAGCAACGAGCCGCACTGACGACGCGGGTCTGAGCGCAGCTGCTGCGTATTCGCGCCCAAAAACGCACTTGCTCAGCTCCACCGCCGCGCTCTGCATTCGATCACACCAGCCCCACAGCCGCGCATTCTCCAGTTCCCATCGCCGATTTCCTGACCACTTGTTCCGATCGATGGGAAAGAGCCCCGCACGTGATGCAGCCAATTTTCGAAAAAAAAGTGAGAGGGCTGCTGCTGCGAGAGAGGCAAATTTTTCCTTTTTGAGCTGAAATTCGTGGGCCCAGGCAGCAGACGGCGATGCATCATCCATGTGCCCACTCAGTGCTCGTTGGCATTCCGCACGACTGGCGAGAGGCAGAAAAATTGCAACTGCAGCTCTGCAAGCGCAAAAGGTCGTTGGTAACAGCCCGCCGCCGCCATCGGATCTCGACTTTCTTCCTGCCCACCCACCTGCATCCTCTTACGCTCTGCCATCACCGCCGTCTCGCAAGTTCAGAGACGCTTGAGCATCATCGTCGACCGCAGTCAACGACGTCGACTACCGCCGCCACCACCACAACCACCCGGCAGCTGCTTTTCGTCGCGTAGCTACAGCATCGGGCTGTCGCTCGTCCCTACTCCGCCACCATGTCGTCCGCACCTACGCACATCCTCTTCGAGTGCGCCACGGGATGCGCCGTCTTCGAGGTTGCCGCCGTCGAGGAGATCGGCTCGCTCTCCCGCGCCGTGCAGGAGAGCGTGAATGAGGTCAACACTTTCGGCAAGATGGTCAAGCTCCTCTCCTTCTCGCCCTTCAAGAATGCGCTCGATGCGCTGCAGGCGTCGCTCGACATCTCCGAGGGCGTGCTCAACGACTACCTCAAGTCGCTCCTCACGCTCAACCTCGCCGCCGCCAAGAAGAAGAGCGTGGTGCTCGGCGTCCAGGACCGCAACCTCGCCACCTCGATCGTCGGCGAGCTCGGCATCCCCTGCGACACGGGCGACACCGCACTCGAACTCATCCGCGGCGTGCGCCAGCACGCAGAGAAGCTGCTCAAGGGCATGGCCGACGGCGACCTCGCAAAGGCACAGCTCGGCCTCGGTCACAGCTACTCGCGCTCCAAGGTCAAATTCAACGTCAACCGCTCCGACAACATGATCATCCAGGCCATCGCGCTGCTCGACACGCTCGACAAGGACGTCAACACCTTCGCTATGCGCGTGCGCGAGTGGTACGGCTGGCACTTCCCCGAGCTCGTCAAGCTCACCTCGGACAACCTCACGTACGCCAAGCTGGCGCGCTTCATCCGCAACAAGGAGCGTCTGTCCGAGGACGACGTGGAGGACATGACCGACATCCTGGCCGGCGACGAGACCGCGGCCAAGAACATCCTCGACGCCGCGCGCGCATCCATGGGCCAGGAGATCGGCGAACTCGACATGCACAACATCCTCAACTTTGCCGAGCGCGTCATCAACCTCGGCGAGTACCGCAAGAACATGCACAAGTACCTCATCGAGAAGATGCACCTCGTCGCACCCAACCTCTCGGCGCTGCTGGGCGAGATCATCGGTGCCCGACTCATCTCGCACGCAGGTTCGCTCACCAACCTCGCCAAGTACCCGGCGTCGACGGTGCAGATCCTCGGTGCGGAAAAGGCGCTCTTCCGCGCACTCAAGACCAAGGGCAACACGCCCAAGTATGGTCTGATCTACCACGCTTCGGCCATCGCCCGTGCTGCACCCAAGAACAAGGGTCGCATGTCGCGCTTCCTCGCCAACAAGATCTCCATCGCCTCGAGGATCGACTGCTTCTCTGAAACGCCCACCACCAAGTTCGGCGAGGTGCTGGCCGTGCAGGTGGAAGAGCGCCTGGCGTTCTACGAGACGGGCAAGGCTCCGAGCAAGAACTCGGACGCCATGAGCAAGGCGATCAAGGCGATCGAGGAGGCTGCCGGTGACTTGATGGACGAGGACGACGAGGACAGCGACGACGAAGATGCCCAGATGCCCGCCGCTGTGGGTGTCACAGATCCCGCCGACGCAAAGAAGAGCAAGGACAAGGACGCAAAGAAGGACAAGAAGTCCAAGTCCAAGTCGGCAGACAAGGACAAGAAGAAGGACGTCGAAAAGGCCGCCAAGAAGGCCGCCAAGGAGGCCAAGAAGGACAAGAAGGACAAGAAGGAAAAGAAGGACAAGAAGAAGTGATCTTCGAGGTCCGCCCTTCTGTTTCTTTACTGCACTTGCTTTTCTTTCGCTGTTCATAGCCTTTGGTCCCTGCACTCTCTGTACTCTAGTTCTTGTCTCTTTTCATACAACCGGCTTCGCTGCAGATGGTGTTCGAGTGTGTGGGGGAGCCGTCAAAGTGTCTTTTATTTTCCGGCCGAATGTGGCTCCACAGCCACTTCACGCCCAAAATGTGGAGTGAGAGGGGCTGGAAAATGCAATGACCGTGCGCCGACTTCCCCACCTCTCTTCACCTCTCCATCCCTCCCCCTATCCTAGCGACCAACAATCCCTCTCATTCTCCCCATCGTAGCGTTCGGATTAGGGAAGGCGACACGATGATTGCGAATCTACCCGCTGGCGAGAAGCAGGCGTTCTTTAGCTTGCTGGACGAGTACTTTGCGTCTCGACCACATCGCCTGCCTGCGTCGACTCCCGCATCGCAGGGGGGATTGACCGACCGGGCCACTGCGGCAGCAGGAAATGCAGCGGGAGCAGCTGCCAGTGCTGCGGTCTCAAATGCGCTGCGTGACCAATTCGCGAGGACGGGCTTGACGAAAGGCCCACCACCTCCGGCTCCATCAGCAAACAAGAAGCCCGGATTCAACGTCCCCACCGGCCTTGTCAGCGGAAAGGTATGCCAAACTCCCCCGTCCACAGAACGATGCAAAAGGCTGACCACCTCACACTGTGCGCCGAACGATAGACGCTGGGATCGCATAATTTGGGGGCGAGAACAACGTCCAGTACACATGTTCCTGCAGCAGCACCAACACCAGCAACAAGGACGCTGCCACCACCAACACGGACTGGATCAAGCGTCCCCGCTCCACCACCCGCTGCACCTGTTGCACCTGCTGCACCGGTCATGCCTGCCGGTGCAATTGGATCAGCCACTGTGCTCTACGAGTAAGCTTTTCAACTCCCATTCCGCACTCGTTTGCACACGTACTGACATCTTTCGACGAAAGCTATGGCGATGGAACGGATCCCGACGATTTGCACGCCACAGAGGGCGAGACTGTCTGGCTGACCGAAAAGATCTCGGACGATTGGTGGCGTGCCATGTCGGAAGATTCCGCTAGACAGGGCATCATCCCAACCGCCTACGTTCGTCAGCTATAGAACAGCAGCTGTAATGTTAAATGCGCTCAATCGCTCGTACATACCCGTCAGATCGCACAAGGTCTTTCTCGCTTCGATTCGTGGCTATCGTTTGCTGTGTAGGGATCGCAAGCCGTGGTCTGGGGAGCTATGGTCAACGACATCTGGGGCTCGACGCATGGCATAGGCCCATTGGCCTTGTTCAGCAGAGGAGCGCGATGTTTGGTGACCTCGCTGCGGCACTTCAGCAGGATCGCACGTTGCAGCGCTTGATGCCAAAGAGTACAACATGGTGGAGCCCCAGCGGCTGCGAGACGGCGTTGTCAAAGTCGTCTCAGAGCTCGGCTCGTAGCTTTGTCAAAGCCAGAGCCTTACGATGCTCGCTAGACTGGCTCGCCGCAGGAACGTCGGACGACAGCCTGGACCAAAAGCGCTGCATCAAAGTATCATACAGTCATGTCCCTGCAGTTGATCGTGCCGCGGCGCGCTTTGAAGCTTTGCTGTCCATCTCAGCGCTTCTGTCACAACACCGTCAAAGCCAGATTCTGCTTTCGATGCTCGTTAGACCTGCTTTGCTCGACTTAACCCGCCGCAGGCATGTCGGACAATAGCCTTGATCAGGCGCCGGGCGCGCTCCATGTCAAATCGCCCGTCGCCATTGTCCTGCTCATCGACAATCGCCCGTCGCCGGTGTCTTGCTCATCGACATCCAACAGCCTCGTGGCGTTGCATGCTCACAAGATTCATTGTGTGGCTCCGGCTTGGCTCGCCCCCGCTCTCACACGCCGCAGCGATGTCTGAAGATGGCTTTGACCAAGCACTGAGCCCTTCGTGTCGAGCCCATCTTGCTGTTGTCTTCATCGACGATGTTCAGACTCGTAGTGATGCTTCTTGAGGATCGCCGATGTCATCGATCGCATCCTCGCATCGGGCTCCAGGCGCCGCCTCTCGGTCACAGGATCGGCTGGCTTGCGAGTGTGTCACGTGTTCCGCATTGAGACAGGCACGACACTAAGATTAAGCGAAACCTTGGAGCGCTAGCAGTGGTGACTCTAGCAAGCAGGCCGCCGCGATCCGTCCGCGGGTGTCACGCGGCGTACTCGGCCTAAGCGTAGAGATCTACTGCAGAGCGAAACCGCACTAGGGAAGCGCGGCTGCCGCACTTGACTGCCGAGCTGGCTTCGGACCACCGACAGTTTTGACCCGCAAGCCGACCAACCCGCTGGTGCCGAGCTCGTGCTCGCCAAAAGCCGTTGCCTCGACTCCCATCCTTTGCACTTCGCCTAGAGCTGCGCTGCTGCATCCACTCCGGTTGCTCGGACAACAAAGACGGATATTTACCCGATATCGAATATGCACTGTTGCTCTCGCTGAGTCTGGCAGGTGCACCATCGTCCAAGCCTAAGCCTGGGTGTTTCGGACACGTTTCAGAGCCACCTGCGAGATCGAGATGGGGAGATCAAAACGAGGGAGCGAGAATCCAGACCAATCGGTGGCTTTTGGTCCGAAACCGAACCTTGGTTCGGCACACACCTTCACAGCCCGACGGGTAAATAGCCTTGACGCGTTTGTTTGGCCGTTTTCGGCAGCGTGTCAGTGCACAGGGGCAGGCAAAGCTGCAATCAACGGCCCGTGTTGCCGTGATGCAGCCCGAAACCAGGCGAATCGGCGTAGCGCTTTGCGATGCTTGGCATCGTGCAAAGCAAACACTGCTTTTGGTCGCAGCTGAGCGGTTGCAACCCAGGAACGTGCGAATCGGCGGCAGCCAAAGTGGGGCGAGCCGTGTGTGGTCTCACCATCTTCCGATTGGGCGCTTAGCTCTGTCTGTGGGCCGTGTTAGAAATGACTTCCGCTCCGACCCGAGTCCAGCGACGCGACGGCTGAGCTTGCAGCTCCGACGGAGGCGTGGCAAGTTCAGATTCAGCGCGCCGATGTGGTAGCCACCATAAGATGCAGCACGCGCCTGTATTGGGCGCTGAGCTCGCCACTGAGAGCGGACCAACGCGGTTCTAGACTCGGGCGCCTCGTGTGTGTGTCGGCTCGGATTCGACTCCGCTCGTGCTATCAGTTGCCGAAGGGAGCATGCGTGCGGCATGACACGAGGCTGTGACTGAATCGGCGATCTCGGTCGGGCCTGCCGGTGCAGGTGCACCCATCGACGTGAAAGCCAGATCGACATCCCCACAACGCCGCTGCCATTTCCTCTAATCGGATCGGTTGGACGCAAGGAGATGCTCGGCAACTTGCGCGGGGGCAGTGCAACTTGTCTGTCTACAGGCACAGCAGCTCGACGCCAACAGCGAGTTCCGCCCCCGCTGTGATTGGTGCATCGTGACAGGCGAGCGGGCGTGCGAGAATGAACAGCGCTAGTCGTCAGCCTCGTCATCGGGGACTCGCAAAGTCGGAGGCAATTCCGACAATTTCCACGTAACTCGATCGGCTCGAGTGTTTGTGCGGGGGCGCGGTCATCACCCACCGCCTGTGTTCGTCAATCCAGACCTCTAGGCAGTTGAATCTGGGGGTTCGAGGAGCGTTCGGCTGTGCCTCGGGAAGCATGAAAGCTTCGAGTCGTCACCACAAAATCGTGGACCGAGCTACGATTGGCGAGTGAGGAACGACAGCACGCTTCCCACGCTCGCCAAACGCCGAAATTTCAGGCGTCCGCGTGGTCTGTCGTTCCTCTCGTCCATCACGATTGCAAGTCGCTCCATCGTAGGCAAATCTGATTTTTGTGGACACTGACACTGGCTGGGCGAAAGGGGTAAGACTGTGGCTTGCTGAATCGATGGTGCCGATGATGCTGGGTGGGACGCGTCAGTGGCGGGATGGCGGAATGGCGATGATAGCGATGGGCGCTGGCGACGGCATTTGGTCGAGGTCGCACCATGAACTCCCATGGCAGGCGATGAGCGAAGCTACGCGGGCGATCCAGCTCCGACGCCCAAATCTAGGTTAGCGAGGTCTGAGGTCCATCGACCTTCACAAATTGATGCCAGCCGAACTACGCGAGACACCATGACCCTCCCCGCAGGTTTACGCTTAATCGTGAACATGTTACGGTCCAATGACTGTGGACGGCGCCAAAGGGGCATCGTCTCCGGGATTGCACCTGTTCTCGCCTCGGTTGCACGAGGGGGCAGTGCTTGGACAATCTCTTCGCGATCACCCTTGTCGGCTAGCTTCTTTTGGATGCAAGCCCAACGTGCGAATCGAAGACAAGGGTCGTCATGCTCGCTTGCGCTTGGCCTCTATCCGATCCCCAAGCGAGTGGCACAGCTCCGCACTGCCCGATAATGACGTGGTCGAATTGTTTCCTCTTTGCGCCAGGTACCAGCGTGGTTGTGACACTCTGTCTCTCCCAGCGAGTCGACAAAGGTCTGATCAACCGATCTGCCAATCGCCGTGCGCACACGAAGGGCCCCACTCTCGACAACCTCGCGGCTAGCGTGGCTTGCGACACCAAACGTTTCAGAAAACGAGGAGCGAGGAATGTGGCTGGGGAAATCATGGATTCCTGGGCCCCTCGCAACCAGGCTTGCCGACACTCGCCCGTCTCCGATCTGCATCGCACCGAAAACCCGATACTCTCGGAAAAGCGGAACACCCAACCCTGGTAGCTTTGAGCTCAACTTCGCTATTTGTGCTACAGCAGAACTTAGTTGGCGACTCCGCGCGGAGCCCTATCGCTCGCCGCAAATCACTGCACCGGAGAAACGATCCCGCGTCTCTTTCAGAAGCAGATCAAAGCTAGTTGTCCCGTCATCGCTGTCCGCTGCCAAGAGCCAAGCCGCGGCAGAAGCATGGATTCCGGAAGTACGGAGAACAAACTTTGGTCAAGCGACAGCGTCGATGTTATGTAACTGCCAGTCTCGGCAAGTGATGCTCACGGTGCGATCTGCAGACTGGCTGTGAAGCGAGAGTGACCGGGGTCCTGGTTGGAGAGTCATCGGGTGGTTGTGCAGCTTCTTCGAGGCTATGTTGTAGAGGAAGCGTGCGTCGTCGCCGAATCGAAAGTTTTAGGCGGAATATGATTTTGCGCAGTATTCAGGTTAGAGAGAATCTGCATCCATGGCGCTCCTTCCCGTGGTCTGCAGCGACAAGCTTCGCCCGCTGAGCAAAGTTTTTTCAGACATGTGCGGCCGCCTCGTTTGGCTCGGGACGTCATGTGCATGTGTTTCCAGAGCCTTGTGTTTGGAACACCGCTGTTGGGCTGAGGCATCGTAACAATGGACGTCTCCTATGCAGCCAGGTTTCCGATGGAAAGACGTTGCCATTCGCCTTTCCGTGGCTCAATGGCAGCGAGTCATCACAATGGATGTCTGAGGCATGTGCTCACACATGTTGTACTGCAGGGGCGAGGCACGCCTTACGCCACTCCTTTTGACCTTTACGACGACGGTGTCTATCGACGTGGTGTTGATGGAGCCGAGGCAGATTGTTCGGGCTAGGGGGCGTTCTACATTGTCCACAAACAGTGGTAAAGCACCGCACGCGTGCACATCCCGACTCGCTTACATTATATCTGGGGCCGCAGCCCCACACCACACAGGAAGTCGGCCGACAATCCGAAGTGTCATTCGGCTGCTCCGCCAATTCGAGGCCTTACTGCACGCTTATGCGCGCCAGTACCTGACTCAAAAGTCGCCCCTTCCGACTTTCTCGGTCGGCTCGCCCGCACCCAAGCTAGCCGCCACAATGGGCAAGGCTGCAAGGTGCTATGCGAGCCGAGCCTAAGGTTGCGAATTTGATGGCCACCAAGCCACATTCAGCACGCACCCACTGCCATGGCACTGCATAGAAAACGTCGGAGGGTCCCGCGCATTCGCGCCGGCCAAGAGAATCTTGGCACCGATTTCTGGGCCTGTCATCGACCGGGTGCGGTAAGCCTCCGGCGCAAATGCCGATCTTTCCAGGCCATCGTCTCGTCTCTCTCAGAGGGCGTATGGCGCAGACATGGCTTGGGAAAAGTTTGAACCGAACTTTCTCCGATGTCAAGTGTGACAACTGGTTCCTGCCCAGCCAGCTCATGCTGGTTGTCGGAAAGCAAGCGGGCTGAAACTTTCCCTCGGATGCTTCCGTCGAGGATGACGTTGGACTATTGTGTCAAAGTTCGGACCTTCTTTGTGGCTTGGTCAGAGAGCTGTTGGATGCAAGGGGGCAGCAGCGTTCTGTTGGGGGTGCCAATTTGGGCTGTCATTCCCGCACCGTTGGTTGCGCGACGGAACAGCCGAGCCCAGACGTGCAGCCCAAATCTTGCGAAATGCGAGATGCGCTGCCGTGCAGTGCCTTGCAGTGCCGGGCCGGGCCTCGCTGTGACCAGGACCCTGGTTGGGTCGCTTCCGTCGGCACGTTGACTCAGGTCTCGTTACATTGGTCTCGCGATGCTCTCGTACATCTAGCAAAGTTAAGTTGACCGCCCCCCTCTCTTGGCTCTTTTCTCCCGCCCCAGCCTCTCAGCACAAGCACTTAACTTTGTTGCCTCCTCTGCGTGCATCCAGGACAAACATCGCCTGCTGCACGACTGTAGACCCTTTTTCGGTTGCATCGGGTCTTCCCAAGGTCTGCTCATGCGTAGCCCGCCGCCCGTGTCTTGCCGCCTGGATCCTGACGCCACACTCGAATGTCAACCGTATGTCACGAGTAAGCAGGTCAGCAAGACGGCATGACAGTGACACCATGCACAGTCTAAGCCGCCAATAGAACGAACCACATCGAAACACGAGCATGACGTTGGGAGCATGAAAGTTTTGTAGCTCAATAGCTTGGCCCTCGGCTCCAAATCGATGATCTCTCCTAGCTCAATACGACTGCCCAGTACCTCTGGCAGAATCTTCTGAGACCTACACCAGCTAGCACACGGCGTGTCAGGCCGTCCGAGACATGCCCGCTTGTCTCTCCGGGCGATCTAAACTATAGCTGGTACCTCGTGTGACGCTTTTGCTCATACAGGACCTCGTCTCTCGCTATGGGGCAGCAGCAACAGCAACACCGACATCGACCGTGCCTGCAACCGCGACAACCACCACGCCCGCAACGGCGAGCTTGCATGCATGCCTCTCGCGTGTACAGCCCGGATCGACTCGCTTCATTAGCGTGGGTGCCTGGATCGTACCGACCTCTCGCGGGCAGTAGCGAAGCGTGGCCGGGGTTAACGCGAAGGCTTTGACACCGCGAGGACCCTCTGTAAGTCCGTCTTTCGTGGCGATGTTGAAACGAGATAAGCGAAGCCCTTTGCAGGTCGTTATTTTTGGACCTGTCGCCACCGCGCGATTCTGGATCCACCTCACGACTCACAGGCCAACTCCGCCGCTACGCTTCATTCGCGGCGTCGAGATGCGGGGCGGCAGACGGTCCGGCATGCAGAAAGCCCGCCTCACTCGCCTCTGGTGGACTATTGTATGTCTCTGCCAGTTCGCACGTCGCCGCTTTCCAGTCACCGAAGCTATGATCTTGCAGATGCGAGTGGATCGATCCAGAAAGCGGGTTGGATCCATCTGCCCGGTTATGATGCTGCTGCACACGACACGCAACCGAGCAAGCCGGCGGATTGCCGCTGCAACACCCTCGTTGCTTGCTGCTGCTTTCGGCAAAAGTGGTGCGTTCGCCTGATTTGTGAACAACGCCGGCTCGTGCCTTTGTTGGGGGCAAGGCGGGCGCCGAGTAGCATCAGCAGAGCATACCAGACTAGAGCGAGCGAGCGGGCGAAGTCGTACTCCGATTTGACGCCCCGCATAGCCGTCCATACCGGCTGCACCTCACCAATGCAAGCCGACATGCCTGCGCGTTGAAGTGCCACCCTTTGCCACGGTCAGGCGCCTTTCTTGCCTCCTACGAGCTCGCCGGGCCCTTGTTGACTCGAAGCGGTACAGATTGCGGCGACGTTTACCCACTTTTCCTGCAGCGGCAGATCTGGCAGATCCTTTCGCCCTGGCAGCGAGCTCGCGCCTTCGTATCCCCGGGAATCTGGATCCGGAGAGGAGTCTCCTGTGGGAAATGGCCCACGTCCGGGGTCCCGGGATCGTGTCGGCGGGCACCCAAGCTGCAGACGGGGTCTCGGGTTGGCCGACGCGGAAGCGTCTAGAGAATACATGGCGTGGCTCTGATGCTCTTCCCACCGCTGCCTCGGTCGCCCACTGACGCGACGCCGAGTGCCGATCGCCAGCAAGGATGGGTGGCGCGGCGTGCGTCCAGTGCCTTGGGCGATTTTGAGAAAGTGACGGCACGTCTTTGCTCCTGCCGAGCCGAGCAAAAGCAAACGCCGTCCTCGGCTAGCGAGCCCGGCAGCTGCATGCAGACGCTCCTCGCGCTACTTTAAAGTTGCTGTGAACACGCTCTTTGGCTTGACACCGCTGTGGGCGTTGAGACCCGAGCTAGCGGGGGAGAAAGCGATCCCCGCAAACCGCTTTGCTGAACAATGGATGCTGGCTGTACCAGCGAGCATGAATGGTCTAGCCCTCACGGTCCAATATGGCTGTCAATGTCACCGACGTTGGTCAAGCGACACGCAAAGTGACAGGCTGCCACGGTCTCGCGCGGAGCCTAGCGATTTACTCAAATTGATTTTGCACCGAAGCGGGCGGCCGCCACCGATCCGAGCATAGAATCCAGGGGGAAAGGGAAAAGAATCAAAAAAAAAGAAAATAACGATGACACCGCCATCGAGATTGAAGGTGGCAAATACGATACAGCGATTTTGATTGTGCGGGCTTTGCCTGAGCCGCTTGCTGTGAAATGAGACCCTGGCTTGCCAGACACCAATGCCACGAGGTGCGAAAGGCGCAGATAGCAGAGACGATGTGAGAAGCCCGTCAGCGAGCGTCCGATAGCTCAACGCCACACCATGCACCGAACCCGGGGGAATTAAGGCGGACGGGATGCTTGGCTCGAGGGATTCTCCGGATGCGAATTCGCAATCGGGGCTACCGATGGGGTTTCAGCGCGTGCATGCATTCTTGACTCCGCTCGCGCGCGCGCCTCTTTTTCTGAGCGGGCCCCATCCCAGGCCCACGTCAAACCTAGCCGCCGCCCGCGTCCACATCCGCCTGCCACGTCTGAGGCACAACACTTCGCCGACCAATTCCCGTCCAGCGTTCTCCGACGACGATTAGCCTTGCATCCACCGTAAATACGGCAAGCGGTGTTCGTATCCTACGCCTTTCGGGGATCCTCGGCCTGCACCTGCACCTGCTGGTTGACAGGCTCAAGATCGTAGATTGCAGGCCGAACAGCCGGCTTCGCGGCACGGGAACGAGGATACGAAACAGGACGAGGCCGCGTCGACCTCGACTTCCGCGGGACGCCTGCCCAGACATGCAAAAATGAAGACGCCCACCGACTGTCACCGGTTGTGCGCAATCAGGTTGCCAAAACCCAAGGTGCCAGATACGATCTCTGTGGATCTAATGTTGGTCGGATTTGTATTATCATCACGATCGCACGGCCATACTGAATGTCTCGGGCTGAAAGGGCAGGCGACGGCACTCTGACACCCTAGCGCCCACTTTGAGGGCTGAGAAAAAGTGAAACGACGGATCGGATTGGCGCAAGATCTGGTGCGCTGCAGTAGCGTGTTCACTCGACTTGATGTGCCCTCGAGATGGAGAGATGCCACTAACAAAAAGAGTCGAGAGCGGAAGCACATGCGATGCAGGGTGCTTGGATGCAAATCTGCTTGCCACCAACGCTCGGGTCTGAGCGAGCTGCGTGTGTGGCGGCGAGCTGTACCTCCTGCTTGGTTACGGTGCCTCGAGTCAACCGCGCAGGCCCGGCAGCGCGCGGAGGTGGGCGTGCGTGGGAGAGTCGAGCGCAATGCACCGCACCGGCCCGCCACGACCGAGGCTGCATACAGTACTGTACAGCTAGATCTGCATCGCGACAATTCAGAGGTTCGGTTTCTGGATTTTATTCTGAATGCAGCTTCCCTTTTCATACCGAGCGATTTGTCCCTTTCGGCGCCTTCTCCTCAACATGACAACCTTGTGGCTTCTGCATGAGGCGCCTCATGAAGCTCTGAACCCGGACGCGACGTCTTGGTTCTGACCTCAGAGCGGGCACGGACACCTGCCGTAGCATACTGGATTTTCTCTTCTCGCTTTCGGCTTGACTTGACTCGAAGATCAGGTTAAATAATTAAATAAATAAATAATAAGTAAATAAACACACACACAACAAAAGGAAAGAAGAGAAATAAGATTATTCGCGGCAAAATAAATAAAAATAAGATTGGAATTGGAATTGGAGTTGGAGCTGGAAATCGAACCCAGCCCAAGATGACAGACGGGCGCACCGCATGCTTTTTCTCACCCTCGAGCCTTGCGGATCGCGCATCAAGCCAACCTGCATGCCACTTTTTTTTTGGCATCCGACGTGTCTGCCGGTGTGTTGCCGAAAGCTCAAGGGGATCAGCACCCACAGCACCGAGAGCACCAACAACGCCCCCACTTTCACATCGCTCGGCCGCACCGGTGGTCAGCCTGATCGAACGTCGGGATCGAGGGGGCGTGGGCTCAGATGTCCAGCTTGCCGTGTCTTACCCTTTTGTCTTGGGTGGGTGCAACGGCAGAGGCTGCGTTACAAGGCCTTGGTCGGATTGGGCCTCAGTCGCCGGCGCTGCCCCAGAGTGTCGCTCGCTTCGCGTGGGTGAGTCCAGCCCCGCCGCCTCCGCCCAGCCACACGAACGCACGCACGCACGCACGCGTCCATGCATCCAAACCCACCCACACATCCACATCCACTTCTGCAGCTCGCGTATTCAGCCACCTCCCTCTCCTGCCGCGATGCAGCCTCTGCAGCCTTTTGGGTGAATTGTGAGACGGCCAATTTTGAGTTTGGCGCTGGTGTGCCCCGAGCATGATTCTTGGGTGGCATTCATGGGTGTCGGTCTCCCGCTTGGGTGGCTTCCTCCTCGGCTCAACCGCATTTGAACGGATCGCCCCGTCCGAGTCGGCCAGTGGCGGCGTCCCATCTTCCCTGCCCAGCAGCCTCGGATGTGCACCAAAATGCTCGGGGCACAGCCGTACCGTTAGACGCACGCCTCGACGGGTTCGAAGCGACGACAGCACCCCTCTTCGCCTCCTGGCCGGTAAGCATTCTGCGCATCGCACGCCTGCCACCCGTCGACCCTTGGCCAAAGCAAAGTGGCTTTTCTACCCTCGCCTCGCTCACTTGCAGCCCAACCACCTGCATATCCTAGCCGCATCCAACACCCAAAGTGGCCGTACTTTTCTGCCGTTGACCGCTCTCGGCTCGCCCTGCGCATCAGCTGTCTGCGCCGCCCCGCCGTCCAGTGGCTCGGAACGCGCCACTGCTTGGCATCTCTCATCTGTCTTCGGCGGCTTCTCCGTCTCGCCAACGCCGTCGGAAGCTCCGCACACTGCTGCTGCTGCCGCTGCTACGGGTGGCGCCCAAACTTCGCCGTCTGTTCGAGAGGCCGGGCTGTTGTCTCAACCGCTCGTTCTGCGCTCGAGGCGGCTAATGGTCCCCTTGCTGGTCTCGCACTTGCCCCTCTGCTTGTACCTGACCTCCTACGATTGCCACGCTTGTTGCCTCATCACCACTCTGACCACTCCCGTCTCCCCCCAATTCGGTCGACCGCTCCCTTAAGCACCACTACCATATTGTCACGCTAGACAGCTTCGCACGATCGCCACTTCGCAACTGCACCATCATCACTCTCTTTCGACACCTATCGATCATAAGCTAGCAGTCACTCAGTCAACTTCGCCCCTCGACTTCCTGTGGCCACCACGTGCACTCCTACCCGCATACAACTGTGTTGCAGCTCAGATTCTCCAGCTACCGACTTTCAATTCTCTCCAGTCAGCTCGTTGCGACAACGCTCGCGGCTGATCCGTTGCACCTTGGAGGAAGGCGAGCTTTCCGTCGCATCGGACCTGTACCGACACTCGCAAGGTCACGCACTTTCGCTCTTTTGCCCGGCCACCTTCGACGCCTCACACGCCCGTCGATACTCAGCACTCCACACGCCGTCTTCCACCTGTATACGACTCGATGTCCGTCCGAGGACTTAGCTCGTAGCAGCGACTGTCCACGTCACATTCCAAGACAGATCCAGGCGTCTGCTTACACTGACTCTGAACGAGGCGCGAGCGCGCGGTCTTGCAATCCGTCCGATGCTCACCTCACTACGACCGCGTTCACCCCCTTTCCTTGACGTCGCCGCTCGCCCCCAGCCACACCACATCGCCTCGACGCTCCACCTTGCCCACTGCGGCACGCCTGCCTATCCGTCGCAAATGGAGGGCTCTGGCGCCAGGCGCTACACCACGCCTCCTCCTGGACGTCAAGCGCCTTCGTATCAGCACACACCTTCGCACTACCTTGCAGATGCAGGCCCATATCCTCTCGAGCAAAGGCCCAGCCCCCAGTCGCGACAGCGATCATGGCACCATCCGTACATGTCCGCGGCACGCGGTGCGCAGGGTCCCAGTCCGCCTGCACCGCTCGAATCTGGTACATTGCCGCTGGCGCGCGCTCCCGACTACGGTCCCCACGATCCGCTTGCCCACGGTCTACGCCACAATACGTCGCCGTCCTATCGGTCCGAGTCCCTCCATCCTGCGGCCGACGCCAGGTCGCGAGCCTCGTCCCGTGCAGAAGCCCAACCGCTCAACATTTCGGCACTTCCGACACATCCCTCGCGTGACATTGAGAGGGTCGGAGGCATCGGTCCCAGCCGCAATCGGGGCCGCTCAAGCACTCTGACGCTGCCACATCCCGACACCACTCGTGTCCGAGGGAGCTCCTTCATCGGCGCAAGGCAACATGTTAGTTCGCACGGTCCCGTCCACGCCCAGTATGACGATCAATCGCCGCTGCCACCGCGGTCGTGGGACGAGGGCCGCTCGTTCCGCGACTCCTACTCCAACCACAGTGGCGAGGTTTACGCGCACAGACATCACTCGCCGGGTCTTCGCCCGTCGTCAAGAGACTCGCCCATCCTCTTTGCTCCGCTCAGCCCGAGCCAGGACCCTCACATGCAGGTGCCTCGCCGCATCTCGGGAGCCCAGCACGGCAATCCTTCTGTCATGGCACGCCCTGGCCAGTATCGATCGAGGCCTGGTACACCTGTCTCTCCGCTCAACATGGAGGGCCTCTCCATGGAGGAGGCTTCCATGCCTTCGGCTTCAGGCATGGCCGTGCCATCAATGCACGGTCAGGGTCGTTCACCTGCCGAAGCGCGCGTCCGCAACGATTACTTTGGATCAGCAGCAGCGGCCGACTGGACGCGACAGAAGCACAAGAACGGCGACATGACCGCCAGCCCTCCTTCCGCATCCTATGCGCCCGCACTTCGAAACGATCCGCGAGATTACGGCTACCGTCCCGCGACAGGCATGCACGGTGAGGCCATCTCTCCAGACTCGGAGATGGCGCGCTACCACCAGGCCTCCTATCCTGTGGGACAGCCTCCCATGCATCCAGGCCGTGCTCCGGGACCCGAACCCATCCACCACCACCCAGGCATGTCGCGGTTGGAGCAGATCGACCGTGAACGATTCGCTGCAGCACACCATCCCGTCGTGGCATTGCCAGACGCCTATCACGGTGCGGGCGCACCGCAGGACCACGGCTTCCACGCCGAGTATTCATCGCAGCCAAGGCCTGGATCCGCCGGCACCTATGTGCCCAACGCGCCTCAGCAGAACGCGCCGGTCGACCGCATCGCGCATAGCCGACGAAGGAGGCGACCACCATATTCGTATTCGTCGATGATCACCCAAGCCATCGCCTCGTCGTCGGAAGGCCGCATGACGCTTCGCGAGATCTACACGTGGATCAGCAGCAACTTTTCGGGATACCCCATGACTGGGCCCGACTCGCAGGGCTGGCAGAACACGGTGCGTCACAACCTCTCGCTCGGCAAGATCTTCATCAAGAAGGCGCGTACCGCACAGGACATCTACGACAGCTGCTCGTCGGGCAACCCATCGCAGAGTCAAGCGGCGCGAGGCAAGGGAGGCTGGTGGACGCTGCACCCTGTGGTGCTTGCGCAGATCCGCTCGGGCCAGCGCACGCACAACGACGAGTTCGACGACGTCGAGCGCCTGGTAGAGACCGAGAATGCGGCAGCCAAGGAAGGTGCTGTTGCTCGGGTCGCAGGCGCGGCCGCCATGGCAGCGACCTCGTCGGTGTCGTCGGCAGACGCCAGGTCAGCGCCTCGGCGTTCCTCGGCGGAGATGAGCCAGCACAAGACACTTAGCCGACAGCGAAGCTACTCGGACTCGATGGACCCCACTGCGGTGGAGCACCGCCGTGTAGGCCCGAGCCAGCATGCCTTGACTGCACCCGTGAGCCGCAAGACGTCGATCGGTGCGAGTCGCAACGAGGCCAACGCGCGGACTGCGTATGCACCGTACTCGACTCCGCTCTCGGATCGCAGAATCAGCGGCTCGTCGTTGGACCGCAATCGTGCCGAAATGCCGTCGGTGCTGCAGACCAAGCTTGGGGGTGGCGCGCACGATGAGCGTGTGCAGGCGTTCGGGCGCTTTCGTGGCCACACGATTGGCGGGCTCGAATCGTCTTCGCCTCGCCGTTCTGACTCGATGTCGCAGGCCGAGACGGACGCGGCGGGCGAAGACGCGCAAGCGCACGTACTGAGGCGCCTGCAGCCCGATACGTCGACGAGTCCGCGTGCAGCCGGCCGTGTGCGCGCCCAGATGGTGGAGGACGTCGAGATGGAGCCCCGGGCGGCGTCTCCGCGCCCGTCGAGCGTGGTGCTGCAGGAGGCGCGCGAGACGCTCGCCAACACGAAACAGCTGCAGCAGGAGAAGATGCTGCGCCAGGCACACGACGACAAGGTCGCGCTAGCTGACGCACCCGAAGGCGCCGGTCGCATGGCCATCCGCGGTCTTCTCAACAGCTAGCCGCCGCAGCCGCGGTACGGAGCTACACTTCTGGATATACCTTCGGGACGCTGGCGAGTGCCAGCATTTTTATACCCTTTTATCGCATGGAATCGGAGCACCGCTTTGGCATCTTGTGCGACGCTACTAGTGTGAATGTTTGTGATGGTGAGCTGTGGGCAGGTGTTCAGCTGTGTGAGTGCGAAGTTGGTGGTTTCGACGACCAGATGAGGTATTGGTGTCGATCGGGATTGAAAGCTGTGCATCGGGTGATGTGGGCGACCAGGGCGAATTTAGCGATAGAAGCCCGTCAAGCGAGGCGGACCGAATTGGCAAAGAGGGCACGTGGACCAAAGGAGCGCGGTGATTCGCTGCTGAGCTCGAAAGGCGCAGGGCGTTGAGTCGACGGCGAATTTCATTTTCACCACTCCAACGGGCTGTCATACAATCATTGACCAGCTGCGTGCGAAGGTTGGAGCGTATGTGATAGCAAGCGTGCGAGAGAAAATGGGAACAGACATACAGTGGATTCCAGTGCAGCACCACGACGAGCATGCGGACGCTGAGGTTGGTTTCAAAGGAGTGATGCCTCGAGCGGCTCGGAAGAAGCGGCAGTTGTAACCGGATGGGCCGAAGTCGAGCCGTCGGTTGGATTCCCGAAGAGGCAGCTCAGACTTGTGATTGGATAGGCGGATGAGGCTACATGTTGACGCTTGGACTCAAGCGGTGTGGAAGAGCTTAGACGAGGGCAGCGATCGACAAGGCGGGTCGCGATGCAAACAGATGTGCAAGTCGCCAACGTGGGATGCGCTCCCACGTTGCAGCATGGTTCCACGTCCCGCGTGATTCCATGAGAATGCCAAGGTCAGTCAAGACACCGGTCGAGAGCTCACGACTGGCAGGAGGCCAAGGCTGATCATGCAAAGCAGGCAATGGTGCCTGGGCTCGTCTGCTTCGGCTGGTCCGAATCCAGACAAGGCTTTGCAAGAGGACGCGATGTGACAAGTGGAGCGAGCCAGATGCAATCTTGGCACGTTCCCTTGTCGACCGCCTGTAAATCGAAATTCCCGCTCGAAAGCGAGCAGCAGCTCCTGCTCCTGCTGCATCGGCCTCGCCGCAAAATTCCACACGCTCCAGCCAGGCGTCATTTCGAGAAATGTGCTCTTGGTGGCTCGCCTGCAGCTCTGTGTGAAGTGGATGCATCGAGCTGCTTGTGATTGATCATGGTCCATGCTCGGCTCGCGTCTTGGGCCGCTTCTGCTTCCGACGCACTTGCCTGTCCCCCTTCCCTCTTCTTCGTGCTGCTCTTCACCCTCGCCACTAAGGTTCATCCGCTTCTGTTCTCTGCTGTGGCGCTCCATCGGTGCTTCCGCTGCATCGTGCATTGGCTCCTCTGCGCATCGGCCCCGCCGACTCATCACCGCTCAGGCCGCCTCTCCGACCAGCTTCTTCGCTCGCCCACTCCACCATCTCCTCGCGCCCTTCCCGAGCCCACCGTATCTGGCACCACTGCCAGCATCATCCCGTCTCGTCCGCGGCTGGCGCGCCACCTCTCATCATCTCTACCCACGCTGCATCTGATATACACGCACATCAACCTCGGTTTGCAGCCATCTCCGACCGGGACCTCCCTGTGAAGCCGCCGATCAAGCCATCCGCTCTGCCCTGCTACGAGCAAAGGCGGATCTGTCTCTTTTGGACGTCAGACAGCAACCCCCACTTGTCCTGCCAACACTCGCTTCAGATCCATTGTCACCATGAAGTTCGGTCGCACCATCAAGACCTCGCTCTACGCCGAGTGGGCCGACAAGTACCTCCAGTACTCAGAGCTCAAGAAGGAGATCAAGAATCGCATGGCAAAGAACAACGGCACTTGGACAGACAAGGATGAGGATGAGTTCGTCGCCATCCTCAGCAAGGAGCTCGACAAGGTCTACGACTTCCAAAAGGTCAAGGTCAAGGAGCTCACCGAGCGCATCAAGCAGGCCCAGGCTGAAGTCAACCTGCTCGTCTCGTCGCGTCCCAACTCCTCCACCTCCCTCCCTTCGCGCGCCAACTCTCGTCCCTCTTCGCGCGGCGGCTCCGACACCGAGGGCGAGGACGGAAACAATCGCAAACGCAGAAGCGTCGGCCCGGACGGCAACATCGTCTACGCCGCCCACGACGCCGGCTCCGACGACGACTTCGACACCGACACCGAGGACAGCGACGCCTACGAGGAGCGCTTCCTCGAGCTCGAAGAGCGTCTCGCCATCATCATCGCAGACGTACACGACCTCGCCCTCTTCACCAAACTCAACTACACCGGCTTCCACAAGATCGTCAAGAAGCACGACAAGCAGACCGGCCGTCTCCTCCGCAAGGAGTTCGTACAGCACTACCTCTCCTCGCGCCCCTTCTACAAGGAGAACTACGACCAGCTCATCGTCAAGCTCTCCAAGCTCTTTGATCTCGTTCGCACCCGCGGCAACCCCGTCCAGGGCGACTCGAGCGCCGGCGGCAACCAGTCCGCCTTTGTGCGCCAGACCACCAAGTACTGGGTGCACCCCGATAACATTGTGCCTCTCAAGCTCATCATCCTCAAGCATCTGCCCGTCCTCGTCTTCAACTCCGAGAAAGAGTACCAGCAGGAGGACTCGGCCATTACCTCGATCTACTACGACAACGAGGACCTCGAGCTCTACCTCGGCCGTCTCGAAAAGACAGAGGGTGCAGAGGCCATCCGTCTGCGATGGTATGGTGGCATGGACAACAAGCAGATCTTTGTCGAGCGCAAGACGCATCGCGAAGACTGGACCGGCGAAAAGTCGGTCAAGGCGCGCTTCCCCATCAAGGAGGAGAACGTCAACGCCTGGATGCGCGGCGACTACACCATGGACGAGACTTTCGAGGCGCTTCGCAAGAAGGGCAAGAAGTCCGACAAGGAGATCGACTCGATGCTCCAGCTCGCCAACGAGGTGCAGTACTCGGTGCTCACTCAGAAGCTCCAGCCCGTCATGCGCAGCTTCTACAATCGCACCGCCTTCCAGCTCCCCGGCGACGCACGTGTGCGCATCTCGCTCGACACCGAACTCTCGCTTGTCCGCGAAGACAACTGGGACGGCCGCCAGCGAGCCGGCCACAACTGGAGGCGCATGGACATCGGCATCGACTACCCCTTCGACCAGCTGCCCGCCGAGGACATCGAGCGCTTCCCCTACGGCGTCCTCGAGGTCAAGCTGCAGACCCAGCTGGGTCAGGAGCCTCCGCAGTGGATCCGCGATCTGGTCTCGAGCCACCTCGTAGAGGCCGTGCCCAAGTTCTCCAAGTTCATCCACGGATGCGCCACCTTGCTGCCCAACCGCGTCGACCTCGTTCCTTTCTGGCTGCCGCAGATGGACATCGACATCCGCAAGCCGCCCACCCACCACCTCGCCATCGAACGACCTAGCTCCATGGTGCACAGCCCTGCCGGCTCGTCGCGCCCCGACACGCCCGCATCGCGCTCGAGCCACCAGCCCTACAATGAGCCGGTGTCCGAAGACGAGTTCGAGGCAGGCGACGACGAGGACGACCGCGGGCACATCATGGCCGACGAGACGCACGAGGCGGACAACGTCGGCATCTCGGCCTTCGACCCGCGCATCCGCGAGGCGAGAGAGGAGCGCGAGCGCAACATCAAGCTGCGCCAGCAGGAGCTCGAGACGCTGCGCAGGGAGAACCCGGACAAGACGTCCAATGTGGCTGGTGGCATGCTTGCCGTGGCCTCGGCACCGCTGGCGACCGAACGACGCGCGTCGCAGACCAAGTCCAAGGCGGCGGCGCCGTCGCGCGAAGAGATCCTGGCGCCGTCGCACAGGTACGACAACCAGTTCTTCTCCAAGCTCACGCCCAAGAACATCCAGAGGCTGTGGAGGACCAAGGGCTCGAGCCACGAGCACGATGACGAACACACGGACGCTGAGGCGGACGACGAGGACGAGCGTGCGCGACGTGCGCTCGAGGGGCAGGACGAAGAGGTGCCGCGCGGACCCAATGTCGAGTACGTGCGCGACTTCCACGCGCAGCCGGGCAAGAAGGTGAGCGTGCCCATCCGCATCGAGCCCAAGGTATACTTTGCCAACGAGCGCACGTTCCTCAAGTGGCTCGAGTTCAACGTGTATCTCTCGGCGCTCGCGGTGGGTCTGCTCAACTTCAGCTCGCCCGGCGACCGCACGGGTCTGATCGCCAGCTCGTTCTTCACGATCGTCGCGCTGGTCGGCATTGCGTACTCGGGCGTCATCTTTGTCATCCGTGCACTCAAGATCCGCAAGCGCGAAAGCAGCCACATCTACTTTGACGCGTACGGACCCACCATCCTGTGTGCGGCCATTCTGTCGGCCGTCGTGGTCAACTTTGTCCTCAGGTTCACAGAGAGCCACCAACATCGCAACCAGCGCGGCGTGCTCAACTGATTCCGCAGGACGACATACGGATAGAGCTCAATCTTCTGGTGTTTGGTTTAATCGGGTCGACCGAAAGACCCCGTTTCATGCGTGTATATAGTCCCTCTCGAATCTCTGTCATTGCAAGTCGTTGATTTCTCATGGGTCGGGCGAGGATGGACACAGACTTGGGAAGGGAGACGGATGGCATGAAGTGAGATTGCAGAACATGAAAGAGAGTGCAGGGTCGGGGCAGGAGAAGATGGCTTCTACTTGAGACGCTTTTTGGACGTTTCGACGTGCTTTCGGAGACGGCGACTCTTCTCTCTGAGACTTGCGTTCTTCTTGGAGCGGACGGACCAGGATCTTGCGATCATTTGGAAATTCTTGGTCTTTTGCTTTTCGCGGTTGGTGGAGGAGGATTCCTTCTCCTTGTTCTTCTTTCCCTTTTTGGAGCCGTACTTTTCGCGGTCTTCTCGGCCCTTTTCAATGGAAGCCATACGGTCCTCGTACGTTGCCTTGGCCTTCTTCCTGGGACCAAGAATATCGCCCTCGTCGACAAAGTTGCCTGCAAGCGATGTGGTGCGTTTGAGCGACTTGAGTTCCTCAAGTTGACGCTTGGCACGGTTACCGGCCAGACCGCCCTGGGCAATTGCTTCCTCGGCAGCGGCAATGCGCAGTTCAGTCAGCTTGGCAAAGTCCGCAGGGGTGAGGATCTTGGTAGTCGCCAATTTGGAAATGTGCTGCTCTTCGGCAGCTAGTTGCTGCTTAAGCTCGGAAGCAGAAGTGGGGTCGACATCTTCAGCATCGGAGTCAGCCGCTTCGGCTTCAGATTCCGAGTCCGAGGTCGGCACGTCTTCGCCAGCGTCCCGACGAGCCTGGCGGGCGGTGTGACGTTCGAGCTTGGCGCGCTTCTTTTGACGCGATTCGCGCGCGGCGATGAGACGTTCCTTGACCGTGCGCTTGCGCTTGCGCGTCTCGTCGTCATCATCCGAGTCCGAATCTGATAGCCGCAACACACCGTCTTCGTCGTCACTCGAGACGTTGATCCAGCCACCTTCCGACTCGGCATCCGAATCGTCCGAGTCCGACTCCTCCTCCCAACCCTCCCAGCCCTTGTCATCAGCATCCTCGCCATCGTCCTCACCACCCTTGCGCTGCTCCTCCTCGAGATGCTTCTCGAGCAGATCAATACCCTGGATGCCGTGCACCTCGTCCTGGTCCACGCCGAACGGTGCGGCTGCACGACCCTCTTGGACGGCAAGCGCACCCATCTTTCCACGCTCCTTCTTCTTAAGCATGGCCGGGTTGACCTCACGGTAGAGTGCGAGCAGACCGCGCGAGGCGGCACAGACACCCTTGTCCTTGCTCTTGCGGTAGCTGATGAGATCCTCGAGCAGCGTCTCCTCCATGGCCCACGGTTGGCGCTTGCAGATCTCGCGGATACTGTTGATGCCTGCAGCGACGACCTCGGAGCTGACACCGGGATGCACGAATGCGTCGGAGAGCTTGCGCACGACGGGGGTGATGACGTCGGGCGGCGTCTGGTCGTGCACGCTCTGTGCGAGCGAGACGAGGATGTGGGTGATGTGCTGTTGGTGCGGAGCGAGGTACTTGACGACGTACGAGTAGAAGCTGAGCACGCAGAGCTTGTGCGCGCCCATGACGCGGCTGAGCAGCTGCATGAGGCGGATCTTGATCTCGATCGTGTGGCGCTTCTCGCGATCTCCGCGGCTGAGATTGTCGAACAGCTTCTCGCCGAAGTTCTGCGCGTCGTTGAGCAGGTAGAGCGCGGCAAAGTTGCCCGTGTCCTTGTCGCCACCGTTCAGCGCATTCTCCGCCTTGGCCTTGCGCTTCTTCTTGGCGACGGCGGCAGCGGCGCGCATCTTCTTGTCGCCGGAACGCGTCTTCTTGTTGACCTTGCGCGCATGCATGAGAGCATCGACGTCCGGACCCTCGTCATCGTCCGAGCCCGACTCGTCGGCGTCGTCTTCGGCCGAGTGCAGGTCGCCGAGGAAGAAGCGCACGGCCGAGGACTGAACTCGCGGATGCGGGTGGAAGCAGCCGAGCGCCAGCAGCGAGACGGTCTTGCTGTCGGTCCAGATCTGCTTCTTCCACAGGTTGGCAGCCAGACGGACTGCCCAGAGCGCCTCGGTCTTGCCTGCCGACTGGCCCTTCTTGGGAGGAGGAAGGGCAGAAGCGCCGGAGGAGGCATCGATGCCCTTTTGTACGATGCCAAAGAGAAGACCCTGGACGACGCGGTTGAGTCGGTGGTTCTTGGACTTTGCGTTTGCGTTCTTGATGTCTTGCAGGATGGTCGCCTGCACTGACGTCCTCACGGCGGCCGAAGTCGTGACGCTGAGGAGTGGGAAGAGGGTCTGGAGGAGCTGCTCGGAGGTGATGACGTCGCGGTTGCGGAGGAGGATCAAGCTTCGGAGGCAGCTTGCGCGGATGTCGGGGCTGAGCGCGGCGTGGTGGTTGAGAAGGAGGTCGGAAAGGTGGTCTGGCAGATCACGCGTGATCTCTGGATACGAGGGAGCGAGCTGGGTGACAAAGGAGACGAGCGAGACGAACTTGCTCGCCTGGTCCTTGTTGATGCGGATGCCTGCGGAAGCGATGGAGAGGCCAGCGTCGAGGTCGGAGGCGAAGATGCTGCGGAGCGACTGGTAGTGATTCCATTGAGCGGAGAACTCCTCGACGTATGCTTCGGGCTGACGCTTGAGCAGGTTCTGGAGAGCGGGGAGGTTGTCTGCATTGAGGAGACCTCGTGCGCGGCTGCGGTGGACGAGGCCGCCCTCGTTGATGAGCGGACTGGCCTTGACGACGGCCGGAGATGTTGTTGGCGGCATGATTGCCCTGTATGTCGTCCGAGACCTGCTTTGAGACGACGATGGTGGTGGGACCTCAAAGCTGAGCCGCCACTGGTGCCAGGGTTGATAGGCAGCGTTTGGCTTGGCTGGAGTGCTGCCTCAAAAGCCAACGCCAAAGCAAAAATTTCGGACTTTTTTCTTCTTCTGCAGCTCCCTTGGAAGTCGACCCTGAATTTGCAAAAGAGCCGCCTCCTGCCACTTTTTTTGCGCTGCTCCTCGGCTCGGAAGACGGAAAAGGCGAAAAAATAAAAATCCGAGCGGGGCAGCAGCAGCAGCAGCAGCAGCAGCAGGAAGAAAGTTTTGAGATTTTCAAGGCTCCGCAGAAGCGGCCAAAGGACCCTGACGTGACTTTCGGTGCAACCAAACAAAGACAGGCTGTGGTGCGAGCAATCATATCTCTGCTTCCGCTTTCGACCATCCCATCCTCATCTACAGACAAGATGGACGACAACGACGATGGGCTCATGCTCAATTTTGCACCTGCAGCAGCATCGCCAGCAGGTGCAGCCAAGCGACCCAAGCAGACCGCCAAGGCACGCTTTGCACAAAAGAGGACCGCACAGCAGCTCAGGAGGAGCGAGGCAAAGCAGACCACAGCCACGACCAATGGAAATGCCACTCCAGCACCGGCTACACCGTCCTCTTCTCGTGCCAACGCAGCCCGCGACGTGGTCCAGAAGCAGAGAGTAGAGCCACAGCCTGCAAGCTCGGCTGCTGCTCCTGCTCCCATCCTCCCGCGCTTCGATCCTCGCTCGGGGCCTTCTACAAGCAAAGCGGCATCGTCTGCAGCGGCTTCATCACGCAAGGTCAAGCCATCGGCACCGGCGCAGGTACAGACAGCTCCGAGCGCAGGACCTTCATCGTCAAACCCCAAGTCAGCCAGTGGAGGTGTCGTCAGTGCACTTTTCCCGGCACACGGAGTCATCGAGGATCCCAACACAGCCCTCCTGCCGTTCCAACGCAAAGCATACGACCCCACCAACGCACCTTCGGCCGCGTCCAACTTCTCCGAGCTCGGTCTCGACCCCTTGCTTGTGTACCACCTGGCGTCCAAGATGAAGATCGGCTCCAATCCCACCTCGATCCAGCAGGCGGCGCTTCCGCATCTGCTCCACCCAGGTCTCGACCGCGACATCCTCATCCAGGCACAGACTGGTTCGGGAAAGACGCTCACCTACCTCCTTCCCATCGTTCAGAGCCTGCTCCCCCTCTGCGAAGAGTCCTTCATCGACAGATCCGTCGGCACTCTCGCCATCATCCTCGCTCCCACCCGCGAACTCGCCAGGCAGATCTACGAGGTACTCGAAAAGCTCGTCTCGCTCGCACTCAGTCTCAAGGAGCAGAATCAGGATGACGACGGTGCAGTGCGACGCACACGCTGGCTCGTGCCGGGCCTGCTCTCGGGCGGCTCCACCAAGAACCACGAGAAGCAGCGACTGCGAAAGGGATGTCCGATCCTCGTCTCCACCCCAGGAAGGCTGCTCGACCATCTGCAGAACACGTCGAGCTTCGACGTGGGCAAGTGCAGATGGCTCGTGCTCGACGAGGCCGATCGCCTGCTCGAGATGGGTTTCGAAGAGCAGCTTACCGGCATCGTCCGAGCCCTCGATGGTCGCCGCAACCTCGCATGCACCGCCGCGCGTCACGCCATGCCCGGCTTCGAAGAGGGGACCGCTCCTGGAGACGCGGACTGGATTGCCGACTCGGATGTCATGGACACACTGGGCATGACGTGGTGGGCGCATCCAAGGCGTGTTGTTCTCTGCTCGGCCACGCTCGACGAGAATGTACAGGTGCTGGCGGGCAAGACGCTCATCAACCCCAAGATCGTCCGTGGCATCAAGGACGATGCAGAGCCCACCGACGACGCCGCTGATTCCGCATCGCCCGATGCCGCAGCAGACGCGGCCGGCAAGGCCGACAAGGAGCCGAAGAAGTTCGCTGCGCCCGCGCAGCTCGCGCAGAGCTTCGTGGCGACGCCGCCCAAGCTCAGGCTGGTGACGCTGCTCTCGCTGCTGCGTGCGTACATCTCGCGCGCACGCCGACAGTCCGAAAATGCCGACCCCGTCCTGCGACAGGCAGGCGCTGGCCGAGTCATCGTATTCATGAGCTGTACCGACTCGGTCGACTTCCACTACGCCGCTCTGGGCGGTGCCAAGATGAATGCCGACGAGAACGCGCCCGACGCCAGCGTCGAGGTTGAGGACGAACAGCTTCCGGCGCACACCACCTCGGAACTCATCCCGGGTGTGCCGATCTTCCGACTGCACGGTTCGATGAGCCAGCAGGAGCGTATTGCGAGTCTGCGCGGCTTTTCGGGCAAGAAGAACGCCAAGGATGCAGCGCCAGTTGGATTCCAGGGCAGCATTCTGCTGTGTACGAGTGTGGCCAGTCGAGGTCTCGACTTGCCAGATGTAGGATGTGTGATTCAACTCGACCCACCTACGGAGGGAGGTATCGAGGAGTATCTGCACCGTGTTGGTCGTACCGCCCGAGTGGGACGACCGGGTGAGAGTTGGCTTATGGTCCTACCGCAGGAGCTTGGATGGGTGGACAACGTGTTGGAGGCGAACATGACGATTCAGGCTACTGTTGGTGATGATGCAGTGGTGGAGTCTAAGAACCAAGGATACGCCAAGAAAATCAGTCCTGCTTCGATCGAGGTTGTTCTGCAGCAGGGATTTGGAGGCACGTCGGGGACGCTCGAGTACCAGTCTCGTGCGACGGGGGTACAACTTGCCTTTGAGCGATGGGTGATTTCTGGCGAAAGGCCGAGTTTGTTTGCACGCAAGGCGTTTCTGTCGCACGTTCGGGCCTATGCCACACACTCTGCGGACGAAAAACAATACTTCAACGTTCGAGCACTTCATCTTGGTCATCTTGCAAAGGCGTTTGCCCTGCGCGAAGCACCTCGTTCTCTCGGAGCCAAAAGCGCCTCCCTCGCCACAGCCTCAACCAAATTCGAAGCCAAGACGGTCTCAGCGGGAGATAAGCGCGCACGATCCGATTCAGACTCGGACTCGGATTCGGATGATGAAGATGGCGGTTCGGATTACGAGACGCGCGCAAAGCGCAACAAGGGCGACGGGTTCGAGCTCGACAAGCATGCACTGGCCAAGCTTACGGAAAGCATCGTGGCAAATGCAGATGGATCGAACAGGAGCAAGAAGTTGGCTAGAGAGGCGGCAAGGGCTGCGGCCGCGGCGGGTGTGGCAGGTGACAAGGCGAAACAGACAGATGCAGAGGCCAGGATGTACGCCAAGGTCAGAGCACTCGGCAAGATGAGCAAGAAACATGGCGTGCTCGGCGCACACGGCGCAGACGAGTTCCAAATCGCTTAGCTACCCCACGGCCTGCAATACTCATGCCGCGTAGCAATGCTTGATAAGATCGCCTGTGCTTCGACCGAAGGATGTGCGGCGTGAGGAATGTGGGTAGGCTCACTCTTCCTTCTTGGGCGAGGCGAAGCCGGGGAGCTTCTTTCCATTCTTGTCGATGGTGGGCGCTCCGAGCATGCTGATCTCCTGTCGACGGCGCCACGAGTACCAGTGCTTGAGGCAGCTTCCGCTCGATCGAGCTGCCAGCCTAGCGCGTGCAATCGATATCGACGATCCGAAGCAAACCAGTCAGAAGTACCGCGTGAGTGATGCCGCTCTCCTTCGGAGAGGACGGGATGACGGTTGCTTACCTGGGGTAGTTGTGCAGCGCGCTGCTCATGCCAGCTGCAATGACGTCCTGCAGGCAGTCGAGGAAGTCCTCCTCCTCTTCCTTGGTCTGTAGTTCCTAGCCGGGTCAGTACATATCCTTGATACTGGCTGATGCTGGTTCGTGACTTACCCAGACATTGCGCACGCCACTGATGGCAGGGCAAAGAAGACACACGATGGTCAGATCAAGCAAGTGTTAGAACGGCGAGCACGGATGACTTACGTTCCAGCGGCACGCTTGCGCTTGCCAGGACTATCATCGCCAAGCTCGGGCTTGGCCTCCTTCTTGGTCTGCTTCTTGGCCTTCTTGGGGCTCTTGACGTCGACGTCGGCGAGCTCGTCGATCTCGGTGTCGCTGTCGTAGTAGTTGTTCTTGACCATGGCTGTCAGTATCGCTGTAAATGTCGAGATGGTGAAGTAAGATGTGGATAGGCTGTTGGGGTTGAGTACGAATGAGAGTAGGATGTGGTTGTGGGTGACGAGCAGAGTCGCAGTTAGGCGGTGTCTTATAGCTTTGAGCTCAGGTTGCGGACCGCTTGAAGAGGTGCGGGTAGCGTCGAGAGCGGGTCGAGGTGCGGAAAGGTGCGGGAAGTCCTCGCCCGCTTTCCTCGCACGTTGAGCCGCAGTTCAGAGACTGATCAAAAGGGTGCCGCACAAAGCCATATGGCTCCGCCTCGGTGCGGAAGACGACGACAGCTGGCGATGCGGGATGCATGTGTGCGGGAGAGGGCTCCTCGTTCGAATGTGTTAGACTTTGCGCGAGATCGCTATCTCCCGATCTTGCTCCCTCTCGCTCAGCGTCGGGCGCGATCCGCCTCCACATCCATTCCCCGCTCCTTTGACCCTCGAGGCAACACTCGGGGCAACCTACGGGACAGAGTCGGTCACGCTGATAACGACGGGGCAGACTCGAGCTCTTGAGAGCCGGATGACTCGACTGGCTTCCATGTCTAGTAGCGAAAAGGACGATGTCTACCAGACTTGGTGGGGACGCAGAGTGGAAGGATTGTGGCAGGCAAAAGCCGGCGTGCGCCCCGAGGGGAATGGTTGTGGCTGCACTTTTGGCAGCGGTGTTTGCTATGCACGCTGCTGCCAGTTGAGATCTGTGCACACGGATCGGACGTGTGCATGTCGAGCGCCAGACGTGCAGGACTCCATTCTACCTTACATTCATTGCCGGTCCTCCTGAACTCTGCAGCAATGACTCCTCCAACAATGACATGGGAACAGATCCAACTTCAGATCACGGCTCTCGCCCAGCGAGCCGATGCGCTCTACCGGACAGAGCCCTATTGTCGCTGCTCGTCATGCGAACGGGTGTATAGTCACAACCGTGTCGAATTCACGACTTGCAGCGGCTGGGGTCACCAATGGCGAAATTCGCGATGCCGCTTGGAGAAAGCCGATGGGTACCAAGTGGTTTCGCATCTAGCGACGGAGCTTGGCCGAAGCAACCGCTACAGAAGCTGACCAGCTGAAGGGATGTCGAGCTCTCTGGACACCTTGAAGAAGATTCGTAGCTCACCCAGCATTGAGTTAGTTGACCCGAGGACAGGGACGCAGCGAGCGATAAGCGTCAGTGCGCGCGGATCATCTTCCGGCGCTGCAGCCTCAAAGCTCACTTGGGGCTGCGATTTCAGAAGAAAATCGCGTTTGAATTAGAGCTTGGAGGAGCGTGCATTTGGTCGTCCGAGTCACTCCCCCGTCACAGCTCTCTAAAGGCACAATCTCAGACCCAATCAAAATCAAACTTTGCACGCACCGCAGAGCCAGACAGCAACAGCGCAGCCAATCAGCGAGCAGCATTTCGGGGCGGAGAGGGCTGGCACCGACCCAAGAGTGATCGAACGGACCAGCTTGGGGCAATGGCAACCACACCATCTCGGGTCGGATCTGTCTTCCTTTCGATGTTTGACATGTCCATGACAGCTGGCTGGAATGCACGTGCGACAGGGCCAACCGAAACAGTGGCAGAACCGGCATGGATGCACGGAGCAGAAGGAGGGAGAGGGGAGAGCGAGGAGTGGATCGTCTTCTTCCAGACAAGAAGCCGAAGCACGAAAAAACAAACCAGCGGCAGCAGCAGCAGCAGAGAGAGATTTTTTTCCTTCGCTTCTGCGGCAGTGTGGATTTTTTTCTTTCTGACTAGGAATCCGAGTCAGCGGCAGAGAGAGACGAGTCTTCGCCCACAATCGCCGTCCGGATATCAGTCCGGCTTTGGTCTTCCCATCCTTCCCCCCTCCATCCATCCTCCAAGAACCATCGTGGCAACTACCCCGGAGATCGGCAACGCAGCAGACCCTGGCCGCTGTCGTACGCACAGATCCACGCCTACTCCCTCCATCTCACAAACAGCTTCGAGCTTCCCGCTCCCCGCTCCCCAGAGTCGCACGAACGGCGTCCTGATATCGAAGATAAGATAGCGCTACGAAACTGCAAGCGGTGGTGACAAGCTCCTCGCGTCGTCCTCTCGACACCATGTATCGAAGTGTGCGAACCTTGTCGCGAGGCGCCAACTCGGCCGCCTCGCAGGTCGCTTCCACCTCCAAGCTGCCCAGCGTCGCTTGCAACCTTCACAGCCAAGCCGCAACCGCCTCGTTGCACCGAGCAAGCCTCGCAACTTCGGGCACCAAGATCTTCCGCTCGCGATTCTCCACATCCGCCCTGCTCAAGGAACCCACGCCCACCGCCGCCGCCAAGGCCGCCGTCGAGGATATCCAGCCCGCCGCAACCGGCCTGCAAAAATGGAGCAAGTACCTCCCCAAGGTGGAGCGCTCCGATGTCAAGAAGGTCCTCCTCGTCGGCTCCGGCGGTCTCTCCATCGGTCAGGCCGGCGAGTTCGACTACTCCGGATCCCAGGCCATCAAGGCGCTCCGCGAGTCCGGCATCGAGACCATCCTGATCAATCCCAACATCGCCACCATCCAGACCTCCCACCACCTCGCAAGCCAGATCTACTTCCTCCCCATCTCCCCCGAATACGTCGCCTACGTCCTCGAAAAGGAGCGCCCCGACGGCGTCCTCCTCACCTTTGGCGGCCAGAGTGCGCTCAACGTCGGTGTCAAGCTCGACGAGATGGGCGTCTTTGACCGCCTCGGCGTCAAGGTGCTCGGCTCCCAGGTCGACGTCCTCCGCATGTGCGAGGACCGCGACCTCTTCGTCCAGGCGCTCGACCAGATCAACATCCCCGTCGCAAAGTCCGAGGCCGTCTCCACCGTCAACCAGGCGCTCAAGGCCGCCGCCGAGATCGGCTACCCCGTCATCGTCCGTGCCGCCTATGCGCTCGGCGGTCTCGGCTCCGGTTTCGCCGACAACGAGGACGAGCTGCGCGACCTCTCCGCCCGCTCCCTCTCCCTCAGCCCCCAGATCCTCGTCGAAAAGTCGCTCAAGGGCTGGAAGGAGTCCGAATACGAGGTGCTGCGTGACCAGGAGGACAACGCCATCATCTGCTGCAACATGGAGAACTTCGACCCGCTCGGCATCCACACGGGTGACTCGATCGTCGTCGCTCCCTCCCAGACCATGTCGGACGACAACTACCACATGCTGCGCTCCGCCGCCCTCAAGGTCATCCGCCACCTCGGCATTGTCGGCGAGTGCAACATCCAGTACGCTCTCAGCCCGGACAGCCGCGAGTACCGCGTGATCGAGGTGAACCCGCGTCTGTCGCGCTCGTCGGCGCTCGCCTCCAAGGCCACCGGCTACCCGCTCGCCTACACCGCCGCCAAGCTCGCGCTCGGCTACACGCTCCCCGAGCTGCCCAACGCCGTGACCAAGACCACCACGGCGTGCTTCGAGCCCGCGCTCGACTACGTCGTCACCAAAATCCCCAAGTGGGACCTCAGCAAGTTCCAACACGTCAACCGCGAGGTCGGCTCCAGCATGAAGTCGGTCGGCGAGGTCATGTCCGTCGGCCGCACCTTTGAGGAGTCGCTCCAGAAGGCCATCCGTCAGGTCAACCCGGCCTACGACGGATTCGACGCCTACATCGCGCCCGAGGACCTCGACCACGCGCTCTCGGTGCCCACCGACACGCGCCTCTTTGCCATCGCCTACGCCATGCTCGTCAAGAACTACGACGTGGAGAGGCTGCACGCGCTCACCAAGATCGACCGCTTCTTCCTGTACAAGCTGCAGAACATCGTCGATATCAACCGCCAGCTCGAGCGCCTGGGCTCGCTCTCGGCGGTGGACAAGGAGCTCATGAAGCTCGCCAAGCAGCGCGGCTTCTCGGACAAGCAGATCGCCAAGCTGACCAACTCCAAGGAGCACGAGGTGCGCGCGCACCGCAAGGCGTTCGGCCTCACACCGTTCGTCAAGCGCATCGACACGGTCGCCGCCGAGTACCCGGCGCAGACCAACTACCTCTACACCACCTACAACGCCTCGACGCACGACGTCGAGTTTGACAACGACGGCACCATGGTGCTCGGCTCGGGTGTGTACCGCATCGGCTCGTCGGTCGAGTTCGACTGGTGTGCGGTGACGTGTGCGCGCAAGGTGCGCGACATGGGCCACCGCACCATCATGGTCAACTACAACCCCGAGACCGTGTCGACCGACTTTGACGAGGCCGACCGCATGTACTTTGAGGAGCTCGGCTTCGAGCGCGTCATGGACATCTACGAGCTCGAGGGTGCGCAGGGCGTGGTGGTGAGCGTGGGCGGCCAGCTGCCGCAGAACATCGCGCTGCGCCTCAAGGAGACGGGCGTCAACGTGCTGGGCACGGACCCGCTCATGATCGACTCGGCCGAGGACAGGCACAAGTTCTCGCAGATCCTCGACAACGTCGGCGTCGACCAGCCCGAGTGGACCGAGGCGACGAGCGTGGAGAAGGCCAAGGAGTTTGCCAACCGCGTCGAGTACCCCGTGCTCGTGCGTCCGTCGTACGTGCTGTCCGGTGCGGCCATGAACGTGATTTGGGACGAGTCGACGCTCGAGCACCACCTCACGGCGGCGGCCGAGGTGAACACCGACTACCCCGTGGTCATCTCCAAGTTCATCGACAATGCGCAGGAGATCGACGTGGACGCTGTGGCGTACAAGGGCGAGCTGCTGGTGCACGCCGTGTCGGAGCACGTCGAGAATGCAGGTGTGCACTCGGGCGATGCGACGCTGGTGCTGCCGCCGTTCTCGCTCGACCCGAACGACCTGGCGCGTCTCAAGGTGATTGCGCAGAAGGTGGCCAAGGCGTTCAACATCAGCGGACCGTTCAACATGCAGGTGATCCGCAAGCCGCCTACGGAGGGCGAGACCGAGGCGCCGCTCAAGGTGATCGAGTGCAACCTGCGTGCGTCGCGCTCGTTCCCGTTCGTGTCCAAGGTGCTGGGCGTCAACTTTATCGACATTGCGACGAGCGCGATTGTGGGCAAGGACGTGCCGGAGCCGGTGGACCTCATGGCCCAGGAGCGCGACTATGTGGCGATCAAGGTGCCGCAGTTCTCGTGGACGCGTCTGGCGGGTGCGGACCCGTACCTGGGTGTCGAGATGGCGTCGACGGGCGAGGTGGCTTCGTTCGGCAAGGACCTGTACGAGGCGGCGTGGGCGAGTATCGCGTCTCAGACGGCCTTCCGCGTTCCGCAGGCCAACACGGGTGTGTTGATGGGCGGTGACATCAGCAAGGAGCAGTTCCCGCGCATCGCCAAGAAGCTGTTCGATCTGGGCTTCAAGCTGTACTGCTCGGATGCCGAGGTGGAGGAGTACCTCAACAGTCTCGACGGTGTGCGTGCCAAGCGCATCCGCTTCCCCGTCAAGGACAAGCGCAAGCTGCGCGAGGTGTTTGACGAGCACGAGATCAACATTGTGATCAACCTGGCCAAGTTCCGCGGCCGCGATCTGCTCGACCAGGACTACGTGGCTCGTCGTAATGCGGTTGACTTTGGCATTCCGCTGCTCAACGAGGCTCGCAGTGCCGAGCTGTTCGTGGATGCGCTCAAGGCCAGGATGCCTCACGGCTGCCTGCGTGGCTACGAAGAGGGCAAGATCCCATCCGAAGTCCAGCCCTGGAAGTACTTTGTCAAGGAGGAGGCCGAGGCGCACAAGTAGTCAAATCAACCCAAAGCATGTTAGTGTTTCAATATGGATCGTGTTTAGTTCTCCGTACCATCACCGAAGGGTCTGTGAATGTTGAAGTTGAGGAGATCGGGAGGGGGGGATGAAAATCGGGTGTTTGAAAGGGGGGGAAAGCGAGATGGATTAGCCTATGCGGGTTGTGCCGATGGTTCGGCTTGAATTGTTCTTGGCGCCGGCGAATTTTTTTATTTGGCACTATGTGCCGGTATCACGCTGCGGGCTTGTGCCAAGATGCACTAGTCTCGCGTGCTCGATGGGAGGTACGTCGATGCACAGCAAGGGGGGAAAACAAGGGTTGGGCCGAACAAGACAGCGCGCGCGGAGATGCAGGTACGAAGCTTTACGTGGGAACGCTAACCTGCGATTTCGGAGGTGTGCCATGCATGCGTACGTGCAGAGGCAACGGCAACTCGGAAGGCGGAATGCGGACAGTCAAGCCGTGAGGCCGGAAAAGTGGTGAGGGGATCGTCGGGCCGGGCTTTTGCCACTGGGAAGAGGTAGAAACACGATTACTCCGCGGAAGAAGGGTTTCACCTCCCCCCTGGGCCAAAGGGGGATAAACTTGGTCATGCTGGGCTGGATTCCTTCGGACATGCCTCGGAATAGCAAGCTGTAGAGAACGGACAAACAAGCGACGACGGAAACAATGACGGTGTGAGGGTGGAACCCAAAATAGGACTCTCAATTCCGCGGTGCCACATCGCCCCGAAACCACGGAATCCTGGTGGCAAAGCGTCAAGGTTGACGAGGGTGTGAGTTGTCTGCCGGCAAATGCTTGGCGTGCTTTTGTTGTAAGCTCTGGCTCAGGCAGGCAAGAAGCGGTGGTGAGTCTAACAGTCTCGCATTTAATCGGCCGGTGGTAGGAGGCGGAAGCCAAGCGAGCAGCGGCGCAACAACGTCGTCGGCAGGTAGTGCGGTTTCGGAAGGGAGGGGCCGAAGAGCGTCTAGCGAGACTGGTGGCGCGGCTGGTGAGCCGGGATGACGGAGAATGCGCCGAATGGATTTTCATTCCGAAGGCCCAAGAAATGCTTGGCGAGCAAGCGGGAAAAAAGCCACCTAGACAAATTCAAGCATGGCTGGCTGCAAAAGCGTGGCAAAAAAAGGAGCGTCGTGGCTAAGGGCTCGTGGATGCCATGTTGCAAGAGCATGGGTGGAGAGGCATTGAAAAAGCGATTTCGGTCCAAGCGTGCTTCGGTAGTGTGCTCGGTAAAAAGCAGAATGGTTGCCGAGAATTAGTCCGGCTGGAAGAGAAGCAGAAGCGCGTGTGCACCTGGTTACCACTGCGTCTGGAGCGTCTGGCGTTGGGTCGCAGTTTGAAAAAGACGGCCCAGACAGGATGGCCGAACACCGCCGAGCAGCTCGATGCCGGCTATGCTTGCACTTGCCGATTCCAACTCCGCGGCTGGGCTGTGGTGTTGATCGACGCCTTGTGGTATTTTTTCTTAGATTCCCACGGCAAGCCTCATGCCATGCATTCCACGCTTCCACGCAGTCGGGAGGGGGCATGCGCGCGTGTGTGTGGATGCTCTGGATGCGGTCGGGGGCGCAGCCGGATGCTCGACTCTTTTTTTTTTCTTTGTTTTTCGGACACTTGCACGGCGTCTTTGGCGAGGGGTTGTTGACGCGTGGTGCGAGCAGTGTCGTCGGAGCCAAGAGGGGGGAAGCACATGTGCATATGCGCCCATCGCATCCAATCGGCGGCATTTTGCTGTTCGAATGTCCACGGAAAAGGCGCGGCGATCGAGAAGCTGGGAAACTAGGCTGAAAGCGGCATTGAAACGTGCTCGACAGAAATTGACCGGGTTGCAACGAGAGCGAGACCCAGTGCAGGCAATGCATCCGCTGCATGGAGCCGTCACTGTCTAGCCGGCCATGCAGCCGTCAGCGTGGCCGATTCTTTTTTTTCGCCATGGGAAGCTCTGCTCCGAAAGGCGGCGATGCGCTTGTCGGCGCGCCGCCCCTCTTGGCAGCCCCCAGCCGCTGTCAGCTTACTGCTGTCAAATCCACACCGACCCCCGCCCAGCTACGCTACGCCCTCGCTCGGCTTCTCGGAGTGCCAAATTCCAATTCCAATTTTTTATTGATTTTCTTTTTGTGATTTTCTCCTTTCTTTTTTTCCCGCATGGCGGCTGGATGCCACGCCTGGGCCGTGGGGCGGTTGGCCGCGTGCGCGGACGCTGCACAACGCACCACGCCTGCCGACTGCTCCTCCGCTCCGCTTCCACACGGCTGCTCCTCCGCTGCTGCTGCTGCTCGACCGACTAAATGCGAGGCCGCGCCCGAGTCCTGCAAAAGCGTCGCCCAGAAACGGCCAAGCCAGCCCACCGTGCCATCGGCTCCCACTTTGCCCTCGTGCTCAGCCACGCCCTTCGCTCATCCGACGATCCTTCAACTCCCTTCCCTCTCCCCCTCATCATCTCGCCGGACACCTCGCCGGACACAACGCACAACCATCCGCCACAACCATCGAGCGTCGCACAACTTCCATACTCACACGCCCACCCCATTCTCAACCCTCGACACTCTGTGCCTGGGAATCCTGCATCCATCGTCGCCCAACTTCATCAATCCGCTTCGTGGCGCTAGGAAAGTCGGATACCCTCCAACTGGCCACCAGAGCAGCATTTCATTCAACCCAACGCTACGACCAACCTCTCGTGGGAGTGGGAGCTTCAACTCGACTTCGCTCATCCTCCACGTTGGGTCCTTCCCAATTCACCGGTAATCGTCGCCGCTTTTTCTTTCTCTCTCTCTCTCTGACCGCACCCCAAACGCGATTTAAGGCCGCACTCTCCCGAGTTGACACCGTCGATCGCGTCCGCCATCCTGTCGGCCCCGCGTATCATGATGGCCTCCAACCACTACCCCAGTTCGCGTCAGCACTCGCACCTCCCGCCCCACCTCAACCACCTCCCGCCCCTCGAGCCCTCCGCAGAACGCCACCATGGATACCACTACAACCCCGCACGCAGAGGCTCCACAGACCCCATCCTCCACGCTTCCCTCGCCGCCTCGGCAAGCGCAAACGCCGGTTTTGCTCACCCGCACGGCCACGGCGCAGGCTCCAGCTCATCCTTAGCCAGCCCCAGCCTCTTTGACGCGCCCCGACGTCGCAGCATCCAGATCGAGCCCACCGTTCCCTCGGGCCACGGCAGCCCTTTTGCAAGTCCAGGCCACTCGGCGCTCCACTCGTCGCGCTTCATGAGCCAGAACAACAGCCCAACGCCGCTCGTCCACTCGCACGGCGCCGCGGCTGCTGCCGACGACCACCACCACGCCGCCTCGTCCAGCGCCAACTCCAACATGCCACCGCACCATGCCTCGCACGACTCGTCCGATGCGCCGCGCCACGGCCAGATCCAGTCCAACTATCAGTTTGGCAGCTACCCGCCGCCGCCCAACCCGGACTACCGCATGGAGGACAAGCAGACGCATCCGCGCATACCGCATCTGAGCGCTCCGGACGGCGAAGGGGGTGGGGCGATGATCGAGGGTGGCGGATTGCTGTCCGAGTCGCGCCGTGGGAGTGCGTCGAGTCTGGGGGCGAACAAGCATCTGCTGGTGGACAAGGACGCCAAACCGTACTCGCGCTCGCCCGAGCTGCGCGTGAGCCACAAGCTCGCCGAGCGCAAGCGCAGGAAGGAGATGAAGGAGCTGTTTGATGATCTGCGCGACCAGCTGCCTGTGGACAAGGGCCCCAAGACGTCCAAGTGGGAGATACTCAGCAAGGCCGTCGAGCACATTGCACAGCTTGCGCAAGATAAAGATGATCTGGCGGCTGAGAACGACAGGCTGCGTGCACAGCTCGCGCATGCAAGGGCCGCAGCGCCCGAGGCGAGGGGAGGCGTAAACGGTCACCGAACAGAGTACGACCATGCCCCGAGATAGCCCCCCAAGCCACACTCTTTATGTAACAGCACAAGTTATCGCATCATCCTAATACATGCACAGTTTGGCGATACCGATACTTACAAGCCTGTGTGCGAAGCGTGATTGCCTGTGCAGGCGACCAGACCCTCCTTCTCGGACACCGTCCAGATTACAGGCCATGCGCCGCGATAGGCACTAAGCACTTCCTTCATTCATGTAGAGCACCGACATCGCATCATCCTAATACAAGCACAGTGTAGCGACACCCACGCCAGCGCGAAGCGTGAAGATCTGAGCATCCGATCACAACCTGCATTGCATCAGTCACCGTCCAGAGTTCGAACAGGCGCGCGCATCGGGCATTGAAGGCATTCTTGATCCAGCAGCAGAATCTATCGCATCAATCTGATACAAGCACAGTTTGGCAATATCCACGCCAGTGCAAAGCGTGAAGATATGAGCAGGCGACCATGACCTGCGTCAAAACGGACACAGTTCAGAGTTCGACCAGGCGCGAGCATTGAAGGGGTTCCCGATCCTTTATCATCGTTTGTGAGCACAGATTGGCGAGACCTACACGCCAGTGTGAGAATCGTGCAGATCTGAGCGTCCGATCACAACATCTAGTTCAGAGTGCGACCGTGCCCCGAGATAGTCGGCAGCCATAACGTGGGGTTCTTTATCCAGTATCATCGCTGATTGCATCAATCTAATACATGCACAGTTTGGCGATACCTACAGTACAAGCCAGTGTGCGAAGCGCGAAGATCTGAGCAGGCGACCAGAACCTGCTTCTCGGCCACCGTCCAGAATACGACCATGCGCGAGCACTGAAGGGGTTCCCGATCCAGTATCGTCGTTCATGAGCACAGTTTGGCGAGACCTACGCCAGTGCAAAGCGTGAATGCATCAGCATCCGATCGTAGCCTGCATCTCTAATGGACACAGCTCAGAGTACAAGGTTGCTCTGGAGTAGACCCTGGCCCCAAGCAGAGTTCGTTATCCGGGTGCACCGTCACCGCATCCTCACACGAGCGGGGGTTTGGCCGTATCCACGGCGCAGTGTGAGGGTAGCGGCAGCTTGTGAGTGTACCAAGATCATGCGATGAGCGCGTTGCCGTCCAGACTACGATCACGCCCCGAGGTCGGCCCAGGCCTCGAAGGTGATTCTTTGTCGAGCAGCGTGCTATCGCATCATGATACGAGCGAAGTCTGACGGCATCTTTACTCTAGACACGGTGTGAAGGCATCAGCATTTGCCATGTTGAGCATCGCCATGATCGCGTTGTGATGCAAGACGAGTCGGGTGATACCTGCAGCCGATGCGAAGCGTGAATGCATTCGACTATAAGCTGCATCTCGGACACCTGCCAAAGTTCGACCATGAGCGGGCGTTGAAGGGAACCTTCATCCAGCATCATCGTTATCGCATAGTACAAGCGCAATTCGGCGGTATCCAAGTCAATCCACAGTGTGAGCGCTCCAACAGCCTGCGACCTGCGGTGATGAGAGCGTTGTGCGCGGTCACAACAGTTCCTGGCATCGAGTGTCATCGCGATCGGCTCTTGCTCAAGGCCGAGTTCGGAACTCAAGTCAGTGTTCATGCCCAGGTCCTTGAACAGTGAATGCTCCAGCAGCCGGCCTGAAGGCGGCACCCGAACAGACACGCGAACGTACACCTGTCGTGATGGCTGTACGCTCGAGCCATGCGTAGTCGGCAAGATCAAGTATCTCCTTATTGCCACCTGAAGCGCAGGTTCGGCGAGAGCTCACCCCGACACACAGTGTGCGCGCAGCGGCAGTTGAGGATTGCACCTCGCGCCGAGATGAGCGCGTGTCCTTGGCACCAACAGTTCCTGGGAATTCAGAATCGCCATGATCGCTTTGATGTTACGAGCCAAGATTGGCATTGCCCGAGACGGTGAGCGCACAACTGCAGGCCAGAGCTCAGTGATCACTTGACCACCATGGGCTGCAACGAGCGCGTGGCAATACTCGTGCTGTCTCCCCGACAGGCGTCTTCGTGCCGCCACACTTGTCGACTCTTGTGCAGGACGAGTCTGAAGGAAAGTGCCGCGAGACACAGTGTGAATGCTTCGACGGTCGGTCATTCTACCAAGACCGTGCGATGCGCGCTTAGTGCTCGGCGGAAAACGCTGCCGACCTCTCGTCCCACATCGGCTCTACAGCACAGGCTGAATTTGACGATACTCAAGTCGGCGTACATTGTGAGTGCATTGACAGTCGACTGCAGATATCTCCAGCTCAACGGCTACGCTGTGACCATGCAGCGTTGAGTGCGTGAGATGCCCGACATCGTCCCTTTACATCACAAGCGTCGCGTTGGCGGTACGCAATGTCGTCAGGGTGGAGGTGTGCAGTGTGAGAGTATCAAGGGCAGGCTGCATGATTCAGCTTGACAGGTCGCCTGACTTGGTGACGCATTCACCCGGTAGGCAAGGATGCTCAATTGCAAAGGTGCAGGACGGACGGTTGCTCGTGGCGTGGCGCAAGGAAGAGGACGTCAGGGAGGTTGATCTCGCTCCTGCGTCGTTAGGGCTGGCATGCCCGTTCTCTCCCGTATTTTTTCGTTCGGTGAGGAGTCTCAGCTGCAGCGTATGCCCGTCATCCGCACTTCTGCCCTTCGTTCGCTCGATCGAGTTGCCAGCCTCAACATCGCGTGAGCCGTATGCACAACACTTTTCTATACACTGCTCTGAACGGTCGACCGTATGCAATGCCGTATCCCCGCCCGCACTACAATGCCGAAACTGCAAGCCTTAGAGACCAGACAGATTGCCCGTCCAATACCTTCGACCTTCTCGCATGACGAAGATCGGCCCTGGAAATGAGAGTCAGATCGCTCACTGATGGAGTGAGATAAAGACAAGCTTCGCGAGTCGACACGAAATGATCAGCAAAGAGACCACGCTGAAGCAGCCATGCTTTGTCGTGTAGCAGCTCGGGCTTTTATCACCACTCGCCCGAGCGAGTTGGTGCGATACAGTCCCAGCGAGGCACGGCCAGGTGCCAGAGTGTTGCGGATCAGGATTCGAGCGTGTAGCTCACGGCTTCAACTGGTGCACGTCGACCCGATGCAGTCCCAGCTGCCGCTTGAGTGCGGCGGCCGAACGTCCACACCATGACGCGCGATGAGCGCACTTGCTCGACGTCCACAACTTGCCTGTCCGTTGTCGACCTTCGAAGCCGGTCTCGAGATCGATCCTACACTGGCCGTGATGCGCATCTGTGAATAGCGTAGATGTGCGTAGCGCTTGCATCGTCCGTCCTGATTCTCCGCGACACATAGCCGGAGCAAGGAGGTGCAGGTGCGGCCAATGAAGCAGCCGGACAAGCTGACGAGACACTACGTACCGAGCCCTATTCTTGACTGTGTCGCATCGGGACGAGCCTATTGCGACCCCAGACCAGATGCGCCCTTCTGACATCACACAGCGTACAAGCGTCAAGCGTCTATGTCTATGAGTGTGTTTGCCAAGCTACGTCTGGCAAGGATGATCCGCGCTCCAGCATGATCGACCGAGATGAGTAGAAAGTTGTTGCGATACTTTGTGTTGGTTGATGCGTCGCATTCAGCGACGGAGCTTGAGAACACGGGTTTCGAGTGCTAGCCGTCAACGATGCCTCGAGTGTGTTGCGGACCGCACGGGCATACGTTCCCCATCGCAATGCCATCCGTACCGCTCTGTCCAATGACATCCCCGTGAGACACCGTGTTCAGCATCACGCAATGGCAACAGATACACAGGGATGCGAGACCCGTTCTCCTGCGTCCACCTGTCTATCTTCGTGAGGCAAGAACCCTTCCCAGGCATTGCGACCCCACATCTCTGCACATATTGATAACATCCGGACCCCCGGTACCCGGCAGTGGTTCAACCCAGCATGTCTCCACGCATCAACTTCCTCCCCCAACCATCAACAGAACACTTCACTTTTAGTCCGCCCACAAGCACAACTCCATCCTCTCAACTCGGCACACGCCATGCTCGGTGCTCTGGCTCAGCCATTTCTTCTGCATTGGCTGTGACGGGCCCGCGGAACTACATCAAACTGCGAATGGTAAAGTGCGGATCAGGCCGCATCGGTGGACGCCGCAGCGGGTGCGGCCGGAGCGTCCTTCTTCTCGCCACCGGCCGCAGCAGGGGCTGGGGCGGGGGCAGCAGAGGGAGCGGGAGCGGGAGCAGCTTCCTTCTTCTCCTTCTTGTCCTTGTCGCCGGCGCCGCTGGTTGCAGCAGGCGCGGCGTCTTTAGTCTCCTTCACCTCCTTGGGCTCTCTCTTGTCCTTCTTGTCCTTGCCGCCGTTAGCGCCGTTCCTCTTCTTGTTCTTGTTGTGGTTGCCGGCGGCGGCGTTGCCAGTTGCACCGTCGGTAGGCGCAGTCGAAGCACTGTCCTGCGCCGCTGCAGCACCCTTGGCTCCGCCCTCGGCCTTGGCCTTATCCTTCCTCTGACGGCTGTTGCGACCCACGGGCTTGTCGTCGGCGCTCTTGCCCGCCTCGTCCTCCTTGTCCGTCTCGCCGCCCTTCCTGCCAGACGCTTGGCGCTCGCGCTTCGACTCCTTGTCGGTGCCGCTCACGCTCGCGACCGCCTCGGCTGGCTGCGGCTGCGGCTGCGACGCCTTGTTGCTGTCCGCCTGCTCGAGCACGGGCTTGACATCGCCCTTGATCGTCTCGCCCTGCCTCTTGAAGCCGGCCGCCATGGCCGCCTCGTCGCGAAACTCGACGTAGGCAAACGGACGCTGTCTCCTCTGCTGCTCTGCGTCCTCCTTGCCGCTGGATGCGCCGCGGCGGTGCGGCTTGTCAAACACGAGCTTGATGCCCGTGATGCCGGCGGCGGCCGGGCCGAAGTAGGTGCGCAGCTCGTCCTCAGTCACGGGCAGCGCCTCCTTGAGCTGCGACACGTACAGCGTGAAAGGGTTGCGCACCTTGCGCGGGCCGCTGGGCGACTTGCGCCCGTCCGTGCCCGAGGTGAAGCCGCCGTCAAAGTCGGAGCGGGATGCAGCCGACTCGTGGCCGCGCTCCCGCGTGCGCTCCTTCTTCTCCTTGACGGGCTTGGCAGAAGCAGGCGAGGCGGCAGCCGTCTTGCTGGCAGGTGTAGCAGCACCGGACACGCCGGCAGCAGCACCGCTAGCCTCGGCGGGCTTTGGCGCGTTGACCTTGGTTGCTGCAGTTGGGGTCGCGGCCGGAGCAGTGGCGGTCGCGTTAGCGCGCTGTGCAATTGCGGGGGCGGCAGCCACAGCTGGGGTTGCTGCAGCAGCCGGTGCGCCTCGAGGAGCAACTGGAGCCGGTGCAGGGACAGCGGCAGCAGCCGTAGCTTGTCCGGTGGGAGCGACGGGAGCCATGGGCTGACCGCTCCTGCGGTATGCAAAGTTGAAGCCCTGCGACTTGGTCTCTGCGCTCACGCGGCCGTCCTTGATGCCGAGGACGAGGTGACCGTAGGCAGCGTCCGGCAGGTTCCAGTTCCAGGTGTTCTTCCAGGCGGGCTCCTCGCTGGCGGCGCCCGTGGCGGTGGCGGTGGGAGCGACGCGGTTGGCGACGGCGAGCGCGTTGTTGAGCAGCATGCGCTGGTTCTCGTCGATCACAGCGTCGACTTGGGTCTTGACCGTGTCCCAAATCTCACCAAAGGCGTGCTTTGCGTGCTGAAGCTTGTCCCTGTAGTTTTCCGCGTCGTGCTGTACGCTAAACTCGTTGTACGAGACGCCGTAGCGGAAGTGAAGGCCTGCGCTGATGGTGAGGTCGGCCTTGAGGGCGAGTGCGAGCTGTGCGAGTAGACCCTCGCGACCTGGCGAGGCGTGTGTGATGAGCACGCGCGTCTCGGTGGGGTCGAAGGTCTTTTGTGCGGTGTCGACGAGCTCGCCAATCTGGAGCGCAGTGGTCCACATGGTGCCCTGGCCTCCGGCGATGGTGGCGGCGCCCTCACCGTTGTCGAAGAGTTTGTGGAGCACGACGGCGCCGCCGAGGCCAAAGAGACGCAGACGGACACCGCCGACCTCGATGGCCTTGGTGGAGGCCTCGTCGAGGACGTGAAGGTTGTTGACCTGGTATTCGCCGGTGCGGAAGCGCTCCAGGATCGCGACATCCTCGCACGCGCCCCAGACGGTGAACACCGGGACGTTGAGCTTGATCTTGCCGAGGAGGAGGTCGGAGAACTGGGAGAGGGGCAGACCGGGTTGCTGGAGCATGTGCTGGCGCATGACGGCGGAGGCGGAACCCTTGTCGGCGGCAGGGCCGGCGGCGGCGGCGGCAGGGGCACGAGGAGCATCTGCGGCGAGGAGCTTGGTGCGAAGGGCGGGGTCGATGAGGGTGGAGTACTGGACGAGGTGGCGGAGGGTGCGGTCGCTGATGCGTTCGAGGCTGGCATGGTCGTAGAAGCCAAAGTCGCCAGTGTGGATGATGGCCTGTGCGTTGGTGTCTGCGGCGATCTGGTTGAAGAGCGAGAGGTTGCCGCGCACGTCTGCGACGCAGGCGATCCTGCCGCCGGGGCCGTCGATGACATAGGGAGGCTCGGAAGCGGCGAGCGGTGGCTTTGAACCTGGAGCGGAGGCTCTGCTGCGATGAGAGGAGTTGGTGTTCTGGCTGGGGGTGCGGGAAGGCACGCCTGCGCTGGGGGGTCTAAGGCCGTTGTTGTGTCCGGAAGCGGAAGCGGTTGGCATGGTGGTGGTGGGTCGGTTGGCGTGCGCCGGCGAGGGCTGAGCGTGGGCCCTGGCGTTGTTGGGAGTGGAAGCCATGGCGAGTGTTGAAGTCGGGGTCGAAGATGTGGATGAGGAAGCAGACGGCCGAGGAGGTTGAGGGTGAGGGTATGCAGACCGGTTGCTGTGTGGTGGATGTTCTAAAGATGTATATGTATGTGAGCGACTAGAACGATGCGAGTCGAGAAGCAGAAGACTGGCGCACCTACAATGATTGGAGCTTGAGCGCTCTTTTGGGGGGGTCGAGGTATGGATGGTGATGAGGGATGAAGGGGAAGAAAGGGAGAGCGGAGCGAGTGGTGCGGAAGAAAGGGGAGTGGAGTGCGCAACTCGATTGAGCCGCGCCGCCGCCGCCTCCAACCGTCTTTCATATTCATAGCGGCTCACGGCTCACCAGCGCAGAGCGGCTCAGTCTCTCTCTGTCTGCAACCGTCCGCCTCGGAGCAGCGCGAAAAGGGTGCGGCGCGCTTCGCTGCTCGCCCACCCAACTCAACTCAAATCCAACACACACACGCATGCACCCACCCACGCATCTTCGCTCCGCCCTCGCTCCGCCCGATTGAAAAATTCGGCTGGTCCGCTGCTCTACGCGTTGCGCCGCCGTCTCTATGAAATCACACCTCGACTCCACCCAATGCATGTGTGACTGCAGCTCGAGCTTGTCTGCGCTCGGAATCGCCGTGGCAGCGGATGAGAGCCGACGAAAAGTTGACGAGCCTGGTGACAGCTCCTTCCACCGACGGCGGAAGCCTCTTCTCTCTCAAATTGCTCTCACTTGCGCTGCATTCTCCCAGGCAGCGAGTGGACCCTGAAATGGCAGCACCCGAGCATCTCTGTTCGGCAGCTCCGAGAGCCAGTCACTTGGATAGCGTGCAGTATTGCCTGTCGGTCTGTCGTTGAGTTCGCAATCAGCTCACGATGAGTGATTGGGCCTTGACACACACGCCTCCTCTGCCGACTTGCGCGCTGCAGCACACCGAGCAATCGAGCTGAAGACCTGCGATGGAGAACGGAGCATGCGGAAAGCTTAAAAGTACATTGAATGCCAGCGAGCCGGGTGATGGTGGCGAGAGATTGACCGTGGAATGCGACCATATCATGCGTGCGAGACCTTCTTGGTGATGCCCAGACGGCGCTGCTTCCGCGCGAGCTTCTTGGCGCTCATCTATCGTCACAGAGGAATGAAGGAAGAGCAATCGTCAGAAAATCCTTTCGCATCCCGTTGGAGCGTGAGCGACTAAGCACACAACTTACCTTCTGAGCCATGATCTCGAGTCGTGCCTTCTCCTCGGCCATCTGCTTGCGTTCACGGGTGACCTGCTTCTTCCTGTCCGCCTCGGCCTCCTTTTCCGCCTTCATATCGCGCTCCCTCTGCTTGATCGACTCCTGCTTTCGGCGCTGCTCGAGCTTCTTCTCCCATGGCGTCGTCTTCTTCTTTCCCGCGATCGTACTGTGAGTTGCGTGAGCAGATGTCAGTCTTGCTTGCCTCCTCATCATCGCCACATCGCTGCAGGATCGGGCCCGCAAACGCATTCTTTCGACTTACACTGTGGTCGTGCTGGTCGGCTTGGCCGGCAGCATGTCGCTCGAAGAGGTGGCCTTGTCCGACATCGTATCTCTATAATTGCTGAAGGTGGTCGTGGGGGATGATGGATCAGGGCAGCCTCCTCCAAGTCGGCCTTGTCCGCCTGCAGCCAATGGACAAAAAATACCGCCAAAAAAAAGTGTGGAGAAAAACTTGGCCGAAAAGTGGAGCTGCAGCTGGCGAGTCTCCAAGAAAAAAAGAAAGACGAATTACGCCTCTTTTGGACCATCGCTTCGTGCCTCCCGATGGAGCCGATTGCGAGGCTCAGTAGCAAAGATCTCGAAGCCCCGCCCTGGCTCAGTCGCGATCCTGAAGATGCCCTTTCTTTTCCCACACTTTTTTAAGGGCTGGAGACTGCGATCTTTGGAGGCCTTTGCCGCTCTGCACCAGGAGCTGCAGCGTTGCGCGGTTTACAGATTCGCACCGACCGCTCCACTCTTCCTGCTCTCTCACCAACTGACACTCGCTGCCAGGTGCCCGGTCGTCCCTCACTTGACTGCATCTAAGAACAGCTAGGATCCACCACCACCACCCTACCTCCAACTGCACCACACTCGCACGCACAGCGGCGCATCGTCCTCATCATGGGAAAGAAGAAGGGCGCCAAGAAGGGCGGTGCCGACGACTTTTGGGACGAAGCCGGCGAGTCCATCGACAACAACAACGCCGCTCTCAATGCCGACGACGATCAAGATGAAGCACCCACTCACAAGGCCAAGAACCTCTTCGCAGCCATGTCGCTCGACGACGGCGCCGATGACAACGACGACGATGACGACGACGTTGCGCCACCGCCGTCCAAGAAGGACAACAAAAAGGCCGCTAACGGCAAAGCTGCCAAAGACTCTGAACCTGCGCCAGCTCCAGCAGCCGAAGATGATGACGACAGCTACGGTCTGATGGGCGCCATCAAGAACGCCAACAAGAAGGGCAAGAAGGACAAAAAGAAGAAGAAGAAGAACGACGACTTTGACTTTGACGAGTTCGCCGAGGACGTCAGTGGCAACGCTGCCGCCCCCGCTGAACATGCCGACGCCGAAGATGACCTCGCAAGCAAGGCACCAGTCCAGGGCACCATCGACGACATGCTTGACGACGAGTTCCCCGAGGACAAGCCCAAGAAGAAGGCCGCCGCACAGAAGCAGACCCAGGACGAAGACGCCGCTTCCGCTGCCGCCGATGATGCAGATGACGGCGCACCGCGCATTCTCACCAAGAAGGAGAAGGAGAAGCTCAAGAAGGAGAAGGAGAAGGCAAAGAAGAAGGCCCAGGCTGCCGCCAAGAAGGCTGCCTCGTCATCACAACCCGCCAAGCAGGACGCGGCAGACGATGATGGCGATGCCGCCGACGCCGACGCTGCCGACACCTCCAAGGGCGACGACGCGCCTGCCGCCGCCTCCGCCGCTTCCAAGAAGAAGAAGAAGGGCAAGGCCGCCGCTTCCGAGCCCGCTCCTGCCGCTACACCAGCACCTGCCTCCGGAAAGAAGATCAGCCCCGCACTCGCCGCTCTCCAAGCCCGCATCGCTGCGCAGAAGAAGGCCGACGAGGAGGCAGAGCAAGCCAGACTCGAGGCCATCCGTGCCGAAGAGGAGCGCGAGCGCCTCGAGCAGGAGGAGGAAGAGCGAAAGGAGGCCGCCAAGCGCGCAAAGAAGGAGAAGGAGAAGGCCAAGAAGGAGCAGCTCAAGAAGGAGGGCAAGTTCCTCACCCCAAAGCAAAAGGCAGAGAAGGCGGCCGCAGAGGCCAGGATGCAGGCCATGATCCAGGCCGGTCACATCAAGGTCGAGGGTCTCGAGAACCGTGAGGCGAGTGGCAAGCCCGCCCCTGCCAAGAAGCGCGCCGTCGTCGACAACCGCAAGAAGAAGGGCCCTCAGAAGCGTGACGGCGGTCTCACCATCCCCGAACCCGTCGCCGCTGACGAAAAGAAGGACGAGGAAGAGGCCAAGCCCGCTCCTACAGAGGCTCCAGCTGCCGAGAAGGCCGAGACTCCCGCTCCGGCCGCGGAGTCGGCCAAGGCCGACGAGCCCGTCGAGGAAGACGAGGATGTCAAGGACAGCTGGGATGCCGAGTCCGAGGATGAGGACGTCAAGGACAGCTGGGATGCCGAGTCGGATGACGAGAAGCCCTCGGCATCCAAGGAGCAGGCCAAGTCGGAGGCTGACGCCGCGCCCGCCAAGATCAACGGCAAGGCTGCCGCCGACAAGGCCGATGAAGACGACGACGAGGACGACGAGGACGACGACGACTCGGACGAGGACGATGACTCGGACAGCGACGACGACTCGGACAGCGACTCGGACGACGGCATGACCGCTGCACAGCGCCAGGCCGCCGAGAAGAAGGCTGCTGCCGCCGAGCGCAGAAAGGAACGTACCGAGCAGGCCATGGCAGCCAGGAGCCGCGACGACCTCCGCAGCCCAATCTGCTGTATTCTCGGTCACGTCGACACGGGCAAGACCAAGCTGCTCGACAAGATTCGTCAGACCAACGTTCAGGAGGGCGAAGCAGGAGGTATTACCCAGCAGATCGGCGCCACCTACTTCCCCACCGACGTGCTCCAGTCCAAGACCGCCGTGCTCGACAAGGACTCGCCATTCGAGTACAAGGTGCCTGGTCTGCTCGTCATCGATACGCCAGGACACGAGTCCTTCACCAATCTCCGAACGCGAGGTTCTTCGCTCTGCAACATCGCCATCCTCGTCGTCGACATCATGCACGGTCTCGAGCAGCAGACCATCGAGTCCATCCGACTGCTCAGGGACAAGAAGACGCCTTTCATCGTCGCGCTCAACAAGATCGACCGTCTCTATGGCTGGGACCCCACACCCAACGGCGCCTTCCGCGACAGTCTCGAAAAGCAGCAGCGCGCCACGCGCAACGAGTTCGAGGAGCGCACCAACCAGGTCATCGTGCAGTTTGCCGAGCAGGGCCTCAACGCCGTGCCGTACTACGACAACAAGAACATGGGCCGCAACGTCAGCCTGGTGCCCACGTCGGCCTTCACCGGCGAGGGTATCCCCGACATGCTGCGCCTCATCATCGAGCTCACCCAGACGCGAATGAGTGAGAAGCTCATGTACCTGTCCGAGCTCGAGTGCACTGTGCTCGAAGTCAAGGTTATCGAGGGTCTCGGTACCACCATCGACGTCGTGCTCTCTAACGGTGTCATGCACGAGGGCGATCGCATCGTCGTCTGCGGTCTCAATGGGCCGATCGTCACACAGGTCCGAGCGCTGCTCACCCCGCAGCCGCTCAAGGAGATGCGTGTCAAGGGCGCCTATGTGCACCACAAGATGGTCAAGGCGGCGCTCGGTGTCAAGATCGCAGCTCCGGATCTTGAAAAGGCGATTGCCGGTTCGCGTCTGCTCGTCGTCGGCCCCGATGACGACGAGGAGGACCTCAAGGACGAGGTGATGAGCGATCTCAGCTCGCTCATGAACTCCATCGACACGTCTGGTCGCGGTGTCTGCGTGCAGGCGTCGACGCTCGGATCGCTCGAGGCGCTGCTCGAGTTCCTGCGCGTCAGCAAGATTCCCGTCAACGGCATCAACATCGGCCCTGTATTCAAGAAGGACGTGGTGCGATGCTCGACCATGCTGGAAAAGGCCAAGGAGCTTGCTGTCATTCTTGCATTCGATGTGCCCGTCGACAAGGAAGCCGAGAAGCTTGCCGAGGAGCTGGGTATCAAGATCTTCACCGCCAAGATCATCTACCACCTCGAGAATGCCTTTACCAAGTATCACAACGAGGTGATGGAGGGCAAGAAGAAGGAGGCGTCCGGAACCGCTGTGTGGCCTTGTCGTCTCAAGACCATCGCGTGCTTTGCCAAGCGTGACCCCATCATCCTTGGATGCGACATTATCGACGGCTCTCTGCGCGTCGGTACGCCGCTTTGTGTGGTCAAGACGGACCCGGCCACGCGCAAGAAGACGGTGGTGCATCTGGGCAAGGTGACGTCGCTCGAGATCAACCACAAGGAGCGCGACGTGGTGCTCAAGCGAGACGTTGGTGGTGGTGTGGCAGTCAAGATCGAACACGCCGTGCACGAGTCGGCCAAGATGTTCGGCAGACACTTTGAGGAGAACGACGTGATCATCTCGCACATCAGCCGCGCCTCCATCGACGCTCTCAAGGCCCACTTCTGGGACGGCATCTCCACCGACGAGAAGAAGCTCATCAAGAAGCTCAAGGGCGAGCTCGACATTCCGTGATTTCCCCCAAGAGGATGCCCATCCACCTCTTGCATTGTACATATCCACGTCTCGCAGCAGCAATTGCACATGCTTGCCACCCATCCATCCGTCGTTGAGCGAGCGAGTGAGTGAAGTGAAGAGAAGGCCTGAAAACGAAGAGAGATCCTTGGCAAATGCAGTCGGCAACAGTGTACGCGTTTATGTACGCAACGCTTGGGGCGATGTGTATCGATCTATCCCGGCTAGCTCAGTCGGTAGAGCGTCAGACTCTTATTCAAGGGTTTCCAAGTTTCACTTGGGATATCTGAATGTCGTGGGTTCGAGCCCCACGTTGGGAGATTTCTTTTTGCAATTTTTTTTGCTCATCATACTGGTGCGCCTGGGTGGGGACGCAGCTACGACGGTGGGTCCTGATGAGCCCCACCAATGGAGACGCAGGCACATGGTGCGCTTTTCCAGAAATGAAGGCATCGCAATGCAACTCAGATGGGGGTAGAGCTGCATTGTTGTCGAGGCAAAGTTTTGATTGCATGATGAAGCCTGTGCAGCCTCTCAAGCTATTCTGTGTCGACATGAGTCACAACATGAGACGATGAAATGCACGGCAAGAGGGTCAGCTCATTGTTGTACAGTATCACCCGGGGCTTGTCATCAACCCACCAACAGCAAATCTTTCACAGCCGATGTGTGCAGCGCACTATCACCCCTGGAAGTGTTGATCATCGTTGTACACAAAAAGGTTTGATGTTGTCATGATCGTGGGCGGATATGGTGGGTATTGCAACGACGCCCACGACGGCGACTGAAGTTAAATCCTCCTGGACAATCACGGTTCGTCTAAGGTGGGTCGTTGCGAAGGACAAAAAACTTCACCCTCGATCGAAGTCAGCGCCATGCTGTTTGTTCGCCTCTCGTGTGCCAAGCAAGAAGAGATATAAGCGAGTAGCCCAACCCCAGCTTCCTGGACGAGACACCAAACTCCTGAGTCTCAAACCGTCAAGATGAAGATCAACCCTATCGTTCTATTCGCTCTCTCGAGCAGTGCCGTGGTGCTGGCCGCCCCGACTCCTCAGGGATGGAACCTGCTCAAGAGCGCAGGCAAGCTCGTGGGCAAGGGCAAGGGCGAATCGTCCAGCGCGGCCCGTGAGATCGAGGAAGACTTCAAGTGGGACGGTCTGCCCGAAGGATCCGCTGGCGGATCGAGCAAGGCTGCGTCGGTGCGGGCAAGCCCAGAGCACGTGCGTGCTGATATCGAACAGCCCGCTCCCCAGCGTCCAGTGACGCCGCCCTCGGCAGCTGCCCCTGCTGTACAGGCTCATCCTGGAGCTCAGTATGCACCCGTGGCTGCCCCTCAGCATGTCCCGTCGGGTCCTCCTGCTCCTGGAATGCACTACAATGATCCTCCCGGTGGCTACTACCCGCCTCCGCCTCCTAACTATTATTACCCCCGCCCTGACGACTCGATGGCCCAGTATCTACACAGGCACCAGGGTGACCCACGTAAATAGGGCTTTTGCATCGGGTTAGCGTCGGTGTACATGCTAACCGTTTGTTCTGGTTCGACAGGTTACTATCACCCGGACACCGAGTGGTTGACCTGGTCCGCCGCTCAGAGGCACCAGGCCCAGATGGACGCCGAAAAGGCTAAGGAGCGCACCGGTTGGTTCTGGTAGACTCTATCGCCCGTGTCCCGTACAAACTCAGCCGCGCGAACGCTACTCCGTAGTCGTCCTTACACACATGACCCAAACATTCCTTTCATTCCCAAACGTTATCTTCCACTCTACCTCACGTGAAGCGACCCATGTGACAGCGGATCATGTTCCCGATTCCCGCTCAATTCATGCTGCGACATGTGACCATCGTCCGCCTCGTGTGAAAGCTTGAAAAGGCAAGTTTGAGTGTGTGGTCGCTTTTACGCTTTGGGCCGGAGTCAGATCCGCACTCGTTCAAGCTTTGCCCGCTGATGAAAGAGCGGGGACAGGGCGTGTTTGCGACCCGCTACACCGACCTCGCGTGGGGAACATGGTGTTGCACCACCGCAGACGGGGCTTGCGAGCAAGATACAGACATTCAAAGGAGGGAAGTTTGGAGCAGTCTGGAAAGCTCCATCATCTTCCGTGGAGACGAGCGAGTGGCAATGGTGGAGCGTGGGCATGCTGTGGAAACCAGAGCTGTGTGGCAAGTTTGGTGTGGCTTGCGAAGAGCTCGTGACCACCATTTCACACCACGCGGCGCTACAGCATGCACTGTACCCGCCCGCCAAACTCCGATGATGCTCGCGGCGACGAATCTCGTAAGTCCTAGCCATGGTGATGATAGGCACAGCACACAGACTAGATGTTGGGACCTGAGAGTGCGCACATATGATGTGAGGGTGAGTGTATTTGAGTCCCACATATGAACGGATGCACAAGCCTCACAGCCGTACAACGATGCAGACATGCTAGAAAGAGGGTACTGGATGCACTGTATCACTGCTGCGGAACGCTTGCGCTCGACACTGCAGCCTGGCTGACCTGCAAGGATATGAAATCTTTTCAGGAGGTGGCGTAGCCCCGCTGTGACCAAGCTCGGTGGGGTGATCACACACAATTGCCGGTGCGATAGGGAAGCTTTGCAGCATACTCTGCAGCCGGCGGGCATGTGTTGTGCCAGCTCCGGAGTCTCACCCTGTGGTGGGCTGTAGGCTATAAGATGGGTCGTGAGCTCGCTGACCTCCTCGCCTCTGCTCGTACAAACACAAAGAGACCAACAACGATGAAGGCGATTTTCTACGTACTCTTCCTGGGCAGCGTGGCGATGCACGCGCTGGGTGCGCCCATGAATGTCAACGAGCTCACTGCGGGCATGGACGCCACCACGGCGCTCACGCACGGTCTGGAGGGTATGAGCCTCGACGCGACCCGAGGCATCCAACGTGCTCCTGCGTTCCTGTCTGGAACAGGCGCAATGAGGGAGGTCAAGCCCGTTGGCGCTTCGGCCCTCAAGAGTCCCACTGGAGCCGAGGAGGCAGTGAGCAAGGTGCGCAAGGTGCGCTTCAGGACAGCGCCCCAGCCTGCTTCGAGCAGCAACGCCAACCAGCGTCTGAAGGCTGGCATCAACCGCGTCATCAAAAAGGTGCAGCTCGACAGGACACAGGCCTTGTCGAAGGCGCAGTGGCAGCAGGCGCTCGAAGACTACGAGCACGAAACGGGCCAGGACCTCAGCAGGTTCAACGACCAACTCAAGGACACCGCCACGTCCGAGAGGATCAAACAGCGTCTCAGCTTCTAAGCGCCGAATGCGGTCGAGTAGCCCCCAACCCCCACGCTGGGTGGCTTCGGGATCGACCGTGCCGAAATGATGTGCGGTCTCGCAAACGTGTGCTCGACGTCGAATTGCCGGTCGTCGACACCGGCAACGAGCGCACAGTACCACTTCATTCGTTGCACCTCTTCTCGGGGCGATGGCGAAGGTCATCCGACGCTTCCGCCCCACCCACACACCGAGCCTCGGTCCACTCCGTTCCTGCGTGCTTATCTTCTCTCTCTGCTGCGATTTGTGTCACGGTACTCTGGTCAATTCGCAATGCGTGTTGCCGTTTCACTTTGGGGTGTCGAGGCGTGCTTCTCACACGGTGCATGGCGGCTTGATGAAGTTTCGTATGTGTGCGTTGTCCGACGTTCGTCATGGGCGACTAGGAGGGCGAGCTGCATGGGGCTATGCTATAAAACCTCGCGTGCTGGTCGTATTGCCAGGCTGTCGCGGCGACAACTCACCATGGTGATCCTGCGCATCCTGGTGCTCATCGCATGCGTGTGCCCTGCACTAAGCCTTCCCATCCCGAACCCTGCCGAGGAGGTCGTCGCCAAGGTGACGGAGGAAGCGCCGGGACTGTTTCCCGAATGGCAACGCAATGCGGGCTGGCTGGGCTTCCGTCCGGCGATAAAGCGTGACAAGTCGCCGCTGCCCACCGAGTTCGCCAGCGACGGTAACCTCGTCTACTCGCCCATCCGCGGCGTGGTCGAAGACGAACACGCAAGACTCAGACTAGGCATCACGCTGCGAGAGGTAGAGGAACGCCTCGAGAACTTTTTGACTTTGCGAAACGACCATGTTCCACAACTTACGCACTCAGCCCCACAACGAGCCGGCGAGAGGCAGTATAGTCCACAACCAAAGTCGCTCACACGACCCGTAACGCCAACCAGAGGTACTAGTCCATACGCGCTTCCGAACCGTGCAAGTGCCCGACGTGGCTCTCGTAACCCTCGTCGAACAAGGCCTTCGCGTCAAGGGCGCGATTGAAACTCACATCCAACACTCCTAACATCACGATCACGAAACAGAGCTCAGAGCTCGTCCAGAGCAAGAATCACATTCACGAGCAGGCACGCGCGCGAGAGCGAGAGAAAACCAGATTGAGATTGACAATCTTTCTTTTGGGTGTGTGTGTGTGTGTGTAGTGTGTGCGTAAAGATGCAACGTAGAGAGAGGGAGAGGCGCCGAAACACCGACCCCAACTCCCAGATTTGGATAACGGCATAAGAGAGAGGGTAGAACGGACGTTTTGACGGTCCAGAGTACAAAGGACAAGGCGCGGGGGAGGAGACGTGGCCGAGAGATGCAGAACTGTGCCGTTTCCATACAGCCTGCACCGCGCCACTTGTCCCACCGCACCGCCCCAAGGAGAAGAAGGTGGGAGACCAAGAGAGAAACAAGAACGTGAAACCAAAAACCGAAACCGAACGGGCCTGTAGAAGGCCGAGCGGGGTCAGATTTAGGCGTCCTTGGTCTTGATGGTACCGCGGATAAGACCGGTGCGGCGGGCAGCAATGAGACCGACCTTCTGACCGGCGGGGGCGAAGCGGGAGCGGGTGGAGGGCTTGCCGATGTGCTGGTGGTTACCACCACCGTGCGGGTGGTCGACGGGGTTCATAGCCACACCACGAGTGCGGGGCCACGAGTTGCGCTTGACCTTGAACTTGTGGTGAGCACGGCCGGCCTTGAGCAAGGGCTTGTCGATACGGCCACCGCCGGCGACGATGCCAATGGTGGCACGCGAGGTGGAGGGGACGGTCTTCTTGGCGCCCGAGGGGAGACGGATGCGCGAGGTCTTGCCGTTGGAGTCGTGGCCGATGATGGTGGCGTAGTTGCCCGAGGTGCGGGCGAGCGAGCCACGGTCACCGGACTTCTCCTCGACGTTGCAGACGATGGTACCCTCGGGGAGCGACGAGAGGGGGAGAACGTTGGCGACGTTCAGGGCAGCCTTCTTACCGCAGTAGACGAACTGGCCGGTGGAGAGGCCCTCGGTGGCAACGAAGGTCTCGACACGGGTGCGGTACTTGTAAGGGTCACGGAAGGCAACCTTGGCGAGGGGAGCACCACTGTAGGAGAGCAAGGAATGCGAGCAGAGTCAGTGTGCTGTTGGCGAGGACGGAAACGAAAAGGATGCACCGCTGCAGCAGCATGCAAGGGGAACAGCGCTTCGACTCGGCATAACACAGCTTGGTGGGGAAGCCGGTCTGACGGCGAAGATCGGCGGGTCCGGTTGTGAGATGGCTGAAGGTGATGCAATGCGAGGCTATGGCGCAATGAACAGCCGTGTGCTGATTGGTCCGAATTCAATAGAGGGTGCGCCACATCGCTGGGTCGGAAGATGCGACAATGTGCGTATGGATGCAGGAATCCAGGAAGGGGTACGGAGCATGAACGTTGGATGCGCATGTCACACTCGACGCTGAACGAGCAACTGCGATATGGGCGTGTATCTGCTTTCGACAACTCGATGCCTTGAATGCTTCCATGCCTGCCCGCCTCTATCAATCCTAGCGAGCGCTCTGCCAATGCCTGTCTGCTTTTGCTTCTGTCATCTGTCCACCTGGTGTGTCCGCCCTTCTCCACTGAACCTGCCGGAAGTCATGCGCGAGCTATTGCAGCTGCGAGAACCTTTCGAATGCAGATGCTGCTGTTGTGTGTGCTGTCGATACAGATGCTGTCGGATGCTGCTGCCACTGCTGCTGCTGATGATTGTGGATGCGATGCTGCTGTGCGTATTGGTGCTGGTAGAGACACTTACCGACCGGCGTCGTGGATGATCTCCTTGACCACACCTCGGATGTAGCCGTTGCGCTCGGCGTAGTCGTAGACGCGGAGCTTGGCGGGAGCCTTGTTGTGCTTGGTGTGAGCGGTGAAGATACCACCGCTCTTACGCTGAGCTCGAATGACCCGACCCATTGTTGCAGAGTTATGTGTTGGACTTGATGGTGAGGAGAAGGTGTGAGACGATGAGCAAGCTGACCGAGTCCACACTTGGCGCTGGCTCTCGCAGTTCCAAGCTGAGAATTCGGTGGCCAGTCTGGTCCGAGTCTGCTGCTCTCTCTCGCTCTGCCTCGGCGCCACGGCCACTGCCTTGCTGCCGCCGCTTTGGGCCCACTTTGGCTTTGGGACTCGACGGCTGTTGGACTGCTGGCTGCTGCCCCACTCAAGTCTGGCAGAACTGGCAGCAACTGGGCAGCGACAGGGCCCGCGTCTGCGCTTTCGATCTCAAATTCACTGGGAAGCGTGCTGCTGCCTCAAATTTCCGCACGAAGTATACACGTGACTAACCCAAAGTTCGGCCGAGGTCACGCGAGACAGATAACTGGAATTTGACCGCTGTCGAATCGATGATATGCACAATCAAAACCGAGCCTCCACTTTGGCGGCGCGCTGGCTGAGCCAGACTCTGCGAACGAGCGAGATGAACCCTTTCCCTCCTGGCCAGTGCATTCGCTCCGTCGTTGAGGTGATCAGCGCGTCGTTGCTGTCGATCCTGCCACCATCTGCATATCCGACAACTGCGACGCGCTGTACAGCCAACGACACGGCGTCTTGCTCTGCCATCAAACCCAGTTTGCGCGTCGGGAGAATCATCGATCTCTCTCCCCCGCGCTACTTGCATACTCGTAAGTTTTTCGTGCTCATTGACACCGCAACAGCATTACGCAAAGCATTCTCGCATCAGAATAGGCACGCAAGACGAGGGGGCATCCGGCGTGGAAGCGATGATTAAAATTTCACATTCACAAGCTCAACAGTCCAAGAAGGCGACTTCGGTGACGAGCCAATTCTTCTTCTTCTGCAATTCTGATCCGTCGAAAAGCCCCCAGTGCCTTGCGAGACGCAATGCCGAATGCTTTGCGGTTGCGATGCTCGTCGAACCAGTCATGGTCGACACAGGAACTGACTCCTTTGCTCCGATTGGGTTTTGTTCCTCGTTTCGATGTCGTAGGCAATCAAAAGTTCGCTTCGATTCACAGGCACGAATGGTCTGAAAAGGGAAACACACTGAGTGGGGCTGCGCAATCGCATCGACAGCTTTCAATGGCGGGCGCCAACGGCGACAGCTTGCGACCGATGTCGTCGTTCCAACCGGCGTCGTCGCTGGCACGCGACATGAACAGCAGCACCAGCACCAGCAGCGCGGCTGCTCCCGTGGTGCAACCACGACCTCGACCGCTGATCCGTGGCGCACAAGGTAGCGGTACGACGGTGCTGGTAAACAACTGCCAGCGCGGCAATCCCGTGCTTCAACACATCCGCAACATTGGCTGGGAATACGCCGACATTGTGCCAGACTACCAAGTGGGGCTTTCGTCGTGCGTGTTGTTTCTGTCGATCCGATATCATCGATTGCATCCCGAATACGTGCATACGCGCATTTCGAAGCTACAACAGATGTACACTCTGCGCGTGCTTTTGGTGCTGTGCGATGTCAACGACCACCAAGCTGCGATCCGGGAGCTGACGAAAGTGTCGATGATCAACTCGCTCACCATGGTGCTTGCCTGGAGCGCCGAAGAGGCGGGCAAGTACATTGAAACGTACAAGTCGTTTGAACACAAACCTCCGGATGCCATCAAGGAGCGCATCGGCGAAGATTACCTCGCCCAGGTGACGAATGTGCTGACGCAGATCCGGGGGATCAATCGCACCGACGTCGTCACGTTGCTCAGCACCTTCGGCACGCTCAGAGGTGTAGTCAATGCAGAGGTGGCCCAGGTCGCAATGTGTCCTGGATTCGGAGAGGTCAAGGCAAAAAGACTCTGCGATGCGGTTAAGATGCCGTTCAGAGTTGGGGAGACTAGAACGTTCAGCCAGCGCAAATCGTCAGCTGGCACCGGCACCACAGCAACCACAGCAACCACAGCGGCGGGATCAGAGGCACCAGCACAGAACACGGCACCGACAACAACCCGCGCGCTAGACACACTCGAAGCCCAACTCGATACCCTGCCTGATCTTGAGGCGTTGGATGGCGAGGATGACTTGGATCAAGACGAACACTTGCGTCTCGCCATCCAGCTCTCCATGCAGCATGACGCGTAGCTTCCACCGATACCCCGCTTGTACACTCGCACGCAATGATACCGCTAAGTTTGCAGATGATGACGCTGCGCGTACAGCAAGTCTGACGTGAGATGCGCTTGCGACACGGTTTTGCTCGTGGGCGAAGGCGGAATTTTGCCTCAGCGGGAGTGCCAAGCAGAAGTCTCGCTATCGCGCTTTGTGTCAGAAACCCTGCTCTGACGGCGATATCGAGCGAAAGACGGACAAGAGCAGAGACGGCGGTAGGCACGCTGAGGCGTGCGGGTGATCTTCACAAACGACGATGGCGACGCGTGATGCCCGACCGAGATCTACAACGAACGATATCCTCGCCGAAACGCGAAGCACAGTCGGGATCCAGCCCAGACAGCCTCATCGCGGAGTCAGCGCTCTTCATGCCACAGACGGCTCTCGCCACCCATACCGCACTTGTAACTCGCACGCAGTCACGTCCAAGCTCACCGCATCCTCGCACGACGACGCCTACTTATCACACACTCCGATGACGTCGACGAATGGTGGGCGGGCGGAAAGGTGCAAGCTCAAGTACGTTGCAAACAGGAGGCTGCAATGGGCAGACGCTCGCCCCACTCGGACGTCGTGCCTGTTGAACGCGGCCACATCGATGCCATATGCGGCCTTGAACCGCTCACGTAGCAAGAGACGTTCGTGTTGGTGGTGCGCGTGCTTGTTCAATTGCGACGATGTATATGCGTGCAGATGCAAGCGCAAGAGCCTATCGTTGCCGTGAGCGATGTTGGTGGCCATCCTTGCGCCCTCGAGCTGGAGAGCAAAGGTTCCCCCCGGCTGCAAAAGTGAAATGCAGCGCCACACCCATGAAAGGACAGCGCGCACCGAGAGCCAGGTGGAAAACGTTGCACTGCTCACCCAGCGTAGGCATGCCGCAAGTCGAACACAGCATACTGCCACGCCAAGTGCAGGTCAGTTCGTATACTCGAGCCAAGACGGTCAAGAACGCAGCGGCAACAGCAACAACAGCCGCTATATCCAGCTTACCTGCACACCACAGTCCCAACCAACAACCAACCAAGGCGAGGTGTCAAAAGTGAAGCGAAGACCTAGACGGCGGCTACAGCACGAACAGCCACAACAGCCCCAGCATCAACGCGCACGATCCATGCAGTCCAACTCCTAGCATCGTACCTCGCAGCCCTTCACACAACCACACCATGCACGCGAAGCTTCCCAAACATGAGCGAAACAATATCGTAGAATTGAGCGAAACAAAGAACAAAGGCGGCGGCCCCAGCACGGACAGCTGCATCCAGGATCCAGCCCCAGAACCCGCTTTCCCACCGTGGGGGCCGCGCTGTGCAAGTACAAAAAAAGCAAAACGCAAGCACAAGTGTATGAGAGAAAGCCGCTCAGCAGCTGGCGAGGTTCTTGTAGGTGCCCATGTCGTAGGTGTTGGCCTTGCCGAGGAACCAGCCGTTGAGCATCTGGTAGAGGTAGTCGAGGTTGTTCTGCGCATAGCAGTTGCCCTGGTACTTGGCCGCCGTGGCCTTCTGCACGGTCAGACCGAGCTGCCAGCCATTGTACTGGCCAATCGCCTGGAGCACGCTGCCGCCGCACTGGTCGAGCGTGTTCTTAAAGTACTTTGCGCCGGCGTCCACGTTGAACCAGGGGTCCTTGCAGTTGCCGCCGGGCGCGCCGCCGCACTTGTCGGGCGTGATCTGCATGAGGCCCTGCTCGCCGTTGCCGCCGGTGACGTTGGGGTTGCACGTGGACTCCTGCATGGCAAACGACATGAGCACCGTGGCGGGCACGCCGTGCGCCTTTTCGGCCGCCTGGAACGCCCACAGCACGTCCTTGCACGGCGCGAAGACGGCCGAGTTGGCGGCCTGCGAGGCCGAGAGCACCTTGAGCTGGTCGAGCTTCAGCTTGGGCGGGTTCCAGCCGCCCGAGGTGAGGCCGCAGTTGAGGAAGTTCTGCGAGCCGTTGGGCTGGTTGTCGTTGGCGCCGCTCGAGCCGCAGTTGCCGCCGTTGAAGCCGAAGAGACCGGCACCCGAGGCGGAGGACGACGAGGAGGAAGAAGACGAAGACGAGGAGGAGCTCGAGTTGGTATCGCTCTTACCGGAAGACGACGACTGCGAGTTCGAGTTGGAGTTGCTCGATGCGTTGGCCTTGGCGTCGGAGCCGGCCTTGGAGTCGGACTGGCTCTGGCTGTTGCTCTGGGCCTGCGAGCTGGACTGGGAGTGCGACTCGGCCTGCGAGTGCGACTCTGACTGGGCGCTCGAGTTGGCGCTGGCGCTCGAGTGCTGCTTGGCGGACTGGGTGGTCTTCTTGCCCATGCCCGAGGCAGCCTTGTGCGTCTTTGCCTTGCACGAGTTCTTGGAGGCGCGCTTGGAGCCGCGCTTGGCGACGCGCTGTTGGTTGTGGCGACGGTTGAGGATGGCGTCGCGACGCTGCATGGAGAGCGGGTGCTTGGACATGGCGGGGAGGTCGCGCGCCTCGATGCTAGCCTCGGCCGAGGCGCCGGCGGCGACCACGGCGAGGGTGGCGGCAACAAGAGTGAGGAACTTCATGATGGATGCGATGCAAAAAGAGAAATTGGGGTTCTGTCAAAGAACGTGGCGTTGCGAGTCGAAACGATGGTGTGCAGATGCGATGCTAATATAGGGGGGAGAGTGGAGATGAAGTGGGGGTGGTCGGCGAAAACGGAGATGTGGGAGAGTGTGCGATTGATATAACGAGGAGAGAGATGGATTGCAATGGACCTGCCAAGCAAAGGGAGTCAATGGAGGGATGTGTGTGTGGTGGAGAGGAGCAAAGGGAAGGGGAGGGGAGGGGAGCGTGCTGGGGACGAGGGCGACTGCTGCTGCTGGTGCTGCTGCTGGTGCCAAGCCGGCGTGTGGAATGGGAGGGGCCTTGGGAGCCCAGCGTGTCGTTCTGCTCGTTTTGCGCCTGGCTTGTCTGAGACCAACACGCAGTGCCCCCTTTTCCTTTTTACAGCCCTTTTCCGCAGCAGTGCAATGTCCTTTCTGTCTGCGCAGAGCTGCGCTTGAGCCTCTCTCTTTGCATTGCATTGTCGGAAGCGCCGTTGAGTGTCGGCAGCGATGCGAAGCGCCAAAGCGAGCGGCCACTACTGCACGCCGTGGTGCGCATGCGAGGCTGCGAATTTGTGATTGCGCCTCAGCGGATCGGCGCGTCCGCGTTTCTGGTGGTGATTTCGGGGGCCAGCGTTGCAAGTGGAATGTGTGCGCGTCGGTGCCAAGACAAATGACAGGTCCTGCGCATGCTCTCTCTTTCGGCTCCTTCCTTGCAAGCTCATGCTCTGGCAAAAAGAAGAAAAAGCATATGCTTCTTCGGAAGCTCCAGTCCCAGAGCACACATACTTGCAAACGATGCGCCGGGACTTGGCAGAGCTTGATTTTCGGCCAAGGCTGCAGCCGCAAGATCGAGGATGTGATTGCTCTCGAGCCGCTGCCTTTTGGTGATCCAAACCCCTGCATGCAAAGCGGCCCTTTGTTGCACCGCCTAGACTCTGGGGATGCGCAGCCCGCAACAGACTCGGCGCCAACCCTAGCCGAGCTGCAGATCTGCTCGATTCGGTCGAGCGTCCCCTGCTCGCCGGTGCGCTGTCATTTTTTCGAAGAGAAATGCATCAACCCCCCGCTTTTTGCCAGCACCGCCCCCAACCTCCCGGATCGGGATCAAGGCAAGCCAACCACCATCGGAGCCCCGATCTATCAATCCTCCGAGCCATTCCGCTCCTCCTCATTCTCACAGCTGCCCCCACACTCTGTCCCGTGCTACCACTCACGAGTGCATCAGCGCATCTGCTAGTCGACCTGAATGGATGCTCTGGGCGAGAATGCGGTGCTTCACCAGCGCATCAGTGCATGAGCGCATATGCTATTCGACCTACCTCAACTTGAACGGACGTTGGATGGATTTTTTGAGCGAGAGGGCTGTCTCGACTTGATAGAAGCACTGAGCGAGAGTGTGGTCCCTCATCGAGGTATGCGCTACTCGACTTGAACTTATCCCTCGCTCAGTGGACACCAACCATCTGCCCGTTCCCCCGTCCCTGTCACCCCCAACGCTCTCGACCTCCCTCCCGATAGTGCCACCTCTCTCGCTTGACCCCACCGCCTCCTTCCCCCCTCGCCCCTTCCAGTGCTCGCCGACACACTACCCACCGCTCAGAAAACACGATACACAATATACACGCCGCCCACCACCAGCCACTCCTCCGAAACAAAGTCTGATATCCCCCCCCCCCCCCCCCCCCCCCCCCCCCCCCGTACTCCACCCCATTCCTCCATCCCAAATGCTCCCAAAACCCCCTCTTAGAAGCTGTGGACGCCGTCGCTCCATCATCCTCACTCTCTCTGTGCTTACCGCCCCCCATCACACCCGTTCGCTCTTTCTGAAAACACATGGCAAATCTTGGAATTTCATTGGGGTTCGTTAGCATATCTGCATATGAACGACTGTGGCGCACCGCACCGCTCCGCATCGCGCCCGGCTCGACACGTCTTCCGCCCCGTGCGCTCGGCGCCGCACACCGCACCCGTCGGCACGCGCACGCGCACGGCCACCACCACCACCTTCCGACGACGACGCGGCGTTTTTTTGGCACGCGCGCCCGTTCGTCCAGCGTGTGGTTTGCCGCGCTCGCTTTCGCTGTGGCTTCTCGGCTTTCGCGCGCTTGCGCACGCTTAGAAGCACTTGCGGTGCACGATCGAGGGTCCGCTCTCGTCGTACTCCTGCTTCGAGATCCACATCTGCTGGAACGTCGAGAGCGACGCCAGAATCGAACCACCGATCCACACCGAGTACTTGCGCTCGGGAGGAGCCACAATCTTGACCTTCATCGACGAAGGCGCCAGCGCCGTGATCTCCTTCTGCATGCGGTCCGAGATGCCCGCGTACATGGTGGTGCCGCCCGACATGACAATGTTGCCGTACAGGTCCTTGCGGATGTCCAGGTCGCACTTCATGATCGAGTTGTACGTCGTCTCGTGGATACCCGCAGCCTCGAGGCCCAGGAAGGCAGGCTGGAACAGCACCTCGGGCGTGCGGAAGCGCTCGTTGCCAATCGTGATCACCTGGCCGTCGGGCAGCTCGTACGACTTCTCGAGCGCAGACGACTGCGTGGCCGTGAGCATCTCCTGCTCGAAGTCGAGCGCGACGTAGCACAGCTTCTCCTTGATGTCACGAACAATTTCGCGCTCGGCCGTGGTGGTGAAGGGGTAGCCGCGCTCGGTGAGGATGCGCGCCAGGTACTCGGTCAGGTCGCGACCGGCAAGGTCGAGACGCAGGATCGAGTGGGGCAGCGAGTAACCCTCGTAGATGGGCACAGTGTGCGTAACACCGTCACCCGAGTCGAGCACGATACCCGTGGTACGACCCGAGGCGTAGAGCGAGAGCACGGCCTGGATGGCAACGTAGAAGGCGGGCGCGTTGAACGTCTCGAAGAGGATCTGCGTCATCTTCTCGCGGTTGGCCTTGGGGTTGAGCGGGGCCTCGGTGAGCAGCACGGGGTGCTCCTCGGGTGCCACACGCAGCTCGTTGTAGAAGGTGTGGTGCCAGATCTTCTCCATGTCGTCCCAGTTGGTCACGATACCGTGCTCGATGGGGTACTTGAGCGTGAGGATACCACGCTTCGACTGGGCCTCGTCTCCGACGTACGAGTCCTTCTGGCCCATGCCGACCATCACACCCTGGTGACGGGGGCGACCGACGACCGAGGGGAAGACGGCGCGGGGAGCGTCGTCACCGGCGAAACCGGCCTTGCACATGCCGGAACCATTGTCGATAACGAGCTGTTTGGGAAAATTCAAGAGCGAGTCAAGATGCAAGTCAGCGGATTGCGCTTCAAAGGGGGGAGAAGCTTCTGTGCGCAGCCCTCGGCTTCCGTCATCGCACTGCGCGCGCAGCAGCAATACCGGCATAGCCTTCAGCCGTCAATCAGTTGGTACTTACAGCAGCGACTTCGTCTGATCGAGGTAAAATCCAGCGCGCAAGTTGCAAAAACAAGCAAAAGCAGGTATAAGAGGAGCGGGGTCAGTCTGAGAACATATGGGTCGGAGTATTCAGTCGGCGTTGTGCCACAATAAACGCAGCTCCAGCCGAGTTGGGGCGGGGGGAGTCGTCACATGGCAGATGCGATCCGATAGAGAAGCGGGCATAGCCGCATCAACTTCTCTGAAGGTCGGGGTTTTACGTAAGTGCATACGCCTGCTCGCCTGATCGCCAGCTTGATCTGCAGCTTCGAGCACAAAGCTGAGCTCTTTGCGTAGCGGCGGGAAGCACCTGCTTTGCACCGCGTCGAGCCGCGCGCCGGATGTCGCCAGAGCTGCGCAACGTTGCCGGCGAAGGGAGACTGGATGCATCCGGCTGATGTGGCCGCCGAATCAGGAGCATGGCAGTGACGATCCTGACGCGGTCCGACGAGGCGGCGCAGTGGCCGCGAGAGGAGTAACTGCTTGCTATCCATCCACGCCGGCAGCCCTTGCGAGCGGAACTCGGCTCTTTTGGTGGGGGCTGGTTGCAGCGGACTGGAGAGGATGGCGTGCGGAGTGGACTATACTCACCCTCCATGTTGGCTAGTGTGGGTGCAGTTGGTGTGAAGGGTGAAGAGAAAGAAGAGACAGAGGGGGTAGCGTGAAGCTGTATAAGATGGTGGGGCAGGGGGAAAGGGGAAGACGATGCCGACGAGCCAACGATAGGCGGACAGGAGACGGGCGAGGGGCGAGCAGACAGAGAGAGAGACGGACAGGGGCGAGGCCGAGCCTGCGCCGCACCGCACCGCACACCGCCAAGGCGAGAGAAAGGGACTCAGCTCCGGCCAGCACTGACCTGCACTGACCAGCACAGGCCAGCCCTTGCGAGCACTTGCGAGCACTGGCAGTGCAGGCGGCGGTGCAGGCAGTGCATCTGAGCTTGACGGGCGATGCGCTGGGGACGTGGCGGCGCTTACTCTGCCGAACTTCCAAGAGGGGTGGCCCCGGCGACGGATGGATTGCAGGTGGGCAGGTGCAGTGCCCTGTGCGGTGCTCGTCGCATCCTTCCAATCGGTCACATCTGGCGTGCAGGCGCGTGTGTTGCACTGCCATGCGATGCCCCCTAATTCCAACGCCAGCTCTCTCTCTCTCTCTCTCTCTCTGTCGATGCTCGATTTGCGCCGTTTGAAATTCTCCCCAAATCCTGCCATCCAGCTGCGCGTCTTTTCGAGTAATCACACACTGCCTTCGCCCTGCCGCGAGGAGTCAATTCAAATGTGGGATGTTGAGCGGGTTCAAAGCGCATTACAAAAAACCACCGCCACGCAACACCGCGCGGGGGGCTGAGGAGAAGTGACAGCGAGGGTTCTTCTCAATCTTGGCCTGTGCGCCGTTCCCCGCCAGAGAGATCGAAAGCGCTCTTCACGAAACCCGCCACCACGTCGGTCTGATCGGACAGCAAGCGCGCGCGAGCTTCCATGACGACAGTGCTGGGCGCCAATCCAGGGTCCGCACCGGCCAATCTCTCCTCAAAGTCGAGCAGACCGCCGCCATTGCATCCCGACGTCAGCATCGGCTTTCCATATCGGACGTGCAATCCGCAATCCATGCTGTGCCGCTCCGTGGATGCTACCGTCCAAGACCTCGTGGCCATGTCCAGCCATCGGCCCATTGCTTGGGGTCGATCACCATTCAAATCTAACAACGCTCACTCCTCCGCGGAGAACCCTCTTTGTGTCGATGATCGTATACGGGCCGCCGGGCTGTGTATTTGAGTGGATGAGATTGCAAAAAAAGTCTACTTTGTGGCGGCGGCGTGGTTCCAGGCGACGAGCTCGTCGAGCGTGACGCCCTGTCCGCCAAAGATGTCGAGCGCACTGCCGAAAGTGAGGTCGACCTTGCCCTTGCTGAGACGGTTGACGAGTTCGAGGTCGCCAATATGACGTGCGCCCCCGGCGTACGTGGTCGGGATCGTTACCCACTCGCCGAGTTCTAAGAAGCCAAAGAAGCAAGTGTTAGTGGAAAGGAAGAGACTACCAGCTCGAAGGGTGATGAAGGGGACTTACTCTGGACAAGCTCCTGGTCGATACCTTGACACAAGCCCTCGACGTCGGCAGCATGGATGAGGAATTCGGAACAGTGCGCAGCGAGCAAGTCGAGCGAAGCCTTGTTCACCTCCATGTCCGTCATGTCCTGCCAGCGGTTCATGGCCACCACCCACCGATCGCCGCGCTTGCGACAGCTAACGTCCACCACCAACCGTTGCCTCCCCACCCTCTCGCTCAGCTCCTGCAGTCGAGGCAGTGAGAACTGGCATGAGGGAAACAGCCACGATGTCACAATCACCTTCTCCGCTCCCCTGGCCAACCACTCCTGCGCATTCTCCCCCGTAATCCCGCCTCCAACGTGCAACCCCTGCGGCCAGGCAGCAAGCGCCGACGTGGCAGCTTCGTCGTTGCGAGGACCCAGCTTGATCACGTGTCCACCTGTGAGGTTGTGCTCGCGGTACAGCGAGGCAAAGTGCGCCGGCGAGTGCGTGGCGACAAAGTTGGTGCGCAGCGTCGAATCCGTATCGCTCAAAGTGCCGCCAACGATCTGCTTGACAACACCCTCGTGCAGATCAATGCATGGGCGGAAGACGCTCTTGCGTGCCGGAGGACGCGCGAAGAAGCTCGCCAGCCAGTCTTCGCCCTCGTGTCCCTCCTTGCGTACGGCAGCCTGGAATGCTGCGCGCTGTTTGCATTGCGAGATCCATGCGAGTGTGGCAGAGCCAACTTCAAGGCCGAGGTTCTGACGCCATTCGGACGTGCGCGTGGCGAGAATGTGCGCAACCATGTCCACGCTGTACACCATGGCGCAGTCGGCAGCTGTAAACTCGTACCCCTTGACCAGCTGGCCGTTGTTCTGCTGCAGTGTCTCTTCGACGTACGCCAGGTCCGCCTTGATCCCGCGCGCAGACGCACGCTCGATTCCAGCCGAGCCATCCTCAGTACAGGCACCGGACTTGAGCGCGTAGAAGAGCGGGATGAGGTGCAGCATGATCGACGCCTCGCTGAACTGGATCCACCCGCCCACATCCACGCTCGCCTGCGTCTTCTCGCCCAATCCAGGCCCCAGCGCCACGCGCGCCGGGTCGTAGTAGTGCGTGAGCAGATGCGCGATGATCGCGTTCGTCTCGATGATCGTCAGCGGCCCATCGGTGAGCACGGGAGACCGTCCGAGCGCGTGCACCTGCTTCAGGTCGTCTCCGGCAAGACGGGTCACAGGGTCGCGCTTGTAGTGCTTGATCTCGTACGGCACTTGAAGCTCCTCGAGCAGAAACAGGATGCGGTTCGAGCGGCTCAGCTCCAGATGGTGCAGAACCAGCCCCGAGGAGCCACCGGATGCAGAGGTCGAGCTCATTTTTGGCCGGCAAAGTGATGGTTGAACGAAAAGCGGCTTGGCGCAACGAGTGCCAATCTTGACGTGTGGAGGCGCCGACCCTTTTTTTATGGGCGGGCTTCTCAGCCCGATTTTTCAAGTGCTCCCGATGGCTGTCCCTACCCACCACAACCCTCTTCAAAGGAAGCTGACCCTGAGCAGCACATGCGGCGAACGGCAGTGAGGGAGAACAGGACTATGATGCATGCTTGCAATAAGGAAACGACAAAGTACGAGTAGAGAAATACACAGGGAGCAGCGAGGGCCAAGCAGCGAGAAACTAGTCGGCCTTGACCGTGGATACCTTGGAGTACATGGGCAGCGACGAGGGCGTGCTCTTTCTCGCACGCCCAAGGTAGAAGAAGAGCGCGCCAAGCACGGAGAACAAGAATCCAAACGCCGCGACGGGGTGGTCGACGCAGGTGTCGATCAAAGTGGTCATGTACACCTCTGCGCCCTTGACGGACTTCTGCAGGAGTGTGCGCGACGATTTGGCCGGAGCGACGCCGCTAAGCACGCGGTCGATATCGGCAAACACGCTGGTGGGGGTGATCCACTGATGTTCGAATGTAGCTGGCTTGGCGTCGGCGTAGTGAGTCAGCTCGTAGTAGAGCGACTTGTTGCCGTCGACGAGCACGGCCGAGGGCGAGTTGGCGGCTTGGATGCCGTACAGCTTGCGCAGCGGCGACTTCCAACGATCCGCATCGATCCATGCAAACACAACCTGTCGCGACGACGACGCCTCCTTCTTCAACCTCCACTCGAGTGCGACGGAACGTAGCGCGGCGATCTCGGCGTCCTTGCGCGCAATGCCGTCCGAAGACGTGCTGGCAACCTCGTCGCCGTGGATGGAGTCGGAAAGCGCCGCAAGCACCACCAGTGCATCTTCCGGGTTGCGCACCGTCTCCTCAAAGTTGGCGGCAGTGAGCTCGGTGACCAGCGCGTACTTTTGCTTGGAGAGGAAGCGCGAGATTTGCGCTTTGGCGTCGTCGCTATATTCGGCGTCGGCGGAAGAGGCGCTTCCGAGGCTGGACGGATGCATGACCGCAACCGGTTCTGTGATCGAGTGGTCCTTGAAGACAAGCAGCGCGGATTTGGCCGGGACGGAGACGGTCTTGTCCTGCGCAAGCGAGCTGGCATAGCGATCGAGAAGCGCCGGCTCGTCCGAGACAAAGATGGGTGCACGACCGCCAAAGAGGATCTGGCTGGCGGCCTCGACGGCACGCACCTCTTGGACGGGCGTGCCGGGCGAGTGGAGGTAGAGGAAGAGCACGTCGTTGTCCTTTGCGATGGCGCCGAGGTCCGATGCGGACGCGACGGGCTTGAGGCCCGAGGTGGAGATGGCCTTGAGCACCCACTTGAGCATGGCATCGTGGTTTCTGCCGCCGTTGTACTCCTTGGCGTGGCCCTGGTCGTACAGGCGGAGCACGGGGTAGCCACGGATGTCGTAGCTGGCACAGAGCGCGCGGTTGGCCTCGCAGTCGACCTGGACAGCGTTGACGCGGCCCTTGAGCGAGCTGCTGAGCTGCTGGAAGGCAGCCGCCATGGCCTTGCAGTGCGGACACCACGGTGCGAAGAACTTGACAAACGTGGGACCTTGACCCGACGCCTTGCCGAGCCAGGCTTGCAGCTCCTCTTTGGTCTGGATGGGAGCGGAACCAAAGCTGAGCAGCTCGCCCTTGGGGTTGGGACCGGTGGGCAGCACCTCCTTGATGGCTTCCACGGCCGACGAAGAAGTGGCAGCGGAGGAGGATGCAGGCGAGGAGGATGGAGACGAGGTGGACGGGGGCGCAGAAGTGTTGGCGGCGGCGGAGTCGATCTTATCGGTAGCTGCTGTAGCGTTGGATGCATCGGCTGCTTTGTTGGGTGCATCTGGCTGAGCGACGGGGGCTACGTCGGCGACACCCTTGGCCTTGCGGTACTCGGCGGCAAACTTGTCGATGTAGGCCGAGATCTCGGGGTAATTGCGGTCGCCCTTGTATTCTTCGGAGTGCTGTTTGCCGTCCTGGTAGATGGTGAGGCGCGGGAGGAAGGTGACGCCCTGCTCCTTGCAGAGGTCCCACTGAGCGAGGCAGTCTACCTGTGCGAGGGTGAAGGGAGCCTGCGGATACTGGGTGCGGAGCGAGTCCTTGTTGTGGGAGAGCTCGTTCCAGGTGGCGCCAAACTTTTTGCAGTGGATGCAGGTGGGAGAGAAGAACTCGATGAGCCATGCGCCCTGGTTGGTGAGCGTAAAGTTGGCGGCGGTGAGTTTGCGCAGGCCATCGTGTGTGGCCTTGTCCGTAGAAGCGACGGCGGCGGCGGCGGAGCGAGCAGTGGGAGCAAGCACGAGCAGCACCAGAGCCGCGACGACGAGCCAGGCGTACGACGACGCGGCGGTGCGTGCGGTGGATATCGATGCGAACCGCATGGCTGCTACCCAATCACGACGACGACGATGACGACGAGGGCAAGATATGGAAGAGCTGAGCACAGCTTGGAGCGCTGGTCAGGGTCAGGGTCCTCTTGTGAAGCACGGAGAGGGCTGAGCTCGGAATCTTTGCTCTTCTCCTGCACCACAGCACACAACCGCACATCGCACAGCCCACCCGCAGTCGACTTAACACTTTCGAATTTCGAATTTTCGCGGTCAATTTTGGATCCATCTTTTTTGCTTCCTTTCTTTGAATAATCGAGCTGCAGGGTTTTAGGGTTTTTGGTTTCAGGCCAAAGGCGGCATTCGAGGCTGACTGACGTCGACTTCCACTTCGCACGGCCCTCCTCGTCGTGCGTTGCTTTCCACCACCACTACCATAATCGCTTCGTTTGCGCTAGGCCATGCCTCTGGCTTGATCGTTTTGGAACAGCTGGACTCACACGCACCGCTCAAAAACAAGCCGGCAACCATGCTCTCCTCACCACCCGCGTAAACCCGGCCAGGCACACCGCTTCAGCACGCAACAATGGCGTCCAACAACCCAGGCGACGAGGTGCATCGCATCCAGAACCAGATCGACATCGAGACCAAGATCAAGGATGGCGCAGAGAATCTGCTCAGCGTCTTCGACCTCAAGCTCGCCACAAACACAAAGCACGACCTCCGCAGGCAGATCGAATCCGAGCTCGATTCCGCCAACGCCAACATCGCCTCGCTCACCTCTGAGCTCCAACGGTGGCGTCAAATCCACGCAGATGCACAGTCGCCCCATCTCGTCGCCTACTCTTCCGACGCCACAAGCCCTCCCGTCTCCGCCTCGTCCGCCAGCTGGCAAATACCCAACTCCACCGTATCCCGCCTCGAGCAGTCGGCTCTGGGTTACGATGGCCAGCCCCTCTTCGCAGCTCGCCAACCTCCACCCGTTCACAGCGACAGTGACGACCACTTAGCCAGTCATCACCACCACCACCAACCCGACACAAGCAACGGCTCTCCCCCTTCCACCAACTACGTCAATCACCTGGCCTCGGCTGCCGATGCCAACGCACAACCATTCGGAGGCCTCGGAATCGGCCTCGATGCCCATGCTCCGCTCGCGCTCTCCAATGCAGCCAACGCTCAGACGCTCGACTCGGACAGCAATCCACCTCCTCCGCTTCTATTCCAGCCGTCCGCCGACTCGAGCCGTCACGCTTCCACCTCCAAGCTCCCATACAACCATCAGCGCGAGGTCGAAGATGCAAGAGCTTCCAGGTCGCTCGCGCTCAAGCTCATCCGCTCCTTGCGCCCTTCCTCACCCATGCCTCCACCGCCGCAGCTCCCCACCCTCGCAGAGCAGCATCAGCATGCCGACCCTCTGACCGCTCCCACCACCGATCCCGACTCGCCACTCAACACTGCCCTTGCGCTGCCACGCATGGCTCGTAGGACCGCCGCCCGTTCCCGCGCCGCCGCCATCGCCTCGGGCGCTTCCTCGCATGCACGCACTCCAAGCAACGCAGCTGGTCTCGGCGATCAGGCCAAGCATCACATCACCCAGATCAACCGCCTCGTCGACATCCTCAAGCGCCACGCACGTGTGCGCTACGAGTTGCCACTCGACGACCTCGTCGACGCCGCCATGCCCAACCTGTGCGACAGGGCGGGCAAGGAGATCCGCGCAGCCACCTACCGTCTACTCCGCTACGCCCTCGTCCAGCCGCTCTGGCCGCTCGTCTCGCGCTGCCGCCAAAAGGGACTCGACATCTACCTCTCCCGCAGCCTCATCCGCGACAACCGCTTCGAGCTCGAAAAGATCCAGGCCATCAAACTCATCCGCGCCATCATGGACATGGCCGCCCTCCGCTCCATCGCCGCTTCGCCCGACCGTCTCGCCATCGATCTCCAGGACCTCTTGGCCACCGGCGTCATCCGTGCCCTCGCCGCCGTCGCAGACCACGCCGACGACAAGCTCCGCCACATCTGCCTCGAGACGCTCGCCGAGCTTGCTGTCTTTGACGTCCGCCTCCTCATCAAGGCGGGCGGCCTGCGCTCAACGCTGCAGGCGCTCACCGAAGGCGCATCCGACTTCTCGCCCGCGCTCGTCCAGGTCTTCATCTACCTCGTCGACATGCCCGGCACACGTCACCATCTGCGTCCCGGAGTGGACCTCGAGATCGCGCTGTCCGGCTTCACCGAGGCTCCCGTGCAGAAACCCATCACCTACGACGCCCTGCTGCGCAGCACCGCCTCGGTCGTCACCGTGCTCCTGCGCTCCTGGGCCGGCCTCATCTACCTGTGCATGGACGACAAGCGCTCCATCAAGTCGCTCGTACAGGCGCTCCGAGTCAATGCAATCGAGGTAAAGAGTGTCCTCCTAGACATGCTCTACGACCTCTTCAACGTCCGAGGCGCCACCGGCCGCGTCGACCCCGCCAGCAAGCGCGAGAGCAGCCAAAAGGCGGCTTCGTCGTCGCCCAAGCTGGATGCCGACGCCCCGGGCGCGGCGCACCACGCCAACATGGCTCCCCTAGGCGAGCTCGGTGACCAGCCACGCAGCAGGCTCAATCTGGTCGACCACTACCTCGCGCTGCTGCTCGTCGTCTTTCTCGAGTGTGGCCTCGTCGATGCGCTCATCGATGTGATCGAGCATGCGCCGTTGATGGCGCGCAAGGCGACCATGCTGATGGGCGAGCTGCTGCAAGTCTCGAAGCGAGTCCATCCTCCGTCCATGGGCGGCAGCATCCACTCGTTGCCGCGTCTCTTCTCGCTCGCCGCCGACTTCAGGCTGGACAAGAGCGACGAGCGCCAGGCGGCGGCGCAGGCGCTCTCGACCATCGATAGCGCCAATCGACACCGCGCGCACCACGAGGCGGTCACCAGCGCGGCCGCGTTAAGCGGTACAGTGCAGAGCACGGCACGCGACCGGTCGAACTCGATCGAAGAGTCCATGCGGCGCGGGCAGAGGCAGGTGGAGAAGACCAAGATGCGCATCGGCATGCAGATCGACGACGTGCAGTTTCGGAACATGATGGTCGACACGCAGGTGCTCGTCACCAAGGACCACACCAAGTGGAACCTCGACACGCTCACCGACATGCTCGAGGGCCCACTGCTCAATCCCAAGCGACTCGAAGACGTCGTGAGGGGCACCAAGCTGCTCAAGCGCGTGCTGGCGTTCTATCATCCGTTTGCACTGCGCTTCTCGAGCATCCGCAAGCTCAATGCGAATCGGCGCTTTGTGCGACTAGGATGTCTGCTGCTCAGCACGCTCGCTGCCACGCCAGAGGGGCTGCGCGTGCTGGCGGAAGATCGGCTGCTGCGTGAGCTGAGGGAGTGCCTCGACCAGCTCGATCCGCTGTCCGGACAGTCGGGTACCGACCCGCTCTTGTCGCGCAAGCGCATGACCGAGACGCTCGCCTCGGGCTACTTTGAGATGATCGGCGTGCTGACGCAGTGTACCGAGGGCATCAAGCTGCTGGAGCGCTGCCGCATCTTTACGCCGCTGTATCATCTGAGCGAGCTGCGCAGCAGAGACGATATCGTCAAGGCGGTGATCGAAAACGTAGACTACTCCATCGACGGACACTCGCGCATCGTGCTCGCCAAGGCACTCACATCGAGCTACCGCGATGTGCGCCTGTTTGCAACGCGTCACCTCGCCGAGCTCATTCGGCAACAGACGCTGCCCGCCAACGCAAAGAACGGCACGGATGTGCAGAGCGACTGGACGATCGCTCTACTGCTCACGCAGCTGTACGATCCGTCGGTCGAGGTGCGTCAACTGGCGACGCGGGTGGTGCAGGAAGCGTGCACCTCGAGCCACATCCTCGAAAAGGTGGTGGCGATGCGGCCGACGCTAGACCATCTGGGCGAGCTGGGCCATCCGCTGCTGCTCAAGTTCCTCTCGACCTCGGTGGGCATCCGCTACCTGTGGCACGGCGAGTACATCGACCGCGAGATGGACGAGTGGTTCAACGAGCGCAACCAGCGCTACGTGGTCGAGGTCGAGGTGATGCTCGCCGAGTTTTTCAGCCTGGATCGGAAATCGTCCAACACGGCCAGCGCGGCGGACAAGGCGGCCGCCGAGTCGGCGCCCTGGGCTGCTACGCCGTCAACGTGGGGCGTGGAGCCGATGCAGGACGGAGTGGTGCCGGCGCACTTTTACGGCGAGCTGACCAAGACGCGCGAGGGCTGCCACATCCTGTCGCAAAAGGGCCACTTTGGCGAATTTGCACACCTAATCCGGCAGCACGGTGCCGAGGCGTCGGACAGCGAGCTGATCAGCAAGCTCAAGAGCGTGCTGTGGGCGGTGGGCAGCATCGGGGCGAACGAGCTGGGGCTGCCGTTCCTCGAGGCCGAGGATGTGGTGAGCCAGATTGTGGAGATTGCCGAGACGTCGGCGGTGCTCTCGGTGCGCGGCACGTGCTTCTTTGTGCTGGGACTCATCTCGTCGACCAATGCGGGCGCGGAGGTGTTGCAGGATTATGGATGGCAGTCGGTATGCACGCCGCTGGGCGCGCCCATGGGACTGTGCATCCCGGACAACGTGGATCGGTTCGTGTCGCTGCCGCGATGGCAGGTGGAGCAGGTGGCGGATCTGGGGTATTTGGATTTCCAAGAACCGCAGACGGTGGTGGAGAACAAGATCATCACGTCGATTGCGAATCTGGGCAACTCGATCCTCGCGGCGAATGCGTCGCGCTCGCTCAGCAGGCTCAAGTCCAAGCATGCGCGGGCGTTCCAGGACATGGCGGTGCTTGCGCGCGCGCTGGAGCTGATGGACCACTTTAACTTTCGCGTGGCGGTGCGCCGGTATGTATGGGAGCTGTTCGATGTGGCTCTGGACGAGGAGGTGGTAACTGCGATCCAGACCAGTCGGCAACAGCTCGTCGAGGCCAAACGCGCGCGCACCACACAGCAGTCGAAGCCAGAACGACGCAGCAGTCGAGCCGAAGCTTTGGGTGGGCACAACGGCCAGGCTCACAGCGAGGCTCATCGTGAAGCTCATGGGGCGAATGGCTGGGATAGTGGGTCGGACTCGGACGGTGCAGGCGAGAGCGACGAGGCGGAAGACGAGGTGGGACTGTCGAGCAACATGTCGTCGGACGACGAGGCGAGCGATACCTCGCAGGACGAAGCCAAGCTTGACGGCAATCCGGCCTCGCGTCCGCTCCCGCGTGCGGGGGCGAGAAGACCAAGCATGCGCTCATCTACACTCAAGGGTCACTGGACACGCACCGAAGTGGCGCCGGCCAAAGTGGACGCCACGCCGGTCAAAAAAGTGCTGGGCTTTGGTGTTGAATCGATCTAAGCGTCTTTCAATTGCATTATGCGGTTCGTTCAGGCTGACGAGTGCGGCTTGTCCTTGTTAAAGGCGCCGGCGATGCTGTCGATGCCGCGCTTGAACTCGTCGGCGCCGTTCTGGGTGACGTCGCGCTGCGAGTGGTGGCCGGCGTAGTCGGCGCTCTTGCCGTCGGTGGGAGCGTCGCGCGCAGTGTGCGTGTCGCTGCTGCCCTGACGAAGCCCCTCGCCCGCAGAATCGAGCGTCTGGTTGATCGTGCCCCGGATCGTCTCGCCCGCACCATGTCCCGCGTTCAGGACGCTGCAGCACCCAAACAAACACCAGAGTCAGCTCAAAAGTGCATAAATCGCGGAGCGGAAAAGAAAAAAGTAGGAGAGAATGGATGAGGACATACCCCTTGATGGTGTCGCCGATCTTGTTGCCAGTGCTGGCTGTGTTTTCTGTGTTGCTCATTTTGAGTGGATGGTGCAGGAGTAAGGTGGTGGTGGTAGCAAGACAGTGACGATGGTGTCAGCCAGCTTTGCGGGGGAGGCCCTTTAGCACAGCATGGCACCGAGCGTGAAAGGACCCTGGGAGATGAGTCGCCAACGACGTCATTCCGCTTTGTCCCAAATCTAACACCAACACTCGTTTGCCCAAACTTTCCAGAGCGGCAAAACAACGCGTCGCGTAGATGAGAGCTCCTGCAGCTTTGGAAGCCCAACACTTTGCGCCCTCCTCCCCCACCTTCATTGTTGCACCAACACCACATCTATCTCTCTCTTTTTGGATTGCAGCTGGGACGGACACCGCCACCTATGGCGCCATGAGACAGGCTACGCTGCCATGGGCACCTCCCACCCCTGCGCCACCGCCGTTCCATCTGCATGCGCCACACGATACGCCCGTGCACCATCAGGCTGCGTGTGCGGTGCATGGCGAGGAGCAGATCGATCCGGCGCTGCTCGACGCCGATACGGTCATTGATGTGTCCACTCCAACACCACCCTCTACGCAGTCTGGAGTAGCGACACCGCAAGCGCAGGATATGGTCGCCTCCACAGATGCGGAAGTCGAACCGCGACCACTGCATCCGTTCTTCACTGCGCCCACCCCGGCAGAGAATGAGGAGGAGGGCGACAATGGACGACGTGTGCGCTCGAGTAGGACAAAGGCACCCGTGTCGTACCGAGAAGACCTGAAAGCGGTGCTGCGTGCCGATGCTGCACAGGAAGCCGCGCGGCGCAAAGACGAGAAGCGACAGGCTGTGGAACAGGCGCAAGCGGAAAAGCGCAAACCAACAAAGCCCAACCCAAAAGAGGACTTTGAGATCGTAGAGACCCGTGTTGCGCCCATCCCCACAGCTGCAACAGCTAAAAGTGCAGAGCAGCCAAAACCGCTCAGCCTCGCAGTCAAGGGCACCAGCTCAGCTGTCGCCACCGCCCACCCGTTCTTCGCAAAGAAGTCCAGGCCCGCACCAAGCGCGCCGGCGAACGAGACGGTCTTGCCTAGTGGGGAGAGCAGCGGAGGTTCGAGGAAGGAAGCGGGTGCAACTGCGGCGTGGAGCTTGTTTTCCGCCCCACGACAGCCGGTGGCGAGGCCATCGAAGCCAGTGCATGCGCTCTGGCCCTCCCAACACGATACGCACGTCGTCGGACTGCACGAGGATGAACGCCAGGCGATCCACAATGCGCGTAAGGGTCTCGAAGCGTTTCGCCAGCAATATACACCGCGCACCCGGAAGCTCAAACAGGTTCCATCGACGTCGTACGCTGCGCCGGACTTTATTCGAAGCCTCAACAACCACCGCTCCCACCTTGGCTCGGCGGGGATGTCGCTCCTGGGCGATCTGGATGGTTTTGATAACGTCGACGATTATACAGCGCAGCATGTCGATATCTCGAAGCTCACGGTGCCGACTGCTCGCGCGGTCGAGGCAGCGCAGGGCCAGCTGTGGTGCGATGCATGGCGGCCGCGCGCGGCAGCAGAGTGTGTGGGCAACCAGCCGCACGCGGCGTTGCTGCTCGAGTGGCTCCGCCGTCTGCTCGTCGCCGCCCCCGGCGCAGTCACCGCCACCGCCAAACGAAAACAGGTGCAGCGTCGCGTCGACCGATCCAAGCGACGCCGTGCACGCAGTGCGAGCGACGACGAGTGGGATGATTTCATAGTCGACGACGATGTTGACGAACCAGAACCCCCACCCGAATTGGACGACCAACAGTGGTTCGGCAGATTTGGCAACATTCAAACAGCCACACCCACACCCACAGCCGAAGCAGAAAACACAGCTCAGGCTTCGATAGAGACGCCGCCCGCATGGGAATCGCTCGAACGGCTCACGAACTGCATGGTGATTGCCGGGCCGAGTGGGTCGGGCAAGACGGCGTGCGTGTACGCCTGTGCGGCCGAACTCGGATACGAGGTCTTCGAGCTGTACCCGGGCATGGGCAAGCGCAGTGGACGCGACATCCTCACGTGCGTGGGCAACCTCGCTCAAAACCACATGGTCTCCTCCGGCGGCATCGGTGGCGGAGCTACGTTCAAACCCACGGCGCCAACGAGCGTGCGCCAGTCGCTCATCCTGATCGAAGAGGCCGATGTGCTGTTCGACGAGGATAAGGGATTCTGGAGTGCAGTGGTGGAGCTCGTGGGTGCAAGCATGCGTCCCGTCGTCGTGGTGTGCAACGAACCCGACCTCGTACCCCTGCATGACCTGCCAGTGCAACAGGTGCTGGAGTTTCAAAAACCCTCCCCCGACGTAGCAGTGCCGTGGTTGCAGACCGTTGCTGCAAGAGCGGGCAGGTGGATCAGCGCGGAAAGGCTGCAGAGATGGTTGGGGAGCGCACAGGTGGATGTGCGACAGGCGCTCATGCAGCTTCAGTTCGGCCTCGGCGTGCCATCGGGGCCAGGAGTGGCAGATACTGTGGCAGGGATGGTGGAGCAGGGTGCGGATGTGCACGCACTGGCCAGAGCGGCGGAAAGCAGCAGTTGGGCGGATGTCATCGAGGGTAGTGCTGGAATAGAGGAGTGGGGAGATGTGGGCGTCGAACTCAACCCAACGCGACAGTGGGGTAGCTGGACTCAGCTCGTACCGCAACCGCTCGGCAGCGTGCGTATGCGCCACAGCGGCACAGACGACTACCGCGTCGCCCTAGATCAGATCCATTGTACCAACAATACTGCGACATTGCAAGATCCGGTGGAGGAGCGGGAGGTGCAGTCGGCAGTGGACTCGGTGTGGACAATGGTTCGGCCAGTCCTGTCGCGCTCGGCCGTGCAAACCGACTCGGCGATCGTGGTGGACTATGCGCCCATGGTGCGGCTCATGGCGATCGTCGACGACGACCTGGCGGCGATCCATCGTGACCTACACGCTGCTGCATCCGCGCCACTCGAACCCGCGCCCGCACGCGGCAGAAGCACACGCAACTCGGCGCGCCTCACGTCCTGGCTCACAAGCGACGACTACGAACGCTGGCTCTTGCTCGGCCCGCAAGAGGTGCACATCGCCAAACGAACCGCACTCTCATTCGAACCAGTACAGTGAGCCGCCAAACAGCGCCGGTGTGGTGAGCGGCAAGAGGAAGCGTGCGAACAATGCCACGCCCACAGCGTGGGCTGTCCATATCACTGCGCAGTCGCACGTAAATACACAAGTTCAGTTGAATGCTGCACAAGGTGTGTCCATGGATGAGGGGGAAGTGGACTTACGAATGGACTTGGTCTTGTGTCTTTGGACGTCGGCGGCGGGGTTGGGCAGACCCAGCACGTTGCACAGCACATGCGCCGCGGTGGGGGCTACAACGCTTCCAGCGCGAAGAAAGAGAAAGTTGGCATACCATCCGAAGGCGGTAGTATAGACGAACTGTGCTGTCGCCGTGACAGCAGCCCGAATGGCAGCGCTGCGTGTGCGTCCACCGCCGACGTAGACGTTGTATGCATGATGCACGTGCGCAATCCCAAAGAATGCTGGTGTAGCAAACACCAACTTGCCCCTCGACATCCCGGCGAAAAACAGAGGTGCCAGGAGCGACGCGCGAAACACCAGCTCCTCGGTAGCAGGGCCGACGAGGAAGTTGCGCACACCAGCGAGCGTGGTGAACTTTTCCACGACGTCCGTGTGGAAGTTGAACCGGCGTTGGAAGGGTAGTTCGCCATCGAGGAAGCGCGTGAGCAGTGGGCCCAGGTAGAGAAGCGAGGTGAGCAGCACAGGTGCTGCAACGTGCACGCTCAATGCGCCAATGTAGCTCAGCAGAGAGGGTGAAAGTGGGATCATGTTGGAGGTGAGCAGCGTCGGAACGGGCAGAGGTAGACCGAGCAGACGGCCGATGTTGAGCGTGTCGAGCAACCAGCCCTGCAAATCAAGATGTCAGCGAGATTTTCTGTTGTAGGTATGGAGTGCAGGCTTACATTGTGAGGGATTGCTCGACGGAGCAGCGCGCCTGCACAGACGAGGGACAGTGCGGTGGCGGCGGAAGCGGTCTTGATGCGCGAGCGGATCACGACGGGATGGTCGCGGTCGAGCGGCACGCCGTGGGCATCCACAGCGCCGTTGATCCTGCCCGCGGGCGAGAGGTAGAGCGAGCCGACGTAGGAAACGGTCATCCACGCCGCCGAAGCCACCGCGAGCCCCAACCCCAGCACGGGAGGCGCCAACGGTGCAGGAAGCTGAGTGAGCATCGACATGGTGGCGTGTTCCCAAGCGGCGAACCAGCAAGAGCCAACTAGAAGAGAGCAAGGAGGCTTTGAGAAGAACAAAGGGGAATGGGGAACAAGTGGACCCTGAATTGTTGCCCTCCCCAATTGCGCGCGTCGACGCTGAGGCTTGACGAGAGGCAACCATCATCGCGAAATGTGGGCGGAATGTCGGCCAACTACTGGGCGTCGACGCAATGTAACAACTGGCTGATCGATAGGGCGCAGCTCGAGCTTGCACGCCAAGAAGATCGCCAGTATGCTACAGAGACAGAGTGTGCCGCCATCGGCATCTTTTTCGCCAATCGTAAGTCGTTGCTTCCAAAAGCACACGGATGCATAGCAAAGGCTCGCAAACTGACACGCTTTCGCCTGCCCCGCAGTCATCTCGGTGGTGTGCAAACGCCTCAACCTGCGCCAGCGCGTAGTGGCGAGCGCATGCGTCTTCTTCTCGCGCTTCTTCTGCAAGAACAGCTACAGCGCGGTGGAGCCGTTCCTGGTGGCAGCGAGCTGCGTCTACGTTGCTGCCAAGGTGGAAGAATCGCCTATCCACATCAAATCCGCCGTGGCCGAGGCAGCACGCAGCTTCCAAGAGGTCGGATTCCGCGCCATGCCGACGGACAACTCGAGTCTGGCCGAGATGGAGTTCTACCTGCTGGAAGAGATGGAGTTCGACATGATCCTCTTCCATCCCTACCGCTCGCTGCTTGCGCTCTACGACGCACACGCATCCGACACCAGCGCCACAGCCGCACTCAACATCGAGGCAGAGGCGTTTGGAGTGCGCGGCGGCTTGGAGAGCATCGAGACCACATCCGAGGCACGCCTGGCCGAGCTCGACGAACACGTGCTGCAGATGAGCTGGCTCGTGCTCAACGATGCATACAGAAGCAACATCCCTTTGCTCTACCCGCCGTACATGCTCGCGCTCGCCGCAGTGTGGATCGCCCTCACGCTGCATACACCCGCCTACGAACGCATCAACGCCACGCTCGAATCCATGCAGCAGCACAGGAAACACCACCAGGCTGCGCTGGATGCCGTCGTAACCGACGCAGCCAAGACACCCGCCGATGTGGCCAAGATGGAGCAAGTGGTGCCGCCGAGCGGCGAGGCGCTCACCTTCTTTGCCAGCCTCAACGTCTCGCTCCCGCTGCTCGCCGAGGTGGTGCAGAGCCTGCTCGAGGCGTACCAGCGCCAATCCCAGGCAGCTAAACTCGTCGCCGATGGTCCGGGCATGGTCAAGCTGCTCGAACGCATGCGCCACGCTCGCCGAACCGCACTCCTCACCACCAACGCACAACGCCGCTAGCTTTCAGTAGTAATACATGGGTCCATCACGATACGCTACGATTCGAGGCCTTCCGGCAGCCGTCCCACCACCTTGACCGCGTACAGCCCCGGAAGCCGTTTCTCTGTTCCCAGTCCAGCCAACGTGTGAGTAGATGTGCCTATGTTGTTTGTGAGTGTGTGTGGGAGTAACTCACCGATTCGTTGCCACTTGGCCACCCAGCTCTCGTCGGGTCGCAGCATGGAGATCATGCCGTCAAAGTTGGATGTGGTGCATTCGGCCACTCGGTCCTGACTGCCCTGCATCTGTTGTCGCGTTGAGCCAAAACAAAGATGGGTTGAGTGGACGAAAGGGCAAGCCAATAGTGTGCAAGGATGGCCGACTTACCTCGAGCACCGGTTCGCAGTTGGGGCAGCCCTTGAGATGAAAGTCGCGCGGCGACTGTACGAACTGGCAGCGAAGACATGCTCGCAGCTTTTCCTTTCGCGTCGCCATGCTTGTAGTGATGCCAGATGGTGATGGTGGAAGCAAAGACGGATGACCTTGGATGAGCGGCGTGGCAGATGGCTCTCTACTTTTGCCCGAATTCCGCACTTTTGGCGACAAAAAAGGCGCGTTTGGGAAGAGCAGAAACGGCGCACATTCCATCTTCCTAATCTTCCTTCTTTCCTCACTCCCTTCCTCCAGCACTACTTTCACCCTCAGCAAACATGGACGGCTGGGACACTCCTGCTGATTACTCCCAACCCCCGCCGCCACCGCAGACAAACGCAGCGGCGGGTTGGGCCAACTCGCCCCGTCGTGGCGGTCGTGGCGGCGGTCATCGTGGAGGCGGAGGAGGCTACAATAACAACAACTATCACCAACAACAACAATATCAGCAGCAGTCCGACGAACAGAGGAACGAGAACCGCATCCGCTACATCCGCTCCCACCTCTTCAAGCTCGGCGAGGACAAGGACTTCCATCCGCCCTCCGACCTGCTCAAGATGGCGCGCTGGATCCACGACAAGGCCCACGACGGCCTCGATCCCATCACCGCCGCCTTCAGGGTCATGGTCACCGAACAGCCCCACAAGATCCCCCTCATCGCCGCCCTCATCGCGTTCCTCTGCCTTCAGCCCAACGCCGATCCCGCACGAAACCGCCTACATCCCGCGCAGGATGGCGATGAGCAACTCGACGACCACAACGCCACTGCCGCCGAACCCGCACAGTCGATCGGCTTGCTCATCGTCAACGACCTCATCAAGGCTTTCCGCTCCTACCTCGATGCCCGTCTCTGGCGCAACACGCGGCTAAGCCTGCACCTCTTCGCCGCGCTCGTGCCGCTCCACATTGTGCCAGCGCACTCGCTCCGCGCCCTCCTCACCGCGTTTGCTGCCGTGCTCGACGAACCCGCCGTGGCCGCACCACGTGCGGACCGCGCCGCCATGTGCATCATCCAGACCCTCTGCCGTGCTGGTCACGATCTGCTCTCCGATGGAGACCACGCGCGGGCCGAGCTCGACCAGCTCGTCCAGCGTGTCGTCGCCTACGACGCCGCGCGCAAGGTCGAGGTGCAGCTCACACAGCCCGTGCACGACGTCGAGGCCATCTGGCTCGAAGGATTCCCGCACGCCGTCCAGGCGCTCGAAGAGCTGCGTGCGCGCGACTATGCACGCCCCGCCTTCCTCCCCGTGCCCGCCGACCTGCTGCCCGCCGCCATCTCGCCCAGCGCCACTGCCGTCCCCGAGGCGCAGCGCAGCGTCCTCCTCCCCGACGTGCTCGTCCCGCCCGAAGAGGATGCAGAGGAACACAACCTCGACGTCGCATATGCACAGCTCGGAGAGAACCAGGTCAAGCGACGCAAAGTCGACACGGGCAAGGGCGAGCTCGAAGAGAAAAAGGCCGCCGTAGGTCCCGAACGTATCAGCCTTGAGCCCAGGTGGTTTGCGGCTACTGTGCCGGCGCTCGCATCGCCCGCCGCAGTGGTGCTGCGTGCAATCGTCGCGGATATGATGGACCTCTACGAGGTCAACCGCAAAGAGGCCGCAAGGCTGCTGCTCGATCTGCCCAACTGGCTGCGTCGCGGCACCTTTACCGGCAAAATCTCGCCCGAAGCAGGCCTCTTTGGTGAACTCGACGACAAGCCGCAAGAATCCGGTTGGTCCTTGGACGACCTGCTCGTCGAATCCATCCTCTCTACCGCGCTCGTGCTGCCTACGCCACCGCGCAATCCGCTCTACTACACCGCCCTGCTGCGTGAGATCGTTTCGCTCACGCCCGGCTCCGTCGCGCCCTCGCTCGGCCGCACCATCCGCACCTTTTACAATGCGCTCGCCCAACCCAACATGGACGTCGAAACGGTGCAGCGCTTTGCCGACTGGTTCGCCATCCACCTCAGCAACTTCAACTTTGGCTGGGCTTGGAAGGAGTGGGTCGCCGACACGGCGCTCGAAGCCAACAGCGCCAAGGTTGTCTTCATCAGGCGCATCGTAGAACTCGAAGTGAGGCTGGCCTACTACGACCGCATCAAGCAGACGCTGCCCGCCGAAATTGCACAGCTCGCCATGGCCGACGAAGAACCAGGCGCCGTATTCACCTATGCCGGCCCAGAGCATCCCTACCATGCGGCTGCCACGGCGCTGCTCAGCTCCATCCGCGCCAAGGCCTCTGCCGACGTCATCCTCGCCGACTTTGAATCCTTCAAGGCGAGCATCATCTCGCAGCTCCCCGAAGACGGTATGGTGGGCAGCATGGAGGAGGCCGAAGTGGTGGTGCGCGATCTAGTCGTGCAATGTGTGCTCCAGGTGGGATCGCGCTCGTTTTCGCACCTGCTCAACATCGTCGAGCGCTACCACGGCTTGCTGCGAACGCTCTCGCGCAGCGCAAGGATGCGTGCAGCCATGCTCGCCGCAGCCGTGCGCTTCTGGATCCGCTCGCCACAGTGGCTTCACATTGTCGCTGACAAACTGCTGCAGTACCGCATTGTGGAACCGGCGGATGTGGTCGAGTTCATCTTTAACCCTCCGCGCGACGAGCCTGCATCCATCCTCACCGCGGGTGTGAGCGAAGTGGGCAACTGGGCCGGATTCAACACGTGGGGTTTGCTCAAACTTACGCTCGACAAGGTGAATGGACGTGTGGACCAGCTGCGTCGTAGACTCGAGCAGAGCCAGCGCCTAGAGGCCGAGGAACTCGAGCGACAGGAAGCAGCCGCCGCCGCCGGATTCGAACAAGAGAAATCCAAGCCCGAGCCCGAGACCGGCATGCCGCTCTTCCCCACCACGGCCACACTGCCCGTAAGGCCAGAGGAGAAAGCGCCATCCGCCGACGATGCACGCGCCAGCCTCGACGCCATCCGCACCGAACAGCGTAAAGTGCTCCTCACCGTCGTGCAGGGATTCCTCGCCCTCAAAGCAGAGGGTTGGAACAAGTGGTGGGTGGATGGCTGGTACACCGCTTTCGTCAGGACTTTCAACAGACAGCTGCTCGACAACAAGCAGACCGTACTCGCAATCTGCTTCCAAGACGCCCACGACGAAAAGAAGGACATCCTCCTCAGAGCCATCGATATGCTCGCCGAGTAATTCAACTTCACCAATCAGAAATCTCACCTCCTGCTCCATTCATCATTCTTTCCTTGGCTACGACTTTGCTCTTTGTGCGTGGCTGTGAGAAAATTTTGGCATTGTGCGTGTGCATCACGACTAGTAGGCGAGATCCACATCGCCCTCGGCAGCACCATCAAGGTCCTGGTACGACTTGGGAGCAGCACGCTGCGCGCGTGGATCGAGTGGCTTGGGTGCCGGGGGCAGAGGTTCGGCCTTGATAGGGGTGCCGACATCGGGGGTCACCACTCCGCCCAGTCGCATGCCCAGTGCGGGTGCACCGGTGCCTGGCTGGCGACGCGGCGAGTCGGCAGCACTGGCGTTGCCGAATCGGATCATGCCCATGCGTCCACCGCTGCTGTACATGCCGTTGGACGAGTCGATACGCTGCGCCAACGGCGCACCATCGCCGCGCGCAACACCGAGCTGCGTAGTGGCGCGGCACGGATCGCGAACGTAGTTGTTGAAAAAGTGCACCTCCTCGAGCGTCGTCTGCGCCTGCGCCTCGATAAACGCGCGATGCTTGTTGAGGATGTGCTTCTGCACAAAGATGGCCGCCTTGAACAGCTTGCCACACTGCCCCGCCCCGGCATCAACCGTACATCGATGCTTCTCCTTGTCCTCCTCCTTGACGTATGCGAGTGCAGCGCCCATGAGCTCCGCATCCGCACTCTTGCCCCCCGATTCGGTGAGATCCGTGCGCTCATCGGCGAGCAGGAGCGACGTCTTTTGGTCCACGCTGCGCGCCCACGATTCGTCGTTGGTACCCTCGCGCGCGTCCTCGACCAGCTGACCCGTGGGCGGCTGCTTGCGCGCATGGCGCGGACTGCGTCGCAGAAGCTCCTCCTCGAACTCGCAGCAGAGCGAGATGTAGTAGTCGCAGAAGTAGACGGTGCGCAGCAGGTCGAGATGCAGATCGAGCTGGCGCTTGAGAAGGCGCCGACGCTCTTCGCGCTTGGTGGCGTCTTCGTCGGCGTCGTAGCCGCGCTCGAGGTCGTCGTCCACCAATTCCGGATCGGTCTGCTTGATGCGCTCCAGGATGGCGTCCGAAGCGTTGGTCTCGAGCCAGGACGCCGCGCTCGCGTCCGACTCGAGCAGGTCGCGGAAGAGCACCTGACGGTCTTCGGTCTCGAAGCGCTCGACGAGCTGCTTGCACTGCCTCACGTCGGTGAGCAGGCGGTGGAAGGAGTTTGCGTATTCGGGCACGGTGCGCAGCTTGCTCGAGGTAGGCTTGGAGCACGGAGCAAGGTTGAGAGCAAAACCGTCGATGTCCTTGCCCTGAAGCGCGTTGAGCGTGTCGTCCATGTCGATGTCGGGCTCGTACATGGCCCAGCCGACGCGATGCCATCGCTTGCCGACGTGGGGCTCGCCGAGCGCGAGGTATCGGAAGCCAGGCTTGGTGCGCAGCACCTCCTCGAGCTTCTCGCGCGGGACGTCGGCAGGATAAGTCTTTACGAGGATCTGGTGGGAGCAGGCGGGGATGATGGCCTGCTCTGCATGCAGCGTTTCGGGCTCGCCGTGACGCGAGAGCAGCGTGACGTCGGTGGGTTCGGCACGGCCGCGGGAGTCGTGGTGATCGGCGCCGTCGTAGGGGTCGTCGCGGCGCGACGCCGAGTCGTCGTCGGTGCCGATGATGTCGTAGTTGAGCTTGTCGAGCTTGCCCTGCTGGAGCTCGTTGAGCCAGGCCTGCTTCTTGCCGTTGCGTGCGGCCCTCTTGCGCTCGATGCGTGCGGTGAGCCAAGGGTCGAGGGGCGAGTACTTCTCCATAAACCAAGCCTCGTGCTTGCGCTGCTGGAAGAAGGTGGCGATGGCCTTTTTGTTGAAGGCGGCCTTGTAGGACTGGTAGCCGTCGTAGATCTCCTGAGTGGAAGGCTGGTCGATAGATCGGTCGCGTGCAGATGGATGCGCGGCACGGATCATCTGTGCGTACTGACGGAAGGGGAGAAGCGTGTCGGACTGCATGGGGTCGGGTGCAGTGGAAGCTAGATCCGAGTTGAGAGCGTGGTCGTCTCTGCGGTGGTGGGCATCGTAAGGAGGATAGTTGCGTTCTCGCTCGCGCATGCGCGGACGGTCGTCCCTGTCTGCGGATGTGACGGGTGGTGCATCGTCGTATCTGGATCTGGCTTCGTAGCGCTCGCGGTCGTCGTAAGCGGGGCGGTGGTCGTGATCTCTGTGGTCCCTCTCGCGGTAGTAGCGATCCCACTCTGCGGCGCGCGAGCGGTCTGCGCGGTCGTCGTAGGGATCTGCCGAGCGGTAGTGGTCGTAGGCTGCGGCAGAAGAGCGCGATGCGTAGGGCTCAGAGTCACGGTAGTCGCGCGAGTCGCGTGGACGGTCCCAGGGGTCTGCAGAGGGATGATAGTCGTTGTAGGCGCTTGCGCGCCTGTCGTCGCGATAGTATGGCGGCGAAGGCGAGCGTCCACGCTTTCTGGAGCGATCGTACGAATCGTCTAGATTGTGCTTGTATTCGTCTGTGGGTGGTGCGTGGTGGTTGTCTGTAGCCGACGCAGGTGCGGAGCGGTCATACTGACGGTAAGAGGACCTGTAGTCCATGCCGATTCGGAGTGGAGGATGATGAGTGGATGGCAGAGGGATGCGGGCGATGGGATCGTCTGGCGATGGAGGATGCGGTTGTGTTGATGAAAGTGTGGGACCGAGAGTGTCGTTGAGGATGGATGAGGGAGGGGATAGGTGGGTGGTGGTCGAGAGTCGAGGTGGGCGTCTGCGCTTGCAATCCTTCCAAAACGCGATTCCAATTCGGCTCCATTTCGCTCTCTCTCCTCTCTCCTCTCTCTCTTCTCGCCTCGGGTTGAGGAGAGAGTCGCGTGTGAGGCTGCAAGGGAGATCGGGTTGAGTGCGTGATCGCGAATTCCATCGGCGCCAATCTGGCCAATTTTGAGATTTTGGAATTCCGATCCATGCCGATGCCCGATTGTCGCGACCAAGGCGGAGGCAGAAGCGGAGAGGCGGAGAGGCGGAAAGGCGGAGAGGCGGCAAACGGGCGCAGCGGCTGGCTGGCTCGCATGGCGCACAGAGCTGCGATTGGCAGTTGGTCCTTCGTGGATAGCAGTGCGTTGCTGCTTCTACCTTCTCTCTCCTCAACAGCGCCATGGCTTGCTCCAACGGCTACTGAAGCTCATCACTCGCACTCCTTCCAGCTCGCGGGTGTCAACTCGTTCCTGCCTCGCTCATGCCACGATCGAGCCTTCACGTCCACCTACCCTAGTCATCCTCTCCAACCTCTCGTGCTCGCACAATCGCCCAATCATGTTACCCAACAACGCATTCCACATGCAGCCGCACATGGCTCAGCAGCAGCAGCCTCAACAGCAGCAACAGCAGCAGCATCCAGGCGCCATGCAGAACGCTGCCAACTTTGCAATGCAGCCTTCGGTGTACGCGCAGCAGCAGCCACAGCAGATGCAGCCACCACCCTCGCACCAACAGCAGCTCCAGCAACAACAGCTCCAGCAGCAACAGCAGCACCATCAACACCAGATGCAGCAGCAGCTACAGCATCAACAGCAACAGCAGCACCAGCAGCATCAGCAGCACCTCGCACAACACCATCAACAGCAGCCAAATCACCCACACCAGCATCAGCCCCAGCCCTCGGTCGTATACGCTGGCGGTCCTCCTTCTGCGGCCTCGGTGAATCAGCCCGTACACATGGCAAATCCGTCCGCTGGCTCGTCCGCGTATCACCCGACCATGCAACAGCATCAGGCACAGATGGCCAGAATCGCACAGGCGTCTCAGCCACAGCTTGCGAACGCACAACAGCAGCAACAGCGTCCGCCTCAAGGCCCTGGACTCACACCGCAACAGCATCAACAGCAGCTCCAGCACCAGCAGCAGATGCAGCTCATGCAGCAGCAACAGCAGCAGCAGCAACATCAAATGCAAACACCGCAGCAGCAGCAACACGCCGCTCAGCACCAACACCAGCAAGTCATGCTGCATCAGCAGCAACAGCAGCAACAACAACAACAGCAGCAGCAGCAGCAACGCCAGCAACAGCAACAGCTCCACCATCCTCATCAGCATCCCGCACAGCCCCAAACACCGCAGCCTCAGCAGCCTCAGCAGCAGCAGCCGCAGCAGCATATGCCCAATCACTCGCAGGTCACGCTGCAATCCCATCCTCAGGCGCAACAGGCGCAACAGGCTCAGCAGGCGCAGCAACAGCAAGCACAGCAGCAGCAGCAAGCATCCCTAGCCGCACCCGCGCTGCATCGTCAAAACTCGCTACCACCATCTGCACAGGGACATCACAGCAACAACAACTCGCAGCCCGCCACCGCCAACAACTCGCCCCTCCCCTCGGCACTTGCTCATCGCGCCGCACAGCCTGGACCGCATCGCACGCCGACGCCCATCTCGCATGCCGCTCATCAGATGCAGTCCACCGCCTCGGCCGCCTCGGCTCCTCCCAACGCCGCCTCCTCCATGGCCAGCCCACAGGTCAACGCTGCCATGCCGCTCCGCCAGGCTTCGGTGCCCCTCAATCACCCCGGACCTCCCACTCCGACCCACACCCGCCCTCCCTCGGCAGCGCCCACACCCGCGCTCCAGCCCGCCATTCCACCGGGTTCAGCCATGTCCATACCGCGACCCAACAGCACGTCGCCCAACGCAAGCCAGATGGGCCACAAACCTGTCGCCCAACCCTTCGCTACGCCCGCCACGGCTGGTGCCAACGGTGGCGTCTCGATGGGCTCGTCCAACGTGGATAGCATGGCGGGCGCGCCCGGCCCGAATCCTCATCTGCAGTCGCACTTCCCACCGGGAGCGGGCGTGCTGAGGCTGCTCCAGTACTCGGAAGCGCTGGGCAGCGGCGCGAATCGGTCCGACATTGACTACTGGCAAACGTTTGTCAACGAATTCTTTGTGCCGACGGGCGTCTACCGTCTGATCCTCTGGAACGCCACCTCGCGCGAACAAAAGGGCTTCGAGATCCCGACGTGCGTGCTGCCGCGCTTCTTGCTGACCAACTACGTCTCCGGACTGCGTTCGGCGCAGCTGCAGCTCGAGACTCCCAGAGAATATCACACGGGCTGGCCACCAGTCAAGCCGCTGCCGCCTCCGCCGGCGTCGCACAAGTTTGTCAACAGCTTTCCGTCGGCCAACGTGACTCACCACGTGGATACGAAGCAGGCGACGTTTGTGTCGAGCTTCGAGAGCGGGTGGCAGGTGCAGATGTCGGGACGTCTGCGAGCCTCGTTTGTGCCCTGGGCGCTCGAGCAGCCGGGCGAGCCGGGCAAGATGGACGTGCAGCTGCGTCTGGAGTCGCTCGACTTTACGGTGCATGCGCATGCAGGCTATCTGCCACGCGTGGCCATCCAAAAGTCCAAGGTGGATCATCCGCTACCCTCCAGCCTGGTGGCGAGCATTCGAAGCACACCGGACAAGGCGGGGAGCTCGCTTGCCAACGGCACCAAGAAGGGTCAGGCGCGAGGCGCTGCGGGTCGCAAGGAAGAGGCCAAGGACGACTCGAATCGCGGCGAGGAGGGCGCGCCGGCGATCAAGCTCGAGGAGGGCACGGGGACGAGCTCGGACGACGATGCCAAGAGCCAGAGCGGGTTCAGCGTGGCGGTGGAAAGGACGTTCGTGCCCGACTATCCGGTGAACGAGTATGGGATCAGCCTGCGAGCCATGCGGTGTCTGGAGATCACCGAGAGCGTGTGCCAGCTGCGCGATCTGATCGACATGAGCATGCGCGACAAGCTGGGCCCCATCGATGCGCTGCGCAAGTTTGCAGGCCAGTACCGCGATATGCAAGCGGGCCGACCCACGGCGCAAGTGGGCGCAGCGGGTGGCGCGCTCAGCGACGGCAATGGTAATGGCAACGGAGGGGGAGCTCAGCAGCAGCAGGCATCAGCGAACAATTCGGCCCCTACACCAGGCCCGCCGATGGGACGATCGCCAAGCGCACACGGCCGTCCGCTCGAGAACGGGACGGGCTCGAACCATGCGTCTCCGGTGGTGGCCAACGGCGTGACGAGCCTGAAGCGCAAGGGCAAGACAGCGCCCAGTCCTAGTCCCAAGCTGGCGGCCACGGCCAACCCAGCCAAGAGGCAACGGTGAGCCGCCCTCCCCCCCAGCCCCCTTCCCTCCCCCAGGCTGTGTTTGTTTTCGATCGGTTTTTGTACTTGTATCCTTATGTCGATGATGTAGCCTGCAATTTCCCACGTCACCCTCTGCCAGAGCTGTATTCTGCAACCGCCATCGTGTAGCGCCGAGTATGGATTGTTGGTTGGGTGTAGGATTTCGTGCCGACGTGGCTGTTTCGGGAGGCGGAGTGGAAGTGCGAATCGTTATTTAAAATGAACGGCAGCTGCACGCGGCTGCAGGCGAGGCGGCTGTGGTGGAATTTGGTGTTGGGAATCCAACGCGTCGGAAATGCAATGCGCACTTTGCCCTTGATCTTCCATCATCACTCCCACAACCACGACTGAGATCATTGCAACCATGTGGCTCACAGATCAGCAGAGTAAGTCGCGCACTGCCCACACGCACTTGAAAGGCGCTCCTTGGTTGCTGACGCTTGTGCTGTCTTGTCTTGCGCGAAACAGAGATCGGTGCGGGCCTCGTGTCGTTTGGGACGTTCTTCATCTTTGTGGGCATCCTGCTGTTCTTCGATGCCGCACTCTTGGCACTGGGCAATGTACTCTTCACGGCAGGTATCGCGCTGCTCATCGGACCGCAGAAGACGTTCTACTTTTTCGCGCGCAAGCAAAAGATCCGCGGCACCATCTGCTTCTTTGCCGGCATGTTCTTGGTGTTCTGCAAGTGGGCGGTGATCGGCATGCTGGTAGAGGCGTTCGGATTCCTCAACCTCTTCGGCGACTTCTTCCCAGTCATCCTCAACTTCCTAAGGCAGCTCCCCGTGATTGGCAACGTGCTCTCGCTTCCAGGTGTCGCAAATGTAAGTTCTCCTCCGCACACAGACGGTCGAGAGTCGCCCGTACTGACTCGAATCGTTGCTTTTCCACAGGTGCTCGACAGGCTGGCGGGTGCACGTCAATCGGCTGTCTAAGCAGTCTTGCTCGCTCGCCCAACGCATAGGCACGCAAGCCAGACTCGCAACGATCGGGCATTGTAACTTCAGGAAGCCACGCAATCAGCACAAAGCATACTTCACCACCTTCATCGTCTCCCAAAGCTGTGTCGCATGGAGTCGCGAAGCCGGTCACCATGCTTCGGACTCACAGACTGGATACCGCCGTCGTGAGACCAAGGCTGTGTATGCCATGCTGCTGAGCTTCTTGCGCTCGTGCTCTTCGTGTGAAATCGAGGACTGCGCGATCTCACACTGCCAAATCGGGCGAAATTGTTGGACGCGTCGTCGGTCGGTCGATTGAGAGCGAGAGTGAGAGAGAGAGAGAGAGAAACCCGTAATCCGAAATATCACACCTACGGCCAGGCCTTGTCATCACCCACCACCATCTCGCCTCAACGCATTGCACAGCGTTGATCAGCTGCCTCTACGTGCACTTGCAACCATGGCATCATCGCCAGTAGCGAGCAGTCCCAATGCTCCCCAGACTCCTACCAACGATGCAGGCGCGACACGCGAGCGCTCCAACTCGTCGGTGCCGCTCGCGAAACGCTTCAAGCTCGACCACGCCGAAGCTCCAGCAACACCAGGTGCATCCAATCCCGCCAATGCATCCATCAATGGCGCCAAGCCAGCCACTACGGCAGCAGCAGCCGCGCCCGACCAAAGAGACAACTTTGACAGCTTGGTCGACGTCATGGGGGCGTCCGGTGTGGATCTGCAGGCAGAGGAGGAGGCGATCCAGCGACGCGAGCAGCTCATGCAGCAGTCCCAATCCGCACATCACAGAGGCGCACAGCCCGACGACGACGAAGTCTTTCTACAGATCTACCCTCTCGCCTACAAGGTGCATACGCTCGCACAGCAGCACGGTCTCAGCGTGGATGCGGCCGTGCTCAACTACCTCTCGCTCGCCGCACGCACCAGGCTCAAAAACATGCTCGAGGCCATGATCGCTTCGTCGCGCCACCGCAGCTGGTCGTCGCACCACCATGCGCCTCCGCTCTACGCATCCACCTCGCAGCCGATGTACGACGAGCACATCCTCACCGATCCGGTCAAGCAGCTTGCCGCGCTCGAAAAGGCCGAACGAGGCGACGAAGCACGGAGGCGTCGCGAACGACTCGCCCGAGACGAAGAATCGTCCGCAGCTGCAGCCGGTCTCGACGCAGAGATGGATCTGGACGATGGCACGCCCAAGGCGGACGGCAGGAAGCGGCCCAAGAAGATGGGTCCCGGTGTGGCGGCGCGAAACATGTCGGAGGACGTGCGCAAGCGGCTGGCGGACAGCACAGCCATGCGCAACCTCGGCGGCGGCTCGTCCAAATACTCGTGGCTCTCCGGCGGCTCCTCCTTCCCCGGCAGCTTCAGCCCGCTCGGCGGCAAAAAGTCAAAGCCAGAAGCCGACGATGCAAAGTCGGCCAGCCGGCTGCCCAAGCCCAAGTTTGCGCCCCAACCAGCCGTGTCCAACTGGAGTGGCGGCGCCAGCGATGCCGGTGCAGCAGCATCATCCAACGCCTCCACGGGCGCTTGGGGCGACGTCACCGCTCGCCAGGCAGCAAAGGACGAGGAAGAGCGACAGGCTCGTCTCAAAGTGACGCTGCGCGACGCGCTGTTTGCGCTCGAGTACGAACGAAGGGCAGGCGCAGGTCACGGCAGTGGAGAGGCGCTCCTCTATCGCATACGTGCTGGCGACGACCACTTTATCAAGAGCAAAGAGGCATAGCAGCTGCAATCAATGATGAACCTGCACAACCACCATCCTATAATACGTGCGCCTTTCTTGTGAGCGAGAAAGAAAAAGCCGGTGTGGAGTGAACGCAGACGCGCCGCCAAAGAATGAATTCCGACGCGCACTGACCAGAGAGAAATGCAGCCAAACCCAACACTCTTCGTGAAGCTCACCTTCTTCCTTTCCGACTGCCATCTGCCCTTGTCAGCTTCCACAGCGCTCCAAGCTTTCCCCCATGCAGCGCTCGGCGGCGCTCGCCTGGCTTCGCCGCGTCTGCCTCGACGAACATGGCTACAACTACGCGCTGCCCGCCCTCGCCATCGCATCCGCCGTGCTCTCACAAGCCGTGGTGCGTCGCATCAGCTTCACCGAGATCGACTTTCAGACCTACATCGCACAGGCAAACCTCTTCCTTCAGGGCGAACGCACCTACATCAACCTCGACCCACCAGGCGGCAGCGGCCCTTGCGTCTACCCCGCCGCCCACATCTACATTTACGCCTTCTTCCACTGGCTCACCAACGGCGGAGATAACATCTTGCCGGCCCAAAATGTCTTTGCTGCACTGTTCACCATCAACGTGCTCGTCGTTGCTTTGCTCTACCGCAACGCAGGCATGCCGCCAATCGCACTTCTGCCGCTTATCCTCTCCAAGCGCATCGCCTCCATCTTTCTGCTCAGAATGTTCAACGATCCCATCGCCATCCTCTTCGTCTACCTCTCTCTTCTCGCCATCATCAAGGCAAGATGGACGCTCTCGGCTCTTCTCTTCAGCGTAGGCCTCGGAGTCAAGATGAACGTGCTGCTCTTCTTGCCTGGCATCGCAGCCTCGTGCTTCGCCTATGCAGGCTTGAACCGCACCATCTCGTACATCTCGATCGTCGCGGCGGTGCAAGCGATCATCTCGCTGCCCTTCACCTTGCACGATCCCAACGCATACCTTGTGCGCGCATTTGATTTTTCTAGAGCCTTCCTCTACGTCTGGACCGTCAATTGGCGCTTCGTATCGGAAAAGACATTCCTCTCGTCCACCTTCGCCAAGGGATTGCTCGCTCTCCACCTCGTCCTGCTCGCTCTCTTTGGCATCTGTCGCTGGACGCCCATCCTGACCAACGGTCCCGCCTGGATCGTTCAAAACATGTCCAAACGCACGCCCACGCTTTCGACTTCCGCCAAGATCACCATCCTCGGCTGCGCGTTCGCATCCAACCTCATCGGCGTGCTCTGCTCCCGAAGCCTCCACTACCAGTTCTACTCGTGGTACTTCCACCAGCTACCCTTCGTACTCTGGTTCTCCAAGCTACCGCTCGTCGTCAAGGTGGCACTCCCTCTGGCTCTCGAGTGGTGCTGGAACGTGTTTCCCTCCACAGACTCCTCGTCACTGGTGCTGCTGGCTTGTCATGTTCTGCTTGTGCTCGCCTGCTTCATGCTCCCCGCTTTAGCCGATTCGTATGCCCTCGCTCAGCGCACCCTTCGCCGCGAAGAAGACGAAGTGGATCTCTTGCTCTCCAACGACGTCGCCCCAGAGCATGCCGCAGCAACGGACTCGCAAACCGATGACGAAGACGACGATGCTCTCGAGCGCATCGCACAAGCACGACTCGCCAGAGAAGCCAAGGAGGAAAAGATCCGCGCCGCTTTCCGACGCCGCATCCAGACACGTCGCAAATTCTCCGCTCTCCTCGGACGACTCTGCCTAATCCTTCGCTCGCTCCTCATCCTGCTTGCCCTCGCGCTCATCTTTGTCATTCCTCATCCTCGCTCTCCCGTCTCCAAGGGCACCTACGTCGACGAAAACGCCCTCCAACCGGGTCAGGCTCGTGTCTATTGGGACTACTTTGACGTCACCTACGCCGACATGCTGTCCGAAAAGGTGGCGTTCTTGGCTGCCGCGTCCAGCGACGCTCGTGCAGACTTTGTCTGGTCCGAGCTCCAATCGTACGGCCTCGATGTCCAGCAGCAAAAGTATCAGTATCGTTCCGGCGCAGGCCAAGATTCTCGCAGCGGCACAAACGTCTACGCACGCTCGGCTACGCCTCGTATTGACGGTCGCGAGGCTGTCGTCATCACGGCAAGCTGGCAGAGTCGATGGAAGGGCCAAGATGACCCATTTGTGCACGTCAATGCCACTGAAGCATCCAATGGCGCTCGCATCAACGTGCGTGGCATCGCGTCGGTCCTTGCGCTTGCAAGATACCTCTCCACCCAGGCGCATCTGAGCAAGGATCTTATCTTTGTCATCAGCGACGGCCATCTCGAAGGCATCAATGCCTGGTCTTCAGCGTACTTTGGCGATGTCAGTGCTGGGCTCGAGGTAGAGCCCGTCGTGCTCGGCGGCTCGCAGGTATGGAATGCCATCTCGATCGACTATCCTGCCGACTCGTTCTCGTCGCTCGTCGTGCAGTACGAAGGATTCGATGGCCAGCTCCCCAACATGGACGCGGTCAACACCATCGTGCGCATAGCCGACAGCGTCGCAGGAAGCATTCCGATCGATCTGGAGCACTCCAAAACCACGTCGCTGCTGAAACAGCCTGCGCAAAGACTGGCGCAAAGACTGGGCATCTCGCTCCGCGCTGACGTCGAGTATGAGCTGGACAGCTACGAGCACGGCGTGCGTGCAGCCTTGCGACAGTTCGGACACGGTGTCGCGGGGCATGCAAGCGGACCTCACGGCTTCTTCCAGCGCCATCATGTCGATGCCATCACCATCTACGCCGTCCCCGCCACGGGACCCTACGGATTCTTCCACATGGGCAGGCTGGTCGAATCGTTTGTGCGGTCCATGTCGAACCTGATCGAGCGCTTGCATCACTCTCAGTTCTTCTACCTGCTCCTCAGCCCGCGCCGTTTCGTGCCTATCGGTGTCGCGATCCTGGTGCCTCTCTTCCTGTCCATCTCGCTCACCATCAGCGGCTTCGCGTCGTGGCTCAAGCAAGAAGCCAAGTCGAAAAAGCTGCGCGACGAGGTTCTGGAGACCTTGGAACATGCTCAGCAAGACGCGGGCGATGTTCGACCCGAGGCTCCGACCTTGTCGTGGTACCGCCAGAGGTTGGTGGAAAAGAGCCTCGCGTGCGGATTGGACGTAGAGACAGTGGCCAGTGCAGATGGCACGGCGAACTCGCTGGTCGAGTCGATGCGGCCGTGTGCAGCCACGCTGGCCTGCATAGGCTCGACGGTCGTGGTTGGCATGGGCATGCTGCACCACTGCACATCATTGGCGGACAGCATCACAAGCCCGGATGCCGGCAAGGTAAGCTTTCCCTCTCTTCCCTAGGGATCGTATTCATGAGTGTTGGTGCTGACAGATCGCTTGACATTTCTACCACAGACGTATATCTCAGTCGCAGCATTCGCAGGATCGACGTTGGTCCAAGCGGCCGAAGCCGTTTACTTCCGATCGCAGTGCTCTCCTCTGCGTCGACGACGGATCGGCTCGCTTCTGATTGCGTTCGCGTACCTACAAGCAGGCATGTTAGTCGCCGTGCTGAGCGTCCTTAACTTTGCGCTGGCCACTGTGCTCGCTCTACTGGCATACCATGCGCTCGCCGCCGCTTCTTCTGCCCGCTTTTCGCAAAATCCGCTGTCCGCGGTGGCGCGATACGTGGTCATCGCACTGTTCAGCCCGGCGACATGGGCGGTACTTGTGCAGATCTTCCCGACGCAGATGGGAGCAGCGGTAGTACGGTCGTTGATGACGCACTACACACTCTTCAACGCGGCCACCGTGCCCGTGTTCTGCATGGCTTACCTGCCGATCGTACTGCAGGCCCAGCTGGGACTACTCCTCACCACTTAGTTGTGATAATCGTAAAACTTATTGTCGCCTCATTTGTTCATTTGCGGAGGCTGGCTGTGTTGATCCACCATCACTCAAAGCTGAATTGTTTGTGAGCACTTCGAATCGATTGACTTTGAGAGACTCTCGAAGGACACAGCTTCAATCACCGTGCAACGAACGTGAAACTGGGATCTTCGGCGTTGCGTCCCTTCGGGTCAAGAGCGAGTAGACATCCCTTCCGCTTCGTTGAGTCCAGCCGACATGCGTTGGACATCGCCGCGTAGGTCGCAACCTGTGTACTGATGACCGCTTCCCGTGACATAGCCTGAAGCAACATGAACTGGCGAACAGCCAGGCATAAGCCAGCTAGAGGCCAGATACTCGCACTTTACTGGCTGCTGGCTGATCCGCTCTTGCGAGAAGACTTTGACCACCTGACTGCCTTGTGTGGTCCCGGCGACAGATTGAAAGCATCCTGAACGCATCCCATGCTCGGAAATGCGCTTCAACAGATGCAGGCAGGTCTGTATGATGGACTTGGATAGTTCGTGAAGTGCGCTTGCGCAAATGATGAATTATTAAAAATTTGAGACTTCCAAAAACGCTGGAACTTGTGACAAAATCAAAGACACGCTGGCGAACTTATGCCAGCGTGAAGCGCGAAATTCTTGCTTTCAGGCTTCGAGCACGCTGCTCAAAGCGCAGACAATCAATCCCAAAAAATGTTTTGTCGTAAGGTCCAAATGTCGTGATTTATGATCGTGCGTCGTTGGCTCGTCGTCGGCATTATGATTTGTTGCTTTGCCACCATCCTGCTGGCGCCTTGCTGTCCTGGGCAGCTGCAGCCATACATGTCCGGTCACGGATGATCTTAGTGGATTGCTATCGTAGCGGCGGAGCAAGATCATGCAGCGTGACCAAGACGATGAGACTCACCCACCGAACACGCTTATTTATTTGGACCCTTTTCGAAACTGTGAAGGTCCAATCACAATATCATGACTCTCAAAGGTGAGGCAGACATAACGTAAGTGGCCCGTTACTGAAACAGGCCCATTAGTGAAACAAAATTCACGAAAATGGCATGATCCCCCGGAGGCTCCTTCTGATTCCGATGGTGAAATGATGTGCTCTGAAGGAAGTCATTCTTGTTAACTTATCAGAACAATCATGATTGTCCCTGACCCCCGTAAATCCGCCGCATTTTGAGCCGAAAATTGCCCCATCGCCACCTATCAATTACCTCGTGCTGAGCTACATTCAAGGTCTAGACTTGATACTGAGCTTGTATGCAGGCTCTTCGGGCTGATGTCATCATTGCTGGCTTCTAAAATGGGCTGTGCGCTCGGTAGACACCGGTTTTGACGTTTTTGGGCCATATTGTCAAGACTCTTTGCTGCCTGCAAAAGCTTTGACTGGTTTCCTGGCGTACGCACCACCTTACAGTCAAGTGTCTGACGTGTTTCCTTGATCTTCAGAAGCAGCAGATTGTGAAAATGGCCAGTTGCGTTTGTAATTTTGTCCAGAGTTGTAGAGGAGCGCAATTTGAGGATTCTAGAGGCCGTAGGTGCAAATAACACCCTCACGTTGACTTTCAAGCTGTAGAAAACTCTTGAGATCGCGACTCACGATCTTGCTAAATCATGTGTGTATTTAAACCGAACAGACTCGTGACTGTTGCTTAACTTATTTCTTGACTAAGCTATCTTAGCAAAATCCGATGCGATTACTTCGATGTAAAATCCAAACACGAATCATGGATAATTTTTTAAATTGAAAGGACGACACTCAATGCGTGTCGAGGTCTCCAACCGATGGTAGACTCGAGACACAATCTCAGCTCACTGAATTGCATGTTGGCACTTCTGCCGTAACCGGCAGCATTTCAGGATTCATGTGTGGTCTCGAGCGTGTCGAATTGTGACTCAATTCTACCTGATCTATTATTTTCGAAACATCAAGCGCAAAGCGGAATTGATGATGTCAAAAAATGTCAGGCACTTCCGTCTCTCGGCGCCACCCGACCCATTTTTGAACTCAGCGCAATGATAGCAAGCCACAAGCAGCCAGGGCGCCGAACTGACTCACGGCTGGTCTTGCCCATCCGCAAAATCATTAGAATATTATTGACGACGACTTAGACACTTGACTGCATCGTCCTTGCTCATTTGTGTGCATGATCACAATTTCGGCATTCGTGATTTAGGCACTTCGCTTAAGGCAGCCAGGTCACCTCTTGGGGGCTATGACGCACACGAGATTCTGAAATTTATGAACGGATTCGACAATGATCAGGCAAGTGTTCCCCAGTCCGTGATTAATATAGAGAGATGAATTGTGCATGGCCCAAGATGACCTACGCTTCTTGAGCCAAGAGGAGACAAGCGTGATAAGGCCCGCGATACTTTTCGTACAAAAACGATCTTCGAATATCCAGATAAAAAATGTGACATCGAATCATCGGGATCATGATCACAATGTTCGGCATCACTAACCTCTGTATGCATCGTCTATGCTTCGTGCTCCGAAGACAGCAAGATGGGGCGCATTACATGTGCGTGCGCAAGTGCGGGCTGTGAGGATGATAGCAGGCTGGTTCCGTGCCTCATGCTTGTAGCTGGGAGAGGCAGGAGCAGCAAAGTCGGAATTGCGGCCACCGCCAGGTTTGATGGATACGACTCGCGGCGAGGCGGGCGGGTCATGGAGGCAGAACGACAGGGTCCAAGACAGTCGTAAATCTAACAAGTTTCTACGAACCCAAAATCACGTGTCGCGAAGATGCACGACTGGGCGCAAATCCTGAACTGTGCGCTGCCGGGAATTCTGCCATCCGCCATGTTGGCCTTCTTCTTTCCCACCGACCAACCACCAACCATCGAGACACTCTTCCACTTGCCGCTGGCGATCATAAGCGACGGAACAGCGCCTACTAGTCACGCACCAGAGCGGCACGTGTGCGGCCTCGACTCTTCTACGGCAAACTTTTCCTTTCTACGGCCAACCTCTTCGTGACGACCACCATGTCGTCGTCCGCAAATGCACCTACCAGCGCTGCCCCCGGCGCTGGACCAGTCACCATGGATGGATCCGCCTCCGGTGCTCACCGCGAAGCGCGCATTGCGACGCACTCGCACATCAAAGGACTTGGCCTGAGCGACGACGGCACCGCGCTTCCCTCGGCGCAAGGCTTTGTCGGCCAAAAGATGGCCCGTGAGGTAAGGCAGCCCAGGCAGAAGAGGATCATGCAGAGGACGCTGTACTCACCAATACTATCTGTATTCTGACTTTCGACACTAGGCGTGCGGACTTGTACTCGACCTCATTCGCATGAAGAAGTTCGCAGGCAAGGCGCTCCTCCTCGCTGGAGGTCCTGGTACGGGCAAGACCGCTCTTGCTCTGGCCGTATCGCAGGAGCTTGGTCAAAAGGTGCCCTTCTGCCCCATGGTCGGCTCGGAGGTCTACAGCTCCGAGGTCAAGAAGACCGAGGTGTTGATGGAGAACTTCCGAAGGGCCATCGGGTTGCGCGTGCGCGAGACAAAAGAGGTCTACGAGGGCGAGATCACCGAGCTGACGCCGACGGAAGCAGAGAACCCGCTCTCGGGCTACGGCAAGACCATCGCTCACGTCGTGATCGCACTCAAAACCGTCAAGGGCACCAAGCAGCTTCGACTGGATCCCAGCATCTACGAGAGCATCATGAAGGAGCGCATCAGCGTCGGCGACGTCATCTACATCGAGGCCAACACTGGTGCCGTCAAGCGAGTCGGCCGAAGCGATGCATACGCTACCGAGTTCGACCTGGAGGCGGAAGAGTACGTGCCGCTGCCCAAGGGAGAGGTGCACAAGCGCAAGGAAGTAGTACAGGACGTCACGCTCCACGACCTCGACATGGCCAACGCAAAGCCCCAGGGAGGACAGGACATCATGAGCGTCGTCGGCCAACTCGTCAAGGGACGAAGGACAGAGGTGACCGACAAGCTGCGTGGCGAGATCAACAGGGTCGTGGACAAGTACATCGAGCAGGGCATCGCCGAGCTGGTGCCTGGTGTCTTGTTCATCGACGAGGTGCACATGCTCGACATGGAGTGCTTCACCTACCTCAACCGAGCGCTCGAGTCGACCATCAGCCCACACGTGATTTTGGCCACCAACCGCGGTCAGTGCATGGTGCGCGGTACCGAGTACGAGGGACCCGCCTCGGGCACTGGCATTGTGGCTCCTCACGGCATTCCTCTGGATCTGCTCGACCGATGCATGATCGTGCGCACCATGCCGTATGAGAAGGACGAGATCCGAGAGGTGCTGCGATTGCGAACCAAGGTCGAAGGCCACTTGATCGCCGAGGATGCGCTCGAGAAACTCACAGAAGAGGGCGTGCGAAGCTCGCTCAGGTAAGTAACATCCGATCCAAACTCCCGGTGGGTCTCTCTCCCTTGTCTGACTATCAGCTGACCATCCCTGCCTTCCGATGCACCGTCTTTCGCTCATGATTCAACACCTACAGATTCGCGCTCCAGCTCTTGAGCCCTTCTTCCATCCTCGCCAAGACCGCAGGTCGATCCGAGATCACCACCAAAGATGTGGCGGAAGCCAACGAGCTCTTTATGGACGCGCGACGATCCGCAAAGGTGCTCACAGCTACCAGCGAGACTGCCGAGGCGGTGCCGATGGAGACGTCTTGAGTTGCGGCTTCGCACTGTCCGCCTTGGCTCATGCTCGATCCCGAGATGTACTTCTAGAACCCCGAAAACTCGATTCAGGCTTTAACTTGCTCCGATTGTCTGCTGTCAGCGCGGTCGATCATCGAAAGCGCGGCCCGCTCACCAGTCAGATGTGCCGACAGACTCGCATCGCGAAGGGCCGCCACGACGAGTGGATGCGTGCCGTTTGGCATGCTCATGGCTCACGATTTTGCGATGACGCACGATCAACTGTGTGGATGTGATGATGGATGGACAGATTATAATTTGAGCAAGAACGAAAAGTACAACTACATGGGTGACCAGGCCGCATACAGGACGGCCGAGAAAGCACGGAGCTCTTTGGCGTCGGCGAGAACCTCGATGTACTCGTTGGGTACGCCGCGAATGGCCATCTGACTCTGCCTCGAGACGATGGGAAAGAGGGAGGCGAGACGAACACGCTTGCCGTGCTGCATCTCGTCTGTGATTTCTTGGAAGCGTGACTCGAGTGCGGATAGTGGCTCGACCTGAGTGGTTGAGTCGAGTCTGCCGGACTTTTGGACACCAAAGGTGGGGCAGAGACTGTCGAAAAAGGTTTCAAAGACGCGGTCGAAGCAGAGGGAGAGGATGGTGCCAAAGTCTTGGGACTCGATGATGTCCTTTGTCTCGTCCAAGAGAGCTCTAAGCTTGTCGTTGGTGGCGAGGGCGTAGATGGCGGCGTCGCCATCGAGGGCGCCTGCACCGACGAGGACGTCTGCCTCGTCGTCTGTGGAGTTGGGAAAGAGGACGTCGAGGAAATGGGAGCGTCTCCAGGCGGGCTGGTCAGCGGGATTGCTTGCTATGGCGGAAGGCTCGTGTTCGATGATGAAACGGGCATCGTTGACGAGAGCCTTGAGGTCGGTCAAGGAGAGCTGTGCCTTGACGGAGAGGGGCGAGAAGGTCCTGGTGATGGCGTCGGCGACGCGATCTGACAAGGCGTTCCAACCTTTGTGGAGGAACCACCAGCTAAAGGTGAGGTAGAGGCGCTCGGTGTCGTGGTCGAGCACGCGAGAGGAGTCGAGGTGGGATGCGGATGCGAGAACGGAAGGGTCGTCGGATTCGCGAGCGAGCGCCTCGACGGAAGCGAGATAAGCAAATCGGCCGATGAGGTTGAGCTGGATGTGTGTCTGAAGGGTGAGGAGGACGACGCAGTAGAGCGAGGTGACGGCGCGGGTGAAGGAGGTGAGCTTGAGGTCGTTCCAGAGACGGAGCTTGGCGTGCCTGTCTGCAACGATCTTGGAGCGCTGCTGCTGAGCATCGACATGGGATTGTTCTGCGGATGGAGGAGGAACGGCAGATACTGTTGGCGACGACTGTGTTTGCTCGAGCTGCTCTGCGGTGTTGTCGGTTGTGGTTTGTGGCGAGTCAGTGGCTTGTTCGTCGGAGGACTGGGCTGGAGGGAGCTGTTGCGTCGCCTCTGGCACGACGGTAGCGTCAGGAACAGCCTCGAGACCGTTGGCCTTCGCCGTGTCCGTGGAAGGCTGAGAGGACGGGGCGGGCGCGGGTACTCCTCCTGGAACAAATGTCTTTGCGAGCGGGTTGAGTTGGGGCGAAGGCGCGTCTGGATGGGGCAAGATGTCGGGCGTCGATTGAGGTTCAGAAGCCGGGAGCTCAGCTGTTTGCGGCGGCTGTGGATCCTGTTGATCGGAGGCTGAAGCGGCTATCGATGCTGGAGGAGCTGACTCGGCTGCTGAGGGTTGCGGTGCGTCGAGGGCGATCGTGGATGGAGCTGGAGGCGCTGCTTGTGAGCGCAGGCTTTCGGTGAGTTGTTCTACGTCATGCTTTGCAAAGAGCTGATCGCCTAGGGTTGGGAGGAGGGCGAGGACGGTGAAGGTGCAATCCTCCTGATTTTGCGCGAATCTTCGTCGGAGGCTGTCGTCGAAGAGGGGTCAGCAAGATATGTGGGGGAAGCGCGGGAGATATACGAAGAGACTTACTTTTCCTTTGCGTTCTTATCGTTGACGAGCTTCTCTTGGATCTGCTGGAACTTGGAGATAGCATACTGGGAGAGGAGATAGGCGCCGCCCACGAGGCCGCCGGTGACGACGAAGAAGTTGGAGTGGGACGAGACGTATCTGGACGTGCGCCTCCACCAACTTGTCATGTTGGGAGGTGTGTGTCTTTGAGACTGAATGTGGATATCGAAGGGGGATGAACGAGGTGAAGGGAGGACGGATGGCTCGGACGAGGGCGAGGTGGAAGGAAGGAATGCAGGAAAATGGCCGTGCGGACCTGGCCCTTCTCGGCTTGTTGGCTCCACACAGAGAGAGCCTTTCGTGCGGCAATTTGTGGGATTTTGGGTGTCGGATAAGTTAACCGGCTAGGAGTGCGAAGCGCCGCGAGTTGAAAGCCGGAATGCTTTGCTTTTTGCTGCTCTCGGAGGGTCGGAGAGAGAGAGAGAGAGTTACGCGCTGCCGACGCGTCTCGCCCAGGATTCCAACCGGAATTCAGCGAGAACCACCGCCGGCGCCGAGCCGAGAGGAGCGAGCTGAGCCAGCAGGCGAGGAGGCCTCGTGTGGCTCGTGTGGGGTTCTCCACTCGCTTCTCCATTCCCAGTCACCACCATTCCCCCCACCTTTCTCATCAGCGAATTCACCACCAATAGTACCTATTACCACCACCGAAGCAACGCATCTCTTCACCCTTGATCCCGTCTTCTCATTCCTCCCCGTCAGCGCCTGGTCAGCACCTACGCTGCCACCACACTCGCCCACTATGAGCAGCGCAGACGTCATCGATGCGCTCTTCGTAAAGACCGTCGACATGGTCCAGTCGCTGCCCAAGTCGGGACCAATACAGACATCCTACGAAGAGAAGCTCGCGCTCTACAGCCTCTACAAGCAAGCCACCGAGGGCGACGTTCGCTCCAAGCGTCCAGGCATGCTCGACATGCTCGGCAGGGCAAAGTGGGACGCCTGGTCCAAAGTCAGCGGCCTGCCTCCTAGAGACGCAAAGCAGATGTACGTAGAGTCCATGCTCAGGATCCTCCGCCGCTTCAGCGATCGTCCACAGGCGGCCGCCCTCATCCAGGAACTCGAAAACTTCTCCGGTCAGGTCGCACAGCGTGTCATGGACGGCTCGCTCGCCCAGGTCGACTCGGACGACGAATCGCTCACCGAATCCGACACCGACGACCAGCAGCGTCTCGACCCTACTGGGCTCCACCAGCCTCCCTCGGGCCCCTCTCGTCAGCCGCCTCCGCCCCAGCTGCCTGCTCATCTCGCCCCTCATCCCCCTTCCGTCACGGGCACCAGCACCGCTGCAACCCGCGGCGGAGGCGCCCCTTCCGCCATCTCCACCCAAAGAACCCCCTTGGCCTCCGAATCGGAGCAAGACTCTTCCGAAGACGACCATCTCGGCTCCCAACCAGGTCCATTCCGTAGCGTCGCACGCCATCCCACCTCGCACGCCCCGCCCTCCATCCACTCGTACCGTCCCCAGCCTCGTCCAGGCTCCATATCCGCCACCGAAGGCTACACACGAGGTCCTCCCTCCCGCTCCAATGTGCCTGCATCATCAGCCCACGACGCATCCACCACGCTTCGATCGCGAGGTCCTCCATCGCTGCAGGGCGGCTACACGCGCAATGCGTATGCGCCCCAATCCACCGCCGCCTCCGTCGCCGGCTCCAACTATCCTCGACAGCCTGAACCGGGCCACTACCAGCGCAGCACCTACGCCGCTTCCTCCGTCGGCGGTCGCTCCGTCGGCACCAGAACCGGGCCTGTACCCGTCTATCCACCTCGTCCGCCATCCAACGCCGGATCCTCACACCAACCGCCTCGTCCCGAGATGGAGATGGCGCTCCAGTCCATCCAGGCGTCGCTTGCGGCGCTGCACGAGCGTCTCAACCGCGTAGAGGGTCGCGCTTCCTCTGCAGCTGCCGACGATGCTCGCCATCCCAACTCTTCAAATCAACCCGCCACAGCACGCCTCTACCACGCGCTCATGAACATCGTCGACGACGTTCGACAGCTCATCGGCCTCAATGCCGTCGCACGTGGACCTCGCTCCGAAGCGCTCGCTCCCAGCTTCCTCGCCGAAGGTGGAGGCGCCACCAACCGCAGCGGCGCTGCTTTCCACCTCTTGACTTCGCCCGTGCGCATCTTGGTGGCGCTCGTCAATCTGGGCGCACGGCTGGCGCTCGACATCATCAGCCTGGCCCTCGTTTCGAGCTTCTTCTTGTACGCCTTTAAGCGTATCACGGGCCGAGGCGATCCGTTGCTCATGCTGCGCCTGCTCAAGCGCCTCCAACAGGCTGTCCTTCGCAGAGCGCCTGCGTCTGCCAAGCAGCTGGTTGCTGAAGCTGTCTGACGCTCACAACTTAGATAAAATGTCAAACACGATTCAAGGCTTGCGCGATCGCGCCCGAGCCGATCCACAAAGTGACCCGATTGTTAGACGAATGAGATTGCATATGAGAGGCGATGATGACGAGGCTAGATCTTGAGCGCGTCGAGTTCCTTGAGCAACTTGGACCGTTCGCGGTGTTCCTGGATGGCTTCCTGCTGAATCTCTGCCTGCTTTTCCTTCCATCTCCTCATCCTCCACTTGAGGCCGCGCTCGTTTGTGAGGTCGCGCGTCATGAGCAGCTCGATGGGCATGCGGTCGACATCGTTGCGGCTGAGACCGTCGGTGATGCGTCCGTCGCGCGGGTCTCGGGGTGCGTCCAGACCGCCCTTGCGCGTGCTCGCAGGCAGCTCGCTCCAGTCGCCGCCACTCGCCGGACCTTGACGCGGTGCGAGATCGAGATAGTCTCGCCAGTGGAAGGAAAGACCACCTTCCTGACGATGCGCCTCGATCGCTTCGCCGCTAGCCCAGTCGGAGGCGGCGTTTGTGCGCATTCGGATGATCTCTGCTGGTGTGGGAGGCTGAGCGATGGGAGGCGGCTTGACGCGGCCCTGCTTGAAACCGGCGTAGAAGCCGAGCGCGTCAGCGGGAGCCGAGGGTCCGGCTTCGACCTCCTTTTCGGCCTCGCGCTGCCTCCTCTCGTCTGCGAGAATCTGTGCGCGAAGCTCGGACTGGGGCGAGGTGATGCCCTTGCGTTCGGGCAGCAGCACGGGGTCCTCGGGCCTCCATGGGGCCCAGGATTCGCCTTCGACGACGTTTCGATCGCTCATGGACGAGTCGCGAAGCCTGCGCTTGCCCGGCAGAGTGGGCCAGGGCACTTCGACCTTTTCGAAGGCCTTGCCCGTCTCGAGCAGCTTTTCTTCGGAAGCCTTGATGGTTGCGTATCGCTTCCAGACGTACATGCCCCTGCGCTTGTCGTACTTTGCTGCGGAGCGCGAGAGGCGCACGGCAAACTGGTCCGTACCGGGAAGCTTGAGCATCACGTTGGAGTAGTGTACGGGACGTGGAATCTCTGTGACGTTGGGACCGTAGCCCTTCTCGGGCGCAAGTGGGTCGACGAGACGCGGGATGATGTGTCGGATGGCCTTGGGAGCGAGCTTGTTCTTGTCGTCGACGTCGCGAAGCCAGAGCCAGTTCTTCTCCCTGTCGATGCGGACGACGATGCCTTCGCCCCTGATCTTTTCGTCCGAGTCGAGGCCATCCTGCTGGCCGACGCGGCCGGACTTGAGCTTCACATGGTCACCTGGCACGATGTTCCAGAATGGAATGCGGTCCTTGGGCTGGACGAACTTGGGCGTGTGTGCGGCGTGCGAGGGAGCTCGGATGGCGAATTTGGAGCCCTTGGTCGGTGGGTTGAGGTGGCGGAGGGAGCGCAGGACGCTGCCGGATGTCGCAGAGCCGGCCATTGTGATGGCGACGTCGGAGCAAGCGGTAGACGGCGAGGAGACGTGGTGGTGGGTGATGGTGCCAACGATGAGCCGCGATGGCGCTCAAGGCACTGATCGTGTGCCGTCTCAAAATCTTTTCTGCCCTCTTCTTCCAGAGGTCGCGGTGAGGCATCATCGGGTCGATTCGGTGGGGGCATGTATTTTTCAAGGTCTAACATATACCATGAAAAACGGGAACTTTATCCGGCCGTGAAATTGATGGATGCTGCCGCCACGGGTCTGCCGAGCGTGACCTTTTTGTTTGGCGGGGGAGGGACGCGCTGGAAAGGACGATATGCAGACGGCAGAGGCGGGCAGGGTCGAGGGTCAAAAGTCCAAAGTCGAGGGTCGAGAGTCGAGAGCGGTCGATGAAAATTGCGGCAGCAGCAGCGGAATGCAACGCGGCTGTCGTGCAGTTTAGTTGGGTCTGTTCATGCCCGATTGGACGCCGCGGGATTGGGTTCGCCATGATCCAACTCGCTTTGCTCTCCCCCTCATCACATCCACACCTCCGCCAAGGACATCCACATCTGCGCATCCTCCAGCTTTCAGTCCGCCGCTCCAAACGGCATGCCGTCCATAGAAGCCAGGCTCAAGTGTAAGTGAAGTTGCCTCGGTATGCATTCGACAAGCCGAGCTTACCTTTCCTTTCCTTGCCCTGCTCTGTCTGCCTCGACTCCATCAGCTGCCAATGCGAACGCCGACGCTGCATCCAGCAGAAACGATCGCAAATCCGCCGATGCCGTCTTCCTCTCGGCTTCCAGCCTAACCCCCGAGCTCAGCCGCGTCAATTCCACACCGCTCTCCTCGGACGGCATCGATGCGCTCAATCTGCAGCCCTCCGCATCCTCATCCGCATCCGCCCAGCTAGCGGACTCGCCAAACGAGCCGTCTCCGCTCACCGTCGCTCCGCCGAAACCTAGCCCCGCCGACACCCTCTATCCCAGTCCTTCAGGTGGCTTCGTCCCTTCGCCAGAAGAAGGTCAGGACTGGCGCCTCAAACCTCCGCCACCAGGTCGCAACATCCAGACCGCAGCAGCAGCAGCCGCTTCCGCTGCCGCTGCCGCTGCATCTTCATCTGTCGCCGTCTCGCCACCATCCGCCGCATCGCCACAATCTGCATCGCCCCGTCCTCTCTCACCCGTAGCCGAAGCCGCAATCCGCCCTGCCTCGGGAATCAGTCCTGCCGCCGCCTCCAACACATCCACGCCGACCAGGCCGCCATCGCTCCCTTCGTCCGACCACACTGCCGCAAAGATCGCAAGCGCATCCTCGCGGCGCAGCTCCCAGGCATCCACTTCGTTTGCATCACCTCAACTCCGACCCGCATCCGGCTCCGCAAGCTCGCACCACCGCCTCAGCACTGCATCGTCCAGCCTGTCGCCCTTGGCACCATCCTCGACGGATGCAGCCGCTGCAGCTTCTCTCAAAGGCACTGACGACGCATCACTCGAATCTGCCCCTCTCAGAGAGTCAGCAGAATCCACCACTCGCTCGAGCGTGCAGGCGCACCGCCCCAGCTCAAGTGCCAGCCACCACACTGCCAAGGCCATGGATGTGAGCGCCGAGTCCGAGCCCAGCATCAAAGTGCGCGACTTCGCATTTCCAGTCGACGACCCGCGCCACTTCGGTGTCTGGCTCGACGAGCCCCAAGACTCGTCTCAGACGCACGACGCGGACCAGAGCCATCAAGAAGACGCCGCCGGCCACGAGTTCTACATCGAGGGTGCCGAGGACGAGAACGAGTTTGACGGAGACGAAGGCGACTCGGCCAGCGTGCCCGAGGGCGTCTACAACGTTCTGTACGAGTTCGAGCCCGTCTCGGAACACGAGCTCGCCGTACAGGCCGGCGATGTCGTCCACGTCGTAGGCTCCATAGAAGGTGGCTGGGCAATCGCGATCAGGAGCGACGACCCGAGCATAAAAGGCCTCGTGCCTGCAACCTATCTTGAATGGTCAGCGCCTCTGCCTGCATAAGATCGTCTCGCGCTCATTATTTATACCCATCATCCTCGCATCTTGTATTCTGTCCACCACCAGCCTTGTACTCTGAAACTATCACCACAATTTCCATCGCTCAGCTGTACCATCGTTGCATTGATGACCGAAAAACTCCGCTTAAAGCATTGTTTGGTCGCGAGGCAGACCCTGAGAAGCGCGCCAATTTAAGACGTGGAGGCTCGTGCGTCTGCATCTTCCGTACGTGCCGCCGTCATCTTCCAACCACTCACCCTCACTTGCACGTTGTCGCACCAGTCACTAGACGATCACGCTTGCAGTCATGCCTTCACTCCGAGCCGGTGTGCTGACAATCTCGGATACCGCTGCGGCGGATGCCACTGCCGACCGATCGGGCGGCCTGCTCCAAGAGCAACTAACTGCAGCTGGATATCAAGTCGTGCGCAGCGTATGCGCGGACGACGTCGCTCAGATCCAGCATAACGTTCTGCGCTTTGCCGACACCGAAGCTCTCGACCTGGTAATTACCACGGGCGGCACAGGCTTTGGACGCCGAGATACCACACCCGAGGCGCTGGAGTCGCTGATCACGCGCAAGACGCCCGCGCTCACGCATGCACTCACCGCACACTCGCTCGCCAAGACGCCGCTCGCTGCGCTCTCGCGTGGTATCACGGGCATCAGGAGGGCTGATAGCGGTAAGGAAACGCTCATTGTCGCACTGCCTGGATCGCCCAAGGCAGTCCAGGAATGTATGGAGCTCTTGCTCGCCAATGGGCTCTTGCAGCACGCGCTCGAGCTGCTGAGCGGCGGATCGGGCGAATCCAAGCACAAGCAAATGCAGGGAAGCATGCATAGGCACGCCGACACCGCCACTGATACCGGCCATGCGCACTCCCACCATCACCACCATCATCATCATCATCATCATCATGGCGGGGGAGGAGGAGGTCTCCACAGCCACTCTGCGCCCAAACCACGTACGACCTCGGCCGATCATGCGAGCTTTCGCACCGTCGACCCTTCATCTGGTCCGTCGCTTCGACACCGCATCTCACCGTATCCACTGCTCGAGCTCGACGACGCGCTGTCGCTCATCGCTGAGCACACGCCGGGCGCGTCAGCCACCGAGACGATCGGCGTCAGCCCAGCGCTCATCGGTCACGTGCTGGCAGAAGACGTCTCGGCAGCCTCGGACCTGCCGCCTGGTCCCACCACCAACGTCGATGGCTACGCCGTCCCCGCCTCGTCCACCCCGCCGGGCGACTACAAGGTGGTCACGCTCAAGACGCTGCAGCAGCGCGCGCTGGCAGACGGCGAGATCTTCCGCATCAACACCGGGCAGGGCCTTCCTGCGGGCACCGACGCTGTAGTCATGGTCGAAGACAGCGAGCTGCTCGAGTCGTCCGATGGCGAAGAGGTGCGTGTCCGGGTGCTTGCCCAGGTAGATGTGGGTGAGAACGTGCGACCTCGCGCGTCGGACGTTTCCGCGGGTCAAGTAGTGCTACCACGGGGAACGACGATCAGTGCGCTCGGCGGCGAGATCGGTACACTCGCCTTCCTTGGCCGTTCCTCGGCGCTCGTATTCCGCAAGCCACGAATCGCAATCCTCAGCACGGGCAACGAGCTGGTCGACACCAGCTCTGCCCCCATTTCGTCCACGTGGGGGTTCAATGTGTACGATGCCAATCGACCCGGACTGCACGCAGCCATTGCCGGTCTTGGGTTCGAGGTGGTGGACCTTGGCATTGTCACCGACGACGTCCCCACCACACTCGGAGCACTTCGAAAGGGCATGGAGTGCGCAGACGTGATCGTGACCACGGGAGGCACGAGCATGGGCGAATCGGACCTGCTCAAGCCGCTCATCGAACGCGAGCTGCACGGCCACATTGTGTTTGGACGTGTCGCCATGAAGCCGGGCAAGCCGACTACCTTCGCCACGCTTCCGGGGGACAAGATGATCTTTGCGCTGCCGGGCAATCCGGCATCGGCGCTCGTGACGTTCTACGTGTTCGTGCTGCCCGCTCTGCGCAAGCTTTCAGGGACACTTCCCACCAGCTCGGGCGGAGCGAATGCGTGGAGTGTGCCGCAGGTGGACGTGGTGTTGGGCAGCGAGATGCGGCTCGATTCGCGCGCCGAGTTCCACCGCGCCTCCGTACGCACCTGTGCCACCGGTCTGGTCGCCACAAGCACAGGAAACCAACGTTCCTCGTAAGTAATCCCCCGCTCTTACCGAACTTTCTCCAAATCTTTGCATAAAACTGACTTCTTCCTTTTGAATACACAGAGGGATGCACAGCATGTCAACAGCCAACGCGCTCATCGCGCTTCCGCCGCTTGCGCCCAACGCCACGGTCCGCTCGCTGCCCGCTGGCTCACAAGCCAAAGCCATGATCCTGGGCTCCATCCTCTGACCACGTTTGCAAAACAATGCATTGAATTTTCTTTCAGAGCCGCTCGAAGAACGTGCGTGTCTGCGTATCCGCGTCGTTGAGCGCCGTCTGGCTGGGCAGACTGATCTCGCTCGCACTCGCGCTCGCGCCGGAGCTGGTGCTGAGTTGTGTTGCTGCAGCCGGGGACGATGCCAGCTGCAGTGTGGGCCTTTTGACGGGAGTCGTCCACTCCAGAGGCTGGGTTTCGTCTTCCGCCTCGTCATCCGACAGGACGTCGAGGTCGTCGTCCGAGTCGAGCTTGCAGGTGGGCTTGCTGACGTACCGATCGAGGCTGAGCTGCATGCCCGAGTTCTGCCTGCGTTCTTGTCGGCGAAGCGCCGCAACGACGCTGTCGAACCGGCCCGCCCCGCTTGCCGACGTGAGCGAGACAGGGCTCGCCTTGACCGTGCGCGGCGAACTACCCATCCGCCGCCGTTTTAGTACAGGCGTGCTGTCATGCGCAGCCTCGAGCGCCAGACCCGGCTCGGTGAGGAAATCATCGTCGTCCGAGGTGGGCACCTCGCTAGCGCTGCCAATGGCGTGAGGGAGATGCACAGCTTCCGTCGGGATCGGGGCAGCTTCGTCGTCGCCATCGTCCCACGCAAGAGGCTGTGTCTCGTCGTCGCCCTCGACCGGCCAAGCCAAGGGCAGCGTTTCCGACTCGTCCTGCGTCGCTTCTGCTGACACTGCCGCGACCGGATCTGCACGCGCGCAAAGCGGCCGACTCCGCCCGGACTCGGACGCATTCTTGTCCACCCTCGATGCGGGTTGGAGGGTCGCGCGCTGCGCGGGCACAAGCTGCGTCTCGAGCGCATAGATCCTCCTATTGGTCGTGGGTGATCTGAGCAGTGTTTCGGGCATCTGCTCGGTCCTCGCCGACATGCGCTTTGTTGGCGCTGCCTCAGCCCTCTCGGCCAAGCTGGTGCGTTGCCGAGACGCCGGCGGTCTTTTGCTCTTGGCTGCGGCCGGCGACGACCCTTGCAATCTCCTATGTGCTCTATCTAGCTCGGTCTCCATCTGCCGCTTCTCCTGCTCGCGAACCACGTCGTCTTGGATGCCGGCCATGCGTTGGAAGAGCGCTAACTTGCGGTCGATGCTCTTGGCCCAGGCGGGAGGCGTAAAGTTGGAGAGCGACTCGGCCATGAGGGTGGGCTGAAACGGAGACGACGGCGGGTTCGGCTGGTGACGTTTGCGCGGAGGCGTATGCGGCTCAGCTGGCGGAAGCATTGGGTTTGGCGGACGTACGCGGTCGACGCGAGACCGTGCTTGGGCCGGTGGCGACCGCGGCGGCTCATCGGACGGTGGTGTGGGCGGCGACACTGTCGCTGTGGGTGTCGAAGACATGCTGGTGCTGAGGGAGCGAGAGACGCTGCCGAAGCGACCGCGAAGCAGACACGCCGCGCGTGCTTCCAGATCGTCATCGTTGAAAGCGTCCGTGTACGCGCTACGAGGCTCTGTTGGTGGTCTCCGCACGGCACCCCTGGTGTCTGTGGAGCTTAAGCGCGGCCGGTTCACACTGGGCGAAGATGTGTCTGCGTCTCTTGTGCTCTTTGATGGGCCGGCAGGGGCTGTGTTTGGCGCAAAGAATCTAGACAGAGTCTGCTGTTTCGTGCTATTTGACGGTGCGGGCGTGCGCGTGTGGCCTGCGAGTCGCGATGCCACCAACGTCCTATTTGGCGGCTTTGGTAGCGACTTCAGCGGCGTATGGCTCGATGACGGCAAGTTGGTACGATCCGAAAGCACGCCTGAGCGCGGTTTCGACGCCGGGCCTGAAGCGGCAGACGACGACCTGATCCAGCCGGTTGGTTTGACGGAGCTGCTCGTGGACGGCGAGGCGTGTCTGGCGTGCGGATGCGAGGAAGAATGAGATGGCATGGTGCGACTTGTTCGTCGCCGCTTCCAGCCCGCTTAGGGACGGAATGCGACGCAATGGCTGATTGGTCGTGTTGGGTCGAGGTGGTGGGAGGAAGAGGAAGCTTGAGCGTTGCACCCTCGGCTCTCTGGCTAAGGCGCGTGTCGCGACTGTTTCGCAAAGCGTGTGGAGGAAGTCGGACCCTTTTGCCCGCCGCCGCCGCCGCCGAAAGCGAAGCTGAGTCCGAAAAAAGCGTTTGAATTTCGTTGTTAAGGCGCGCAAAAATCGGCAGTCTTCCGGGAAAAAAAGGGTGCCAGGCGAAGAAGACTCACTGCATGTGCCGCTCATCGCATTGACCGGTTCCTTCTCGCTCGCTGACGTTCGACACTGCTTCCGATGCATGCAGATATCGATGGAACGGCACACGGTTCAGAGTTCGTTCCGATTCTCAGCCGGCGCTCTGAGCAGTCGCGGGGGAAAATGAGACGGGTTGCAAAGCTCGCGCGAGCACGACGAGCGAAGGCAGCAGTTTCTATAGTACATGTGATGAGATGCGGTCAAGTGTGGGGGACCAGCACCTCTGTTCAAAGCCCAGATTGATAGTATGTAGGGGGGGGGACATTACTTTGCTGGGGCCCAGAAGTATTTGAGTGCACCGGGGATGCGTTCGCCCGACTCGGCCTCGGTGATGGTTTTGCCTAGTAGATATGAGGAATGTCAGCCATCACATCCGATCTTTACCTATACCAGCTTTCGAGTACTTACCTCTCCACACGAGCTTTCCCCATGCCTTTCCGTGGTTCCCGCCATCCTTCAACCTGACCTTGGTGATCTCCCAGTAGCACAGATGGGCGTCATCCTTGAGCGGCTTGTCGCCCTTGGCGTGCAGCTGTGTGAGGTGTTTCTTGAGATTCACGTCGTGCGGAACATCCAGGCCCTTGGCGACCCAGCGACGCTGCCTCACCCGTGCACCCACACCGTCCTGCGGCAACGTCGAGAGCAGCTGGTACAGGTTCTTGTGCGGCTGCGCACTCCTTGCCAGCGTAGGTGGCAGCGACGCTTTGGCAAAGTGCGACGTGAGCACGTCCGAAGAGCTCGACGCCTTGGACGACGATCGTGTCGCCTCCGCAAATAGTGCTAGTGTCCGGCGCAGCATCGTGTCGATTCCCCTTTGGCGATGGATTGCGTGCTAGAGCCTCGGTCAAGATGGTGATGAGAAGAAGAATGGTGGTTGCTTGACCAAAAAGTCCAAAATTGACTCGCCGCCAAGCTAGAATCCCAGAGTGGCGTCACGTGACCCTCTCCACCACCATCCTTCCTCCTTCTCCTCGCCGTGCCCACAGATTCGCTCAGAGTCGTTGTGGAAGCAAACATGGAAACATTACGACAAAGGAACCTAGAGTACAAGTTGGAATCAAGTGGTCAGGCCGCACCTGCATTGGCAGCCAGAGCCGCAGCGCCAGCGCCTTTGAGCATCATGGCGGCGTCCCTCGCGCGGTCACCGCCCGAGGCGCCATCGGTGGTGCCGGCACCTCCCGAGCCTGCGTGTCCCTCCTGGAGCAGCTCACATAGCACGCCGACCACGGCGTCCACCTCGTCGGGCGCGATGCCTCCGCATCCGGCCGCAATGAGCCGGCGGTAGGCTGCCATGGTCTTGCCCGTACCCTGCTCGCGTGCACGCGAGACAAACGTGTCGACGAGCTCGCTGCGCTTCTTCTGCACCTCGCTCAGCTGCGTCTTGAGCTCGGCGATCGCCGTCTTGACATCCTTGCCCTCGGGCAGCGCGTCGAGACACGTCTTCGCCTCGTGCTCCGCATCGCCTGCCGCCGCGCCATCAGGCTGGTTGGCCGCCGAGCTGGAGAGGAGAGCATTGGGCTCGAGCCCCGCCTGCAGACGTGCGCGCTTGATGGCCTGCTTGCCCTCGGCCCAGCGGCGCTCGAGGTCATCACGCGTGCGCTTGTTGATGCCATGCTTGAGTGCGAGCTGGAGCGAGTCGACGCGCTTGCGCTCGTCGTCGACGCCCTCGGCCTCGAGGTGGAGGCCCTCGGCCACCTTGGCGCTGTCCTCGATCTCGGTCTGGATCTGCTTGAGCAAGCCGTGCGCCTGGGTGAGCTTCTTGTCGGCCGTGTGGATCTCCGAGTCGTAGCTGTCGGCGAGGCTGTGGAGGAGGTTGCTCATGAGCGTGACGGCGCGACCCGCGGTGCGCTGGCCCGCCTCAGACGTGTGGAGCGAAGCGGTGGGCAGCACGGGCAGGCCGTCGGCGCCGAGCTCGATGCCGGCGGGACCGGTGCGCGAGGGCGAGGATCTGAAGCGCTCGTCCTCGATGATGTAGTCCTCGGCGTTCTTGCCCTCCTTGTTGCGGATCTTGGGATCGGCGCCGTGCTCGAGCAGCAGGCGCACGAGGCGCTTGGATCGTGCGCGCGCGGCCATGGTGAGCGGCGTCTCGCCCTCGTCGTCCTGGAAGTTGAGGATGTCGGCGAGCTGATCGCCGTAGTCGGCGAGACGGTTGATCATGGTCTCCATGTAGTAGCGCGCTGCGTGCGGCTTGCCCCTGCTAAGGGCGAGGTCGACGACGTGGTGGAAGACGGTGCGGTCGTTGCGGTCGATGTTGAGGATGGACCGATGGAGGAGCTCAAAGAGCTCGGGGAACTTGCGCAGGTCGTAGTTGTTGGAGAACATGGTGGCACGCATGAGCGCGGTCTGCTGGTTGGTGTTGACGCGGAAGATGTCGGCGCCGGCCGAGAGGAGGAGCTTGACGACGCGGATGCGGCCCATGGCGCACGCCCAGTGCAAGGCGGTGTGCTCGTCGTCGTCGATGCTCATGTCCGGGTTGAAGTCGGGCGGAGGGTTGATGAGCAGCGAGGGTACGGTGGTGTTCTCGGTGACAAAGTAGTCGAGGATGATGTCGGCGTATCGCGCCTGGTTGGTGGCCTCTCTGCCGTTGTGGTGAGCGGCTGCGGCCTGCTGTGCGCCGTAGGGGCCGTTGGCGCGATCGGCGGGCATGGGGCTCGGGGTGCGGGAGGAGGAGCTGATGTCGCTGGGGGAGGGGCTCATGCTGCCTTCGGAGGCGTTGTTCTGGGTGGCGCCGATGGCCTCGGATTCGGTCTCGATGCTGGTGGCGCGACGGGAGCGGCCGAGCGCGCCAGCGTCTGCGGAGAGCACCTTTTTGGAGCGGTTGGAGGTGGAGATGGTGTGCTTGGGAGCGGGCGGGGGCGAATCGGTGGCGGAGGGGACGTAGGTGGTGATGGGTGCGAGGAGCGCCTGGATGTTGTATCGCTCTGCGAGCTCGATGGCGATGTCGAGGGGGATCCATGTGCCCTGGTACTTGCCGTAGCCGCCCTGTACCTTTTCGTGAATGCCCTTCTGGATCTCGCGTTCGAGGACACGCGTGCGCTGCGGCTTGTCGAGACCGACGACCTTGAGGATCTGAGTTGCGTTGAGCCAGCTGTCGGAGCGTCTCCTCATGACGGCGACGTCCTTGATGATGCACTCGTAGACTGGCACGCCCGAGTAGGTGGCCTGCGATGGAGAGGAGCGGTCGGTCAGCCTTGACTGCAGCGGCGATCGAGACGGCAGCGATGAGAGGAGAAGGCGAGAAGGCACTTACCTTGAAGATGGTTTTTTCGGCGCTCATTGTGGCGGCGCGTTGGCGAAGCAAGCTCGCGCGTGGGGTGGTGGTGTTTTGTCTTGCAGTAGGCAATGAGCGGATCGAAGGAGTGAAGGAAGGAGTGAAGGAGTGACCGAGCGAGCGGAGGAGTGGAGTAAGGAGAGCGGATGAAGGATCAGAGGGAGGACGGCGGCCTTGGTGTTGGATGATGCAGCTGGCAGGCACGCTGGCTCAGGAACCGTCGCAGCAGCGTGCGCCAGCCATCTGCGCCCAGCGGGGACTGCGAGTGTCCGTGGTGTTAAATGGCTCTTTGGGCCTCGCTCGGGTTTTCGTGACGCGACTTGAGAGCGGCTGCGGCCGAGTGTTGGTTTCCTCCTTCGCGTCTCGCCGGTCACCCTAACATTGCATCAAAAAATCGCGTTTCGGCCGAGACAGTCCCACCAGATGTTGGAGCTCAGCCGCAATTTTGAGCTGCCTTTTTTCTGCAACCCTGGTCAGCCGAGCTCGCGCGGGCGCTTGGATTTTGATTTTTTTTTTGGAAGGAAGCTTGAGGTTGACCGTGGGCGCAGCTCATGCGACTCGAGAAAAAAAGAGAGAAAATTTGGGCCTTTCAGGGTCGTTGCGCTCGTTGGGCGGCTGCTGCTGCTGCTGCTGCTGCTGCTGCTGCTGCTGCTGCTGCTGCTGCTGCTGCTGCTGCTGCTCTTGGTCGAGGATGTGAAATGCGGTTCAGCAGCAGTCCACGGCCAAAGGAAAGGCAAGGCAAGGCCATGAGTAGGTTGGCATGATCCGAGCCAATCAGTACCTCACCGTTCCCTCCGCCATCTCGGATACACACAGCAGCAGTAACAACCGAACGGACCGCAGAAGCAACTCGACTTCATATCATCACGGATCCTGCGCACGCACCTCCTCGCCCTGCCTCGCCCCGTCCCGCCCCGCTAGCTTAGGTTAGACTTAGGCGTCCGCAGCTCTGCCATAATGTCGTCGGCCTCAGCTGCCGCGTCGGATTCGGAGGACGATCGAATGACCACACGCTCGGCTCCTGCCACCACATACCGCCCTATCGCACCGCTTCCACACTCGCCTCGAGCCACCTCGCCCTCGTCGCGATCCACCACCGCCTCGGGAGAACCGGGCCAGCGCGAGGCTGCTGTCGTAGAATCGATCCAATCGCGACTCAACCCCGAGACGGCGTCGGTAGGCTCGTCGCATTCCGCCTCGTCGTCTAGCAAGTCGCTCCCGGCCATGCGTCACGCCCTACCTCCCAAGCCCGTCACAACCATGCCCGGATCCTCGTCCACCTCCACCTCCAACGGCGCCGCCGCCTCCTCGTCCACTTCCGCCGCCGCCGCCAAGGCCAACAGCGCCAAGCGCTCGCGCGTCGACTCGTCGCTCGTACCCCAGGTGCCCAAGGTGCCCAAGACGGCTGCCGATAAGGAGAACACGCCGCGCCTCATCGTCGTGCTCGAACAGGCGTGTCTGGAAACCTACAAGGTCTCCACCGGCTCCGCCAGCCGCGCACCCGGCGGTGGCGGACGCAACAACAAGGACGGCGGCGACAAGTATGCGCTGCTCAACTGCGACGACCACCAGCGTGTGCTCGCCAAGATGGGCCGCGACATCGCCGAGGCCCGACCCGACATCACCCACCAGTGCCTGCTCACGCTGCTCGACTCGCCACTCAACAAGGCCGGTCTGCTGCAGGTGTACATCCACACTGCCAAGGGTGTGCTCATCGAGGTGAACCCGCACGTGCGCATCCCACGCACCTTTAAGCGCTTCTCAGGTCTCATGGTTCAGCTGCTTCACAAGCTCAGCATTCGCTCCATGGGCGGTTCCGAAAAGCTGCTGCGCGTCATCAAGAACCCCGTCACCGACCACTTCCCCGCCAACACGCACAAGATCACGCTCTCGTTCGACTCGCCCGTGCAGCGTCTGAGCAACTACCTCCCCAGCATCCCCGACAACCACAGCATCGCCGTGTTTGTAGGTGCCATGGCGCATGGCAAGGACACCTTCGCAGACGGCGTCGTGGACGAAAAGATCTCCATCTCCGAATACTCGCTCAGCGCCTCGGTGGCGTGCGGCAAGTTCTGCTGCGCCCTCGAGGACTTTTGGGGCGTCGTCTAGCTCGCCCTGCTCCATCTCTCTCTCATTTCTTGCAATCTTCACGTCATGCTTGTCCTCCACATCCCGCTCGCAATCGTGTGCTCACTCAACTCGGACATTCTGAGTTTGTACGGCACGTGGAGCCAGTTACATGCGCGTCTTTTGGAAGCTGTCCATGTGAGTTGGCAGGACCGCATGACCCTTTGCCCAAGCCTCGACGAGCACTCGTGCGATGGCCGTGTCTGGGGGCAGACGGATCTGCACCTTGTCCTTGGCCTTGTCCTCTCCATCGGAAGTGTGGTGTTCCTTGTCGATCTTTTCCAGCTCGGCGCGGGTGAAATGCGCATTCTTCTTGCGTTCGATCACATCCAGAATCTCCTGGCGCGTATAGAAGCGCGCATCCTCCAGCTCGTTGTCCAGGTCGAGACGGATAGACTCGGCGTCGTCCGTCTTGGCGATGCCGTAGAACCCTGCCATAAGGTTGGTTGGATACGGCCAGGGCTGCGACGAATGGTAGATTACCTGGTCCACCTGGATGCCCGATTCCTCGAGCACCTCGCGCCGCACTGCCTCCTCGAACGACTCGCCCGGCTCGCAGAAGCCCGCGAGGCACGAGTAGAATCCGGCCGGCCATTTCTTCTGCCTGCCCAGCAGCACCTTTTCTCCATCGGGCGAGATGATCGCCATGATGATCACCGGGTCCGTGCGCGGGTAGTGGAAGTTGCTCAGCACCTGCGTCGACGGACAAACGCCCTTGCCATCCTCCTCGAACGAGGTCTTTCCCCCAAGAAACGCCGTGGCGAAGTGCGAGCCGGGTGCGGCGAGGCCGAGCGACGAGCTGCATCCGCGCTTGTAGCCCGCCCAGAGCGAGTACTGCTGGCGCGAGCATCCGGGGCAGTACTGGTGGCGCTCGTTCCAGTCGAGCAGACTCTTGGCCTGCGCCACGATGGCCGCGTGCTCGCGCGGCCATGCCGAGGCGCGCGACGAGGCACGCAGGTCCAAAAAGTCGTACTTGTCACCCTGTGCCTCGATCTCGTCCAGCAGCGCCTGCATCGGCGCCTCGCCCTCGACAAACGACGGGCGGTACGTCAACGAGAGTGCAAAGTACGGCACGCCCGCCGGAGCGCCCTCGGCCTTGTCACCGTCCTTAGCCATTTGGCCCGGCAGCGACGTCTGCGTGAGTTCGGACTCGTCGATGCCCAGGAACACCAGCGCGAGCCTGCTCGGTCCCACGCCGTCGGTTGCGCGCGCAAACTCCTTTTCGCCCGCACCGTTGGTGAGCCCGTACGCCTGCGGTCCAAACACCGCCGCGTCCTCTTGGCCGTTGACACCTCCCGAAGCCTTGACGTTCTGCAGCACGTGTTTCTTCACATCGTCCCAGGAGAATGTGGCGAGCATGCCCTCGTCATCGCCCGAGCCGTGGCACAGCGGATTGTTGTGCTTCATGAGCACGAAGCGCGTGTGCGGCGACGCGATGGTCGAGTTGAGAAATTCAGTCGACGTCCTCAACCACGAGAGCCGGTTCAACTTGCTGCCGGCATAGAAGTTGACCGTGGTGAACGACGGGAAGCTACCCGCCTGTGTGGCCATCTTGACGACGGGTCGACGCAAACCTCGATGCGCTCGGGTGGTGGGTGGAAAGCTGAAGAGCGAGCGAGTGGTGGCAGACGGAAAGCGATGCTTGGGGCCTTGGATGCGGACGGCAGGTAGAGCACGTGCAACGAGCCTAGACATGCAGGTACCTCCCAGCGTTGGCAGTGCAAGTATGCAGACGAGGTGGTGGTCGACCAACAACGCTGCGCACCGTGCGGCGACTCGTCTCGATCGCCTTTGGATTGTGCTGACACCCCACACACGACAGCCTGCTGCCCTCAGACATCGCCATCTCCACTCGGCAATACAAGCCGGCCTCTCCGGTCGCACGTCATCCCCCAATTTTTCCGAATTTCACTCTGTCACCCTCTTCCGACTTCACAACCCGCTGTTTAACCACTATCACGCTGCACCTGATCTTTGCACTATGCCATCACTACTGGACGATCAAGCTTCTGGGACTATGCACTTAATGACATACGTATTGCTGCACTGCGGCCCATGTGCGCCAAGAATGAGCAGTACAGAAACAGCAACAAGCAAGGCAAGAGCGACGGGACTGGAAGAGGGGGAGAGAATTTACACTAGAGATGGCCCTCGAGATGTACAGATGCTGCAAAAATGGAGAAACACGGGGACACTGGAAAACAATCGAGAAAGACATCCGGAAGGGGTGCGACAGAGGATCCGCATCCTTTCCGCCATCCAAATCAAGGACAGGCGAAGAAGGATGGGCGCTTTTGATCCGTTGAGGCGGCAGTGAAGCCTACCGCCACAGTGGCAGGAATGATTAGGGAGTGTGGTGGGGGCCTCGACGCCAAGAACGACCGGATTGAGAATGCGTGGAACAGAAGGGGGAGCAGACGCTTAGTCGTCGAAGGTCATCTTCTTGCCGGAGAAGTCGGCGGCGCCACCAGTGCGTGCGCTGCCGCCGCGGGCACCCCATCCGCCACCACGGGGCATGCCGCGGAAGGAGCCGTCTCCGCCGCCACGACCACCACGTCCGCCACCGCGTCCACCGCCGAATCCGCCACCGCGGCCGCCGAATCCACCACCGCGTCCGCCGCCACGTCCGCCGCCGAATCCGCCACCACGTCCGCCACCACGCGGCGCACCGCCGTCGCGGTCACGCGGTGTGGAGAAGTCGAGACGCAGAGGACGGCCGGCGAGCTCCTGGCCGGTCATGGCGTCGATGGCGGCCTGTGCGCTCTCCTGCGCGGCGAACTCGACGTAACCGAAGCCCTTGGGACGGCCCGAGTCGGGGTCCTTGGGCAGACGCACGCCCGAGACCTCGCCGTGCTCGGAGAAGGCGTTCCAGACGTCGTCCTCGGAGATGTCGAACGAGAGGTTGCCGATGAAGAGGGTGGAGGAAGGCGCGGAGCGCTGGTCGTTGAATTTCTTGGCGCGGTTGTCGGTGACGTCGCCCTTGGGGGTGGAGAGGTCGATGCGGATGGCACGGCCGTCCACCTCCTTGCCCTGGCCCTCCTCGAAGGCCTTCTTGGCGGCGGCGGCGGTGGCAAAGTCGACGTAGCCGAAGCCACGGCTCTTGCCGGTGGTGCGGTCGAGCTGGACGCGCGCGCTGGTGACCTCGCCGAAGGCCTCCATCTCGGACTTGAGCCAGTCGTTGTCGACGTTCCAGCTAAGCTGACCCACCCAGATCTGGTTGGTCTCGCCCTCCTGGAGCTCGGCGGGGGCGGCGGCGGCGGCCTCCTCGGTCTTGGCCTTCTTGGTCACGGGAGCCTCGTCGTCGGCCTTGCGCTTCTTGGAGTCGGCGGCGGGGGTGTCGTCGGAGTCCGAGTCAGACGAGTCGGACGAAGAAGAGTCCGAAGAGTCAGAGTCCGAGTCCGAGTCGGAGGAGTCGGAGGAGGAGGCCTCGACGGCAGCCTTGCCGTTGGCCTTGGGCTCCTCGGCAGCGGGCTTCTTGGCGTCGGCAGCCTCCTCGTCATCGCTTGAGTCCGAGTCGGACGAAGAGGACGAGGAAGACGAGGACGAAGAGTCGTCATCGGATTCAGAGTCGGAGGAAGACGACGAAGACGAAGAGGAGTCGTCGTCGGATTCCGAGTCCGAGTCGGAGTCGGACTCGGGCTCGGGGGTGGGCTGCTTCTTGGACTTCTTGTCCTTCTTCTCCTTCTTGTCGACGCCGTTGGTCTTGGGCTCCTCGACGGCCTTGGCGGCCTTCTTGTCCTTCTTTTCCTTCTTGGCGTCGACGACGGGTGCGGCGGCGGCGACCTTGGTGGACTTGTCCTTCTTGCCCATTTTGAGTATGGTGTGGGGGCGGTGGGGGTATGCGGGTGTGTTTGTGAGGGAGGAAGAGGGGAAAGAGACTTCGAGCAGGAACGGGGCTTGCACGAAGATAGGTTGGTTGGTGGAAGGAGGGAGGGAGGGGACGTCGGATGGCAATCGAGGATGGCGCTCAGTTGGACACGCCGACCAGACCCTGCGCTCTTTTGCCCGTTGCAAGACTGCTCCTCTGCCTCGTCGCCGCGGCGCAGAGGGAAGAAAAATTGAGCAGGAAGGGCGCCCTGGAAGCAAAATTTGTGGTGCCGCCGCTACGGCTCGTCAGGAAATTTTTTCGCGCGTTGGAGAGTAAGGTCGAGGTGCATGAGTGGAGAAGAAGAATTGCCTCTCCTCCCGAACACAAAAAAAAACATGAAAAGCAGAAAACTTCCAACCGCGCCGAACCCTTTTTGCCGGTGGCACAGGCCAGCATCGGGCTCCACATCGGCGTCCCCCTTTGGCCTTCATTTGGTGCTGGCTGTAGTATCTAATCCCAGACGATACTGCAGTGCTTGCCTCTCAGTCGCTGTCAGGTATTCAACGCGAGCATCCGACTCGCTGGCGTATGTGAATGACGTCTATGAAAGGCAAGGAAGAAAAAGACGGTCCACGCTCAACTGTGGCAACCAATTCAGGCACCGCAGACAGTCGCCTCCAAAAGGGGGGGACAAAAAAGGGCCAAAAAAGAAGTATTGGAGACTGCATGAGTCGAACACGCGACCTTTCGCAAATTAGACGATGCTAAGCGAACGCTCTACCAACTGAGCTAAACCCCCGACGATGTCAACCTTGGACAATTTTGCATATAAGACTACTAGACACAAAGATGTGCAACAGGATGAGGATGGCGGAAGTCGGCCAACAGGGCAGATGCGGAGTTTCGAGGTTGGAGACGGCGCGCGAGAGAGAGAGTGAGCCCAGTGAGGGTGGACGTGCTCGGCTGGTCAGGGTCGTCCAAGAAGATTGGAGAGAGCGAGAAGAGCTCGACTTTTTTTTCGCGCTCGGGGCTGCGGTGCATCGTCAGTCGCTCAATCAATCAAGCAAAGCCGGAGCTCGGAGCTCAACCAACCAATCACTTCCGAAAATCACACTCTCAATCATCTGTACTAGCCAGACGTTGCAGCAGTTCATTCTGTACTCAACACTCCACCAACACCACCAGCACCAGCACCAGCACCAGCACCAGCATCAGCTTCGAGCCCGAGCTGCAGGCCAATCACGCACCGGTATTTCCCTTCACTTCGCATCGCATCCGTCAACCTTGAAGCAACCCCCCAGGCCATCATCATAGCCCAGCATCGCCTCGACTGGCATCCTGTACTCGACTACTCTACCCCGCCGACAGTCAGCAGTGCCGTCCTGACCACAGCTCAGGTCGCCAACGTACATCCACATCCCATGCAGCCGTTCACATAGCCTCTTCCTCCGCCCATAATCCCAGCATCATCGCTCCCGGGACACAGAGGCGCTATTCGGCCTCTGGTCCTCGGCAGATGATACGCCGCTCATGCGTCACAAGCGCTTGATACTCGGCGCAGGCGATGCGTGGAGCCACAGCGCAAGGCGGCCCAATCCAACGCCTCGCGTCCAGCTTCCTTCCAGCGATGCATCGGGTCCGTCCAGGCTCTCGCTGCCTCGTACGCTGGTCGCACCACAACCACCAATACCACCACCACCACCACAAACGCCAGCGCCACCAATACCAACAGCGCTCGTTTCCCCATCCTACATTACACACCAACTAGCAGCATCATCTTCCTCGGCCTCCTCATCATCGGTCGGCTCTCGAATCCCCACCCATAGATCCAACGCGCTCTCTCAACCCGCGCATTTCCAACCCTCATTCCATCCCCATCTCGACTTTCTCTATCCGCCCTCCTGTCTCGAATACACCCAGGATACCATCCCTGCCCTGCATTCCACACACCACCAATTCGTACGAGCCAAGTCGTCTCTGGCTCCCACAAGAGCCGTCTCGGCTGCTGCGGCAGCGACCGCCGCTCGTCAGCTCGCTACCAGTCATGACGACTCTGATCATCAGCAGCATCTCTCCGGCCATGTCGATCCAGACTTCCCTTTCCTCCGCCACGAGTACGACGCGCCAAACCTCTTCTTCAACCATCCGCGTTCGAGGGCGCTCTTGCGCCAGGATGCAGACAGCCATCTCGAAGACGAAGCGCCCAAGCTTTCCTCAAGCATCGACGCCGAGAAGGTCAGCACATCACTCGAGAGCGCTCCGTCGGCATCGGCTCGTGCCGCTGAGGCGGCCGCCGCTCTAGCTTCGCTCCGACACGACAGCATAGCTCTGAGAAGCTCTCTTCAAACGGAGGTTACGCTCGACCCTGCTGCGCTTGTCAAACAGTGTCGTCGTCTCGTCCTTCGAGCCCATAGGATCCGGGCCAAGCTCGATGCCAGCCTAGCGCGCATCATCGCCCGCGAGACAGTCGCCGATTGCGCAGTCTACCTCATCGCCTCCGCACAACCCATCGCCGCCAGTCAAGTCTTGCGTCATCTTTTGATCAAGCTCGGCTGGAGCCCTCGCTCAATTGCGGTGATGGACTCGCCCTTGCATTTCCCCACTACCGTCAACTCGGATCACGGCCAGCATTCCACCCGCTCTGTCTTCACCGCATCCAACTCAACCGACTTGCCCCGCCTCGTGTTCGTCACACAGCAGGCCATCGCGCAGCTCACCATGGCGCCATCGGCATCCAGCCCGCGTCCCGTTCGCGGCTTCCAATCTCACCACCACCTCGAAGCCGCCGTGTCTCTCGTCGCTGCCATGCACATCGCCCACGTGCCCAGAACCACCTTGTCACAGAACGCGGTGCTCCGCGCCATGCTCGCAGCCGGTCACACTACACTCGCAGTTCATACCTTCGCAGCAGAGGTCCGCGCATGGTGGAAGGCCAACAGAGACGCCAGGCGTCCGCGCTCCTCGATGCGTCAACAGGCTGCATTCATCGTTGATACCGGCAGACCAAGCTCCCAGCTTTTGCGCGAGATCACCTCAGCCATGCGGCGCACCGAGGATCTGCTCAACCGCGTCCAGCCCGACCTGTGGGCACAACTTTCGCTCCGCGAACAGCAGGCGCTCGGCGCAAAGCAGCTGGAGCATGCAGAGTGTCTGGTCGACTTGCTCCGCCTCCTGCAGCAAGCCAAGCTTCCTCTGCCTCACGCGCCCAGTGCTTCCGAGATCAGCTGGATCCTCTCCGCCTGCTGCCGCTTCGAGTCCACAATGATGCTCGATCAGCCCGCCACGCCGGTTGCTTCGACAGAAGGTTCTGCCGATGCTGCTCACAGACACAAACTCAATAGTGCGGCGCGAATCATTCGACACCATCTGCGCGAGTACATGAAGGCTTTGCCGGACGGACAGCCACAAGCAGGCGCACACATCCTGGTCGGCGGTGATCCTGTTGTCCGCCCTCCCATCGGCATCGCTGTCTATAACCAGCTCATCCACTACGCCCTGTCTGTCCTCAAGTCGCCGCCCATCTGCAAAGAGGTCTTCCAGCACATGACTCAGCAGCGCCAGCCTCCGTTGCAGCCGGACGCCGTCACCTTCAACACCATCCTCCGCCAGGCCACCAGGCAGCGCTCCCAGTCTCTTGCTCGCGCAGTGCTTATCACCAGCCATGCCGAGAACCCGCAAGCGGCTGCGGAGCCGGAAACCATCGTCGGACGCCAAGTGGCGGAAGCTTCCAGACAGGGCAAGGGCAAAGCCGCTGCACAAGATCTTCCTGCGGTCGCATCGCCAGCCGCTTCCGACAGTCGACCTCTTCGACCCATCATCCAGCAGATCGACTCGGCGATCGCCCAAGCCGACACCTATCGTCTTGCGGCGCTGCTGCAGTACGTGACATCGTCTGGACTGTTCTTGAAGCGCTACCGCCACGAGCCGGGCCACATTGGTGTCAAGGAGGCCATCATGCGCATTTATCCCGTGCTCAACAAGAAGCGCCACTGGCACAAGTTCACAGACGAGCATGCACCGCTTGAGCCGTCGTCGCCATCGCAGCCCAGCTCGGGCAGCGATCTGCGGCCCAAGGCGAATCGGGCGTCTCGCCATGCCATCCTGCATCCGCACGTGCTGACCGCTGCGCTCAACCTTGCATCCAAGGCGGGTAAGACGGGGCTGCTGCTGCGTGTGTGGCGCCTGATCAAGCGCACGAGTCTGCAAAGTGCCCTGCAGTCGCCATCGGTCGACGTCGCCAGCACGCCGTGGAAGGTGCCCGTCGAAGCGGCCACGATTCTGATGCAGACGCTGGCCAGCGAGGCCGCACGCACTCCTAAGGCGGGACAAAGCTCGCGGCTGGACCGGCTTCACGCGTTCTCGGGGCCGCGCGGAGCAGCGACGCGCCGGAAGCTGCGAATGGCGGCGAAGAAGGAGTATGCACGTGGCTGGAACATCCTTGCTTCGGTGCGCGGTCGGTCGCCATCGAGCAAGCTGCAAGCTGCGCCGCAGCGGCTTGACACCACCGCGGAGCAGAGCGAAGGTGTCCGATGGAGAGCAGCACGGTTCCTCGCCAAGCGCGAGTATGCCTTCCTCGTGCATCACTGGCAGATCTCGCGCCAACTGTTGAGCTGGCGTCGTCAGCGTCTGCAAGCTTGGCTGGATCCCGGAAGCAGGTCGCCAAGCACCGTTGGCGATACGCAGCGTTTGGAGCCGTGCCCGGATAGTCGGTTCTACGATGCGGTTCTGGGCGTCTTTGGCCGTCGCCCCGGTATGGCCGCACGCAGCAAGAGCCACGTTTCGCAGTCGACTGCCTTGGCACAGCTGCGACGTGGATTTGAGCAAGCCCAGCACAAGGTGACGCATTCCGAGACTGCCCATCTCGAAGGCGGACCTTCCAGCAGGAAGAGTGGCGATCAAGCTGCACCCAGCAGCACAGTAAGTTCGGCTTCTGACGTGGCACCTTTGGGTCTCTCTGACGTATCGGCGTGGACGACGAACGAGATGCTGGAGGCGGTGATTGCGCGCGTGCATTGCAACGCACACGGACGATGGAGTGCGCTGAATCCGCATCCTGTGCTCGTGCGCGTGTTGCTCGACATGGAAGCTCTGGGGCTTGCGATCCCCGTCGGGTTCCGCTGGATTCTTGCGCACTGTGCGCTTACCGCGGGCGATGGCGACGCAGTGCAGATGCTCAGCAATGACGGGGCCAGAGCAGGCAGGCACGGACCGAGGTTCGCCAAGTTCAGAGGCGACAGGCTCAAGACGCGCGGCTTGGCTGTCAGCAGGCCCAATGCCGCCAGGTACGCTGCCAAGCAGAAGCAGAACGAGGAGGAGTAGTAGGGATCATAAATGCATTGCAACCTTATCGTATGCCCGGTTCGTGAAGTGCGGGTGTGGTTGGGGCGGCGTTGGGCGTCGACGCTTGCGTGGACAAGGGCACTTGCAAGCACAAGCCGGCGAAGACGCCAGAACAGTCGAGGCAGCTTCAAACTCAGACAGACTCGAAACTCACTGCATTGCCACATCATCTAATCTTGGACTGAGCTGCGGTATTCCCACGATGGGGAGCGCTCCTGCGAAGGTGAGGCGCCACCGGTAGGGCTAGTAGCCCTTGTCTGGATCGACGGTGCCGATGCAGTCGTGCCAAGATCCCTGCTCGATGCGGGCTAGATTCTGTCTGATCCTCTCGCCGAGCACCTGGGGGACGATGCGCATGGGTACAGCCGAGTGCGGCGTGACCAGCAGCCTACCCTCGCGCACCAGCCCTTTCACCTCTTCTTTCTGCTCGGCGTCGAGTTGGGACTCGTCGAGCACGTCGACAGCAGCCATTAAGCTGGATCGGTTCCGGAATATGCTGATGAGCGCAGGGGTATGCACCACCTCTCCCCTCGCCACATTGACCAACATCGCCCCGGGGCGCAGCTGGGCCAACATGGTGCTGTTGCACAGATGCATGGTCGTGGCCGTAAGCGGACACGCGAGCACCACGATCTCTGCCTTTTCCCACTCAGGAGTTGAAGCAGAATCGTGGGTCGAGACCACACATCCTAGAGGCAGCATGATCTTGACGAGTGCTTGGGCGATGGTGCCGTTTCCCACCACGACCACCCGTTTACCATGCAGCGTATCGACGCGCGTCGTATCGGGCGGGGGCTGCAGATGCAGCCCGCGCATCATGCTCAGAACCAGCGCCAGAGTATGTTCCGCCACCACACCCGCATAACAACCCTGCACGCTCCAACGTCAGCCATTGCTTCACACCGCACTCGGAAAGGTAGGCGACTTACTTTGGCACACGACCACTGGATCTTACCGCGCGTGGCACGGATGGTGGGCATGTAGTCATCGACACCCGTCATTGGCAGCTGCACCCACCTGACATTACTCCCCTCGAGCAGTTGTGCGACTTCGGGAGCCGTGTTGCCCTGTGCGATGTTGGGAAGCCACACCAGCGCGTCGGTGGATGCATCCACGTGTCGAGTGATGCGGATCGACGCCGGCAGCGTGCGGATGAGCGCGTCGATGTCCAGACAGCACCGCTCGGGCGCAGCAGGCAGAAAGGCAACTGAAACCATGGTTGATGACCATCACAACCCAAAGCACACACGCGAAGCTCGACCTTCTTATACCCAATACCATCTCCAGAACGGCACTCGCGTATGAAGCATGTCAGCGCGGTTCCCCACCACGGCAATGACTCGCACCTTCCAAGTGGCCAGCTTGCCTTCGCTTGGCATTTCCCGTCCCGCCTTTCATTCTCACAACAATACGCGTTCATGTTCACGCACACCGCGCCGTACGTAGCACTGCAACCGCCCTCACATGAACCGCGTCCCCACACAGACACACAAACAGTACAACGAATGAGATTAGCCGCGCGGTGGGGCAACCGGCCTATGAAGAGGCGGTGGTGGAGCTCATGCCAGCAATGGCCGAATTGACGAGTGCCCAGTCCTTGGTATCTCCATCGATGCTCCACACGCTGATGCCGCCAATAGCCGCAGCACTCGCAAAGGCGCCCTTGTCGAATGTCGAGCTTGTATCGTCGTAGCTGACGACTCTGGTTCCATCGGACAGGAACGGCGTATCGGAGCAGTCGTCCCAGTACTTTGTAAACCCGCCGGCGGCATCGTACAATCCATCTGCGCCCTTCTTGAGCGCTCCCTGCTGCACGAGCATGTTGAAATTGATCTGACCCGACCCGGAGCTTCCATCGAGACTGGACAGACCCACCGCTCTGGTCCTTAGCGTCTTCTTGCCGCTGGTATTGATGTATCCGTACGACGGGATGCCCAGCAGGATCTTGTTGCGCGGCATACCTGCTGCGCTCCACTGCTTGACTCCCGCAGCGGCACTCGCACCGGGCTGCGTCGAGTTGCCGCAAAGATTCGCCAGCGGCGCGTTGGGACCTGGCACGCTGGAGCTACCCCAAACATCGTAGTTCATGATCATGACGTAGTCCATGGCCGCCGCTGCCCGTGCAACGCTCTGCACCGGCTGCCCGTTGCTCGCCATCCACGGGTTGTGGCTCACCGCACCCGTGATCAACGCGCCCTGCGGCAACGCTGCACGGAGCTCGGTGAGGAACGTCTGGAAATTCGCCGTATCGCTCGCATCGAGCTGATTCCCCGCTCCCGTCTGGCCGGGATACTCCCAGTCGAGATCAATCCCATCGAGACTATACTGGTTGTACATCTTGAGGATGTTGGTGATAAACGTCTTGCGCGACGCCGAAGTCCTTACCGCCGGACTGAAATACGTCGAACCACCCCATCCACCGATCGACAGGAGCGCCTTGGTGTTTCCCGCCTTGCACGCCTTGACGAACGACCTCAACAGCCCGCCTGACGGATCGGTGGGGATGGACAGGTCGAACTGCGCCGTGGGCAGCGCAAACGCATAGTTGAGCATGTCGAACTTGGTGAAATCGATCTGCGTGGGTGGGAAGTTGGAGTTGACCCAGTCGGGCCAGTATCCCGCCATGACCTTGTTGGTGGCCGTCTTGGTGTCGGCGTCACCTGTGGAACTGGGAGTCGGCGCACTGGCGGTTGATGACGAAGACGTCTGTGTCGATGTGGGTGCTTTGCACGATCCGGCCTGGCGCTTTTTGGCAGAAGCTCGACGACGACGCACGCGAGAAGGGACTGCCCTCCGCTTCTTGCCCTCGCTGCCGACAAGCACCTGCCAAATAGACCGCCTACCTGCACCCTGTGCTGTTGTCAAGTACGCTCGATCCGCACGGAACCTTAGACCTCGACTTTGTTCGTCGATCTCCGACCCGGATGTCGTCGCTGTGCTGCCCACATGCGACACCCGAACCGCTGGAAATCGACTCGCATCCTGCGCTGCCGTGACGGAAGCCACGAGACTGGCCATTGCCAGCACGAGTGGAAGGACCTTCATCGTTGTTGTTATGCAAAAAGGAATGTGGTGTGGTGTCCTGCACCGTATCGAAAAGGTAAAACGAGTTGTCCCTCGATCGACGAGTGGACTTGGAGGAAAGAAAGCCGGCCTCCCTTCAAGCTTGCCTGCTTTTAAGGCAATGCGACTCGTTGGAGAAAAGCAGGGATCCGATCAACAGATCCACGAAAGACGAAGAAGAAGAAGGAAAGAGTGCCCAACGCAGTTGGACGTGATCCGCACGCAAAAAGATGGATGAGATGGATGAAGCAAAGCAAGCTCGAGCTAGAGTCGAGGAGCTTAACTCTGCGCTCTAGTCTGGGAGCGCTCTGCTCGCTCCTGCTGCGCTGCTAGCTAAGTTTGGCTCTGCAACCCCAAATTTTACCGAGCCTGTCCGGTACTCAAGTCACCGCACCGCCTTTGAGCCTCGACGCTAGGGGCTGCAGGCGTCGGTTTGCCGGGCGAGATGTTGTGAACCTTACCGGCGCGGCTAGAAGTTGGATCTCCACAGCCAAGACAGCCGCCAAGCAGCGGGAGTGGAGGGCGGGGAGAGGAGATTTTGGGTTGGCGGAACGGATGAGCGCTTAAAGTATCGACTGTGGATCGAGACATGTCAGATGTCGGCGCATGCTGGGGCCACGGCGGAAAATCGTGCTTACCGGTGCATGTGGCTGAAGCTGGGCAACTCTCGGCTGATCGACCGAGCGCAACGCTTCCATCTTCGAGGTGCCGTAGATGACGGCGAATACAAAGGGCCGATCGTCGCAAGAGGCCTAGCCAGCTGCACAAGGGGGAGTCGTAGCAACAGCATGCATGCGCTGCGCAGCTGGACAGCCTCGCGTCGATCCGACTTTGGCGGTCGATTTTTTTTACTTCAAGAATGTCAGATCTCTGTAATCAACATTTGCTAGCTCTTTTTCGGCGCAATCGCTGGGCGGAATTCACGCTGTTCTGTCGCCGCGTTACCGCCGAGCCTTTCACGCGAAACCACTGCCGAGCGACTGGGTGGATGTGGCGATGGCCATGTGCAGCTTCGCCACCAGCGCCATCACCTTGCAATGCAGTCACAATGATCGTCGGTCTGGCAGCTCGTATCTATCTGCACGTACAACTGAACCCATCAGCATGCTGGCTTTCTGCATCGAGCCAATGTGATGAGGTGTTGGGGCAAAAGCGGCGAGGTAAATACGCAAAAAAGCGAGGAAGCGCAGCCGGAGCCACGCGCTCATCCCCCCCGCACCACCAACACGAGGCGCCGCATACAGTCAGGGTGCGATCGCCGAATCCAATCGCCACTGCCGTGACCCTCGGCCATGACAGAGCGATATCAGCAGGGTGTGCCGCAAGCGAGGCGCAGACCTGCACGCCGATGCCGATCGTGTGTCGATCCTGCAGCTTGCTCCCCGCGCGCTGAGCTGAGCCAGCAGGGCGAATCCATACAGTAAGCCCTTTCTACCACCACGGGAGCACCGCAAGGTGCCATGTGTGCAAGGCACGCGCATGCGTTGAGTGAGACCGCAGTGAGAAGCCGTCAAGAGTGTGGATGGAGGTGTCGTCACTAGGCGGCATACAAAGACAGACAAAGACCGGGCGTGGCGATACAGTAGGAAAGCGCAGTCGAGCGTGAAATGCACGTCACCGCCAAATTAATGCTCTGAATTTTGTGCGGCGCCGCAACCGGCAGTCTTTGATTTCTCTCTCCCGCCTTTTAGCGCCGATTTTGGCCACCGCCCACCCAACAAAAGAAATCGCGGCAGCAGAGCCAGTATCCGACGCTTGGCCCTCGTCCTACGCCATGACAAACACGACGTCCACGTTTGGCTCTTTTGCTCCCCGTCTGGCTCGCACACCCACATCCATTTCATCCCACCACCTTGATCCGTTCCTCGCACCACCATCGCCGCCCCCCTTTGCACACGCCTCGCAGTGCAACAGGTGCGCGTCCCCCCACCATCGTACATGCGCCTCAGCCCCATCGTGTGAGCTGACAACGACCCTCATCTAGATCACGCATACACCCACCCCACCCCGCGCCATGTCCACATCGCTTCCCTTCCCCGGACAGTCGGCGCAGGCCGGCGACTACGCCGCTGACCTCAAGATCGATCTCCCCCGCAATGCCTCCAAGGACGACTCCTCTCACCATGCTTCCGCAGCCGCATCACCTGCACACCGTCGCCAGAGCTCGTCGCAGCCCATGGCCGAAAAGTCGGCCTCCGCCCTCCCTGCAGGCTGGCAGCACCACCCGCGCCAGCCCGGTCCGCACTCGGAATCCTACTTCCCCGGCTCTGTCTCGGCAGGCGGCGCACCAAAGACGCCCGGCGGCTTCTCCATGCGCGGTCACGGTCGTGCCCAGAGCAGCTCCGGCAGCGCCTTCCCGCATCCCATGAGCCTCAACACCGGTGCTGCTCCTCCTCCTCCCAACGTCGACGGCGCATCGCTCCAGTCCGCCTTTGGCGCCGCCTCCCACCACGCCGGTCCGAGCAGCGCGAGCCAGCTCAGCCTCGCCAACCACCCGGCCATGCACGGCCTCGGCATGGGCGCCACCGCCGGCTTCAGCGCCGGTCCGCCCAGCCCCAGCACGCTCACCGACGTCATCCTCGGCCTCCACAACACCTTCTACTCGTGCAAGCGCAAGCCCGAGGAGGTCAAGCACATGGTGGAGCGATACTACGAAAAGGGCGCCGTCTTCGAGTCGCCCCTACTCTCGGCGCACGGCAGGAACCAGATCGCAAACCAGTTCATCATGGCCTTTGCGCTGCCCGGCATGGATGTCCAGTCCGAGCTGCGCGACGTCATCTGCTCCGACTTTGAGTTCGACGGTACGCGCGCAGGCATCATCGACCACACCATCACCGTCACCTTCCTCCCCGCGCTGTTTGGCTCTTCCACCCCCAAGCCCACGCCAGACCCGGGTGCGAGCGACGTCAACCGCACGCCGCGCGCATCGTACCCGTACTCGGCGTCGGCGTACCCCATGACGCCTCATCCGTTCATCGACTACGCGGCCAACAGCGCCTACTCGCGCGTCGCCAGCCATCCGCACAGCCCTACGACGCCGTTCAGCATCTCGAGCATCTGGGGCGGCTCGCGACCGCATACGCCCGGCCATGCTCCCAACGCACCCAGCGGCATCCGTCCGCTCTCGGCACACACCACCAACACCCCGCCCGGCGTCAATGGCGACGACCCCGAGGCAGCCGGTGCTTCGGCGCATCCGTTTGGCAGCTTGGCCAACGGCAGCCATGCGCACCACTACATTGACGCCGAGCTGGTGCAGCAGCAGCTGGCGGCGCGACCCGCCATCCCCGCCGATGCGCTCACGCCGCACTGGACGAGCGAGGGGCTCGGACGGGCGACGCTGCGTACGCTGCTCTGGTCGCTCTTCCATCCACGCGCCGTGCTCAGACACCTGTGCAGCATCCAGCTGCGCGTCATGAGCCGGCTCGAGTTCAACGATGCCGGCCTCATCGTGCGCCACGAAGACACCTGGGGCCTGCGCGAGACCATTGAGGGCGTGATTCCGTTTGCGTCGCTCATCTACTCGATCGAGCGTCGCCTCGTCGGATTCCTCGTCTCCTGGGCCATCGCCAAGGGCTTCAAGATCTCGTCGGCGCTGCTGCGCAAGGCGATCCCTGGTGCTTCCACCGAGACGGCGCTCGAGGCGCACTCGAGTTCGAGTCAGTATGCTGTGAGCCAGCAGGAGGCCGAGGCTATGTTTACGCATCCGCACATGCATCACGGCAGGGGCGGGCGTGAGTTCCAGACCATCTCGCGCTCGCGTGCGCCCTCGCCGAGTCGCTTTCGCTTTGGCGCACCTGCGACCGAGTCGCGCACCGTCACGGGCACACGATCGCGCGCCCGCTCGCTCGTAGGCGGCCACTCGATCGCCAGCTCGCGCGCCATGTCCACCGACAATCTCGCCCAGCACTTTGCTTCCGCTCATGTGCCCCAGTCGGCCTCGGCGGGGCTCGAGTCGAGGAGGTCGGCGGATCTGCCTCCGGACTCGAGCGCCAAGTTCCGCGAACGCACCGCCAAGCGCATCGACGGCGCCCGCACCACCAGCACCAACTCGGCTCCGCCATCCACGCTCGGCGTCGGATCGGGCGCCTACGGCTTTGGCGCACAGGACGCAGCGGTCGGCTCGGAGTACGCAGCTTCCGGTCCCGCCGCCAATCTGGTCAACATGTGGGAGCAGTTTTCGGCCCAGTCTCGCCCGCACTCCAAGGCGGCGTCGGTGGTGTCGAACGATGATTCGCGCGGTACGCTGCGAGCTCCCGACCAGGACCCACAGTAGTAGACCGAGCAACAGCTCACAAGCATTAGCCATCATATTACTTTGTATCACTCTAGGAATCGCAGCATATACACTAGCCATCTCGCCGAGCGGTCTGATCAGTTGTGCTGAGATGGTGGTGACCGGCGTGATCGATCGGCGCGGCAGAGAGGGCGAGAGAGCAACGGCGATTCGGATTTTAGCAGCGCGGCGCATCGGGCGAAGGCGCTCTTCCTCGCATTTCTCTCGCCTTTTGCGTCACTCTAATTTTACTCAGCACCGATCGACGCACGGGCGCACACTCTCGAGCGTTCCAACTCGAATCGGCGCCGCAAGCTGCTGAGCACACGCCTCCACGTCTCGAAAGGCGATTCTCTTCCGATCTTCTCCCTTGCGTCCTGACCCTCATAACCTTTCGATCCGCACACACATACACAGGCACACACGGATCAATTTCAGCCTCGTTGCCACCTCGTTTGTCCACCCACATCCACACACCAAGAACGACATCGACCGCTGCTTCCCTTCGGCCGCGCGCGCTGCACACATCCGCAACCATGGCGGCAGACGACATGAAGGTCGACCAGCCCGAGCAGGCCATCGACGAGGGCCTCTACAGCCGTCAGCTCTACGTGCTCGGTCACGATGCCATGAAGCGCATGGCCGCTAGCAACGTGCTCGTCGTCGGTCTCCGCGGCCTCGGCGCAGAGATCGCCAAGAACGTCGCTCTCGCCGGCGTCAAGAGCATCACCATCTTCGACCCTACCCCGGTCTCCATCTCCGACCTCAGCACACAGTTCTTCCTCCGCCCCGAGGATGCCGCCGCCGCCGTCCGCAGGGATCACGCCACCCAGCCTCGCCTCGCCGAACTCAACACCTACGTCCCCATCCGCGTGCTCGAGGAGTCCGAGCTCACCAAGGACGTGCTTGCGCGCTTCCAGGTCGTGGCCATGACCGACGCCCTCTACGCAGAGCAGCTGCGCATCAACGACCTCACCCATGGCACTTCCACCCACTTCATCGGCGCCGAGGTTCGCGGTCTCTTCGGCTCCGTGTTCAACGACTTTGGCCCCGACTTCCTCTGCAACGACCCCACGGGCGAGCAGCCGCTCTCGGGCATGATCGTCTCCATCGCTGGCGAGGACGAAGAGGGCCTCGTAACCACGCTCGACGAGACACGCCACGGCCTCGAGGACGGCGACTACGTCACCTTCACCGAGGTGCAGGGCATGGACGCCATCAACGGCTGCCAGCCGCGCAAGGTCAGCGTCAAGGGCCCCTACACCTTCACCATCGGCAGCACAAAGGGCCTCGGCGAGTACAAGCGCGGCGGCATCTTCAAGCAGGTCAAGATGCCCAAGCAGATCGCCTTCAAGTCGCTGCGCGAGAGCACCGCCCAGCCCGAGATGCTCATCGCCGACTTTGCCAAGTTCGACCGCCCCGCCGCCCTCCACGCCGGCTTCCAGGCGCTCTCGCAGTTCCAGCAGGCCAACGGCCGCCTGCCGCGTCCGCGCAACGCCGAGGACGCCGACCAGGTGCTCGACCTGACCAAGCGCATCTTCCAGGCTTCGGGCCAGGACGTCGCTGACCTGCCCGAAAACGTGGTGCGCGAGCTCGCCTTCCAGGCGCAGGGTGACGTCTCGCCCATGGTGGCCTACGTCGGCGGCTTCGTGGCGCAGGAGGTGCTCAAGGCGTGCAGCGGCAAGTTCCACCCGCTCGTCCAGCACCTCTACGTCGACTCGCTCGAGTCGCTGCCGGACTCGGTGCCCGGCCTGCCCGAGAGCGAGTTTGCGCCCGCCAACTCGAGGTACGACGGCCAGATCGCCGTGCTCGGCCGCACGTTCCAGGACAAGATCGCCAACGCGCGCCAGTTCCTGGTGGGCTCGGGCGCGATCGGATGCGAGATGCTCAAGAACTGGAGCATGATGGGGCTCGGCAGCGGGCCCGACGGCATCATCCACGTCACCGACATGGACACCATCGAAAAGTCGAACCTCAACCGTCAGTTCCTCTTCCGCTCCAAGGACGTCGGCCACTTCAAGGCGGACACGGCGGCGGCGGCGGTGGCCGAGATGAATCCGGACCTCAAGGGCAAGATCCACAGCCACCAGAACCGCGTGGGTCCCGAGACGGAGGACGTGTACGGCGACGAGTTCTTCGCGTCGCTCACCGGCGTCACCAACGCGCTGGACAACGTGCAGGCGCGCCAGTACATGGACCGACGCTGCGTGTACTACGAGAAGCCGCTGCTCGAGTCGGGCACGCTGGGCACCAAGGCCAACACGCAGGTGGTGGTGCCGCACCTCACCGAGTCGTACTCGTCGTCGCAGGATCCGCCCGAGAAGTCGATCCCCGTGTGCACGCTCAAGAACTTCCCCAACGCGATCGAGCACACGATCCAGTGGGCGCGCGAGCAGTTTGACGAGCTCTTCCTCAAGCCCGCCGAGAACGTCAACGCCTACCTGAGCCAGCCGGACTACATTGAGACCACGCTCAAGTCCGGCTCGGGCGCCAAGGAGCAGCTGGACCAGATCAAGCAGTATCTAGTGGACGAGAGGCCCAAGACGTTTGAGCAGTGCATCTACTGGGCGCGCATGCGCTTCGAGGAGAACTACAGCAACGTCATCCGCCAGCTGCTGCACTCGCTGCCGGCGGACGCCGTCACGTCGAGCGGCCAGCCGTTCTGGTCGGGTCCCAAGCGTGCGCCCAAGCCGTTGACGTTCAACGTGGACGATCCGATGCACCTCGAGTACGTGATGAGCGGTGCGCTGCTGCATGCCGAGAACTACGGCCTCAAGGGCGAGGCGGACGCGGCGTTGTTCCGCAAGGTGCTCGGCTCGATGACGGTGCCCGAGTTCGTGCCCAAGGACAACGTCAAGATCCAGGTGAACGACAACGAGGCGGTGAACAACGCGGGCAGCGGCGGCGATGGCGATCTGACCGACATCACGAGCAGCCTGCCCGAGGCGTCGTCGCTCGCCGGCTTCCGACTGCAGCCGATCGAGATGGAGAAGGACGACGACACGAACCACCACATGGACTTTATCACGGCGGCGTCCAACCTGCGTGCGACCAACTACGGCATCTCGCCTGCCGACAAGCATCAAACGAAGGGCATTGCGGGCAAGATCATTCCTGCGATTGCGACGACGACTGCGCTTGCTACGGGGCTGGTCAACCTGGAGCTGTACAAGCTGCTGGACGAGAAAAAGACGATCGAGGCGTATTCGAATGCGTTTGTCAATCTGGCGCTGCCGTTCATTGCGTTCAGCGACCCGATCGCGGCGCCGAAGCTCAAGTACAACGACACCGAGTGGACGCTCTGGTCGCGCTTCAAGGTGGAGCGCGACGTGACGCTGCAGGAGTTCCTCGACCTTTTCCAGAACGAGCACGGCCTCGAGGTGTCGATGCTCAGCTCGGGCGTCTCGATGCTCTTCTCGGCGTTCCTGCCCGCCAAGAAGCGCGAGGAGCGGCTCAAGATGAACATGTCGACGCTCATCGAGACCGTGTCCAAGAAGCCCATCCCGGCGCACGCGCACTGGGTGATTGTCGAGATCATGGCCGACGACCGCGAGGGCGAGGATGTCGAGGTGCCCTTTGTCGCCGTCAAGGTCAAGTGAAGTCTCTCCCTCCCACGAGTCGATTGTTTGTCGTTGTAGAGTCCAGAAATGCCATGATTCGATGCCATGCTCGTCGGTTGCGTCAGGGCTTTGTGTGGGTCCGAAAGCAGAGCGAGGTGGAGAGGATGGTGTGCGCAGAGCTAAAACATGTTAGATCGGAAAAGCGGAGATTTGGAGGTGTTGTTGTGGAGAAAAAGGCCGGCGCAGGGTTGCAGGCAGGCACAGGTCACGCGCGCCTGCTGGGGAAACGCGTGGTGGAAATCGGAGAAAAGCTGCCCAAAAGGCATCCAAACCAAAACATGGCCCTCCCGCCCGCCAGCCCGTCCGCCTCGAGGCTCCGATATCCGAAGGCGAGAGAGAATCAAAGATCCAGAGAGACAGCGACTTCTCCATCACTACCTCATCACTACTTCTCACCCTTCCCCCATTTGGTTATCGCATAACTACCAACCAACTTACCACTTCAGGTTAGCCCTGCTCTGCTCTGCTTTGCTCTGCTCTGCTCTGCGCTGGCAGCCCTGCATTGCTCCCGATTCATGCTACCAGCTGCCGGCATTTTGCATCTCAATTCACCACCCACAGCAGCACGCTAGACAGCTCGGTGTCACGCCGGGAGCACCATGTCTTCGCCACCTGCGTTTGCGCTCGCCGAGCAGCAGGAGCACATTATTGCGCCGGACGACTCGGACTTCCTCGATTCGGATGCCGAGGGCACCCCGCATCCGGACGACCACCTCATCGAGTCGGCGGTGCTGCAAGACGCTCCGGGAGCCGCTTCTTCCTCCTCATCGCCCGCCAGACGGGCGCGCTCAGCAGCCAAGGGCAAGCTGTGGCCGGCGCATCCGCTCATCCGCATCCACAAGCGGCTGTGGTTCACCTGGTTCGACGCCTCGCTGCCCAACGAGGACGAGCTCAACCTCGACGCGGGCCACGGCGCGGCTTGGACGAACTTTGACGATGGCGAGGTGAGCAAGTACGTGGACGCGGCCGAGACGAAGCCGGCGCGGCTGCACTGGTTCAACATCGACCACGACCTGGTGTACCTTAGTTTCTGGTTCGACTGGGGTCCGTTGAACGTGGGCATGTTCTACCGGTTCTGCCTGCACGTGCACCACATGCTCACGGATCCAGACATGCAGGATGCGACGCTTGTGCTGTATACCACGCAGGCGCCCGCGCAAAAGGCGAATGCGGCGCTGCTCGCCACGCTGTACGCCATGATCATCGGCAAGGTGTCGCCGGCGGACGCCTTCTATCCGATCTCGGAGCTCGAGTTTCGGCCGTTCCGCGACGCGGGCTACGGGCGCGCCGACTACAACCTCTCGATCCAGGACGTGCTGTACGGCGTGCAGCGCGCCATCAACCACGGCCTGCTCGACCTCACCACGTTCAACCTGGACGAGTACGAAAAGTACGAGCAGGTGCACAACGGCGACTGGAACTGGATCACGCCCAACTTTATCGCGTTTGCCTCGCCCAACGACCGCACGTACGTCGAGGCGCTCCGAACGGGCGATGGCCGTCTGCCCTCCAACTACAGCTTCCGCCCTCCGGGGGAGGATAAGCTGTTCGGCCGCACCATCCGCTACTTCAAGGAGCGCGGTGTCCAGCTCGTGGTTCGCCTCAACAATCCGCTGTACGACCGCGACGCCTTCGTACAGGCGGGCATCCAGCATGCCGACATGTACTTTGACGACGGCTCCAATCCGACCGACGACATCCTCGCCGACTTTATCGCGCGCGCCGACGAGGTGATTCGCAACGACGGTGTCGTCGCCGTGCACTGCAAGGCGGGGCTCGGTCGCACGGGTGTGCTGATCGGCGCATACCTCGTGTGGAAGCACGGCTTTAGCGCAGGCGAGGCAATTGGATTCATGCGCTTCATGCGGCCCGGCTGCGTCGTGGGGCCGCAGCAGCACTTTATGTACCAGAACTTTGTCGAGTGGGTCAAGTGGGGTGTGCGCGACCACGCGCTCGCCGACGCGCGCAAGCTGCTCGCCGACGAAAAGGCGCGGCTCGAGGCGCAGTACAAGCCGAGCACGCCGCCGTCGTCGACGACACGCGCGGTCAAGCGGCGCGCGGCCGGTTCGGACGCCGCCAAGGTTGCGGGCGACGACAGTGTGGTCGACGAAGACGATGGGTCGGATACGGATGCCGAGGAGCACGACGAGGTGGCGCGGCCGCGGCAGAAGCACAAGCGCTCGGCGGACGAGGCGCCCGTGACGCCACGTGCACAGCGCGGGGGGTCGCGCGCCGTGCCTGCATCCGCCGCACCAGGCATCAAGCCGGCGCCGTGTGTGGGGCAGCCGCGCAAGTCGCCGTCACCCTCTCGCAAGCGGCCGGCCATCCAGGCGCCCGCCACCGTGGCGCGGCTGGAGCTCAACACACGCCGCTACCCAACAGGCGCCTCGTCGTTCAGCCAGCACCTGCTGCGTGCCACCACGGCTGTGCACCTCGATGCCGACTCGGACGCCGACGAAAACGCCTCACTCGACACCCTCGCTCCGGGCGGCAGTACCGCGGGTGTGCTGGTCGAAGCGCGCATCAACGTAGCCACGCCCCTGCGCGCGTCGCCCAAAGCCGCAGTGTCGACGCCGTCCCCGGTGGCACGCGTGCGCGGCTTCGAGCGTCCGCGTGCCAGCACTGTCGGCGCCCTCGCCACACCCGTGCGCACCTCGAGCCGCAGCCCCAGCCCCGCCAGTCCCGGTCGGGACGTAGTCCGTGCCTCGCCGGGCATTCGCGACCGCTACGGTCTGCGCGACAGCAAAAGCCCACCTCCCGCCACGCCGCCCGCGGTGCGCACCTCGCGCCACCCGAGCCCCGTGAAGATCGCGCCGCTCGTGGCGCGCGTTACGACCGACGCCGAGGTGCTTGGAGTCCTCGCGTGCATCCCGCAGACCGACCGCACTTCGCCACCGAAACCTGCTCCCAAGCCCGTTGCTGCGGTGGTGGATGAGAATGCACGCGCACCCGTTACCGCACCCAAAGTGCTACGCACCGTTCGGTCGAAGCCCACGCTCACCAGCACTGCATCGACCACCACTGGGGCTGGTGTTCGACGTGGAGTTGTGGCGGGTGTGCGCAGTGTATCTGCCAGAACGCCCGCTGCGCCGGTGGTACGTACGGTGCGCGCGCAAAAGAGCAGCGCCGACCTTCGCAGCGCAGTCCCATCTTCGCGCAGCGTAAGCAGCTCGAGTGCATCGAGCACCGCCGCGACGGTTTCGCGAGGGGCGAGTCGGCTGACTGCGCCCACGGCGGCAAGTGCAGCGCGTGCAGCAGCCGCAGCCGCTCAGCGTGCCAAAGTCGCCCCTCCACCACCAGCGGCGGCGGCGGCGGCGGCGGGTGGGGTGAGGAAGGTGTCGGTGCTGCGGCCGCAAGCGGTGCGTAGGAGGAGGAGCAGCACCGGCCAGGCGGATGTAGATCTTCAGTAGCGCTACACCCCGCAATCGTATTCTGTTAGCTGTCAACTCTCTCTTCTCGTACGTTGAGATCTGTGTGTGGGGGGGGGGGGGGGGGGGGTATTTCCGAAGGTGTGCGTCGGAATTAGACTGCGCGCGCGCGGCGAGGGTTCCTGACAGTGGGGGGGAAAAGCGGGTTTTTTTACCCCGCACCTCCCGCACTGACCATATAAAGCCGGCCTTCTCCTTTCCACCCTCATCTCTTGCTCTCCACATTCTCACCATCGTCACCATCATACTATAGACACGATGGCACGACTTTCCGACCGCGTCTGCATAGTTACTGGGGGTATGCGTGGGTTTGGCGCCTCGATTGTGTCGCTATTCTCCACACACGGTGCCCGAATCCTCGTTCTGGACCTCATCACTCCCTCTCCCGGGTACTACACTGCTGCCTCGGAAGGCAACACTCTTGTACCCTCTTCCTCTGCCACAAGCATCTATGCCGTAGCTGCGGATATCACTTCTCGCGATGCATGGGTGGAAGCACTGGCTAAGGTGAAGGAGTTGTGGGGGTGTGTACCGGATGTGGTGGTGAATAACGCCGGTTGGACGTACTCGAACAAGCCTACGCTCGAGGTGACCGACGCAGAGTTCGACCGCGTCTTTGCGATTAATGTCAAGTCGGTCTTTCTTAGCACCGACGTCGTACTGCCCGCAATGCTAGAGGCCAAACTCGACGATGCAGTGTTCGTCAATGTCTCAAGCACCGCTGCTATTAGGCCAAGACCAAAACTCGTCTGGTGTAAGTCAACACAACCCTTCTCACACAACACCCTTTTACTAACATCGTCTGGTTACGGCGTGGGATAGATAATGCATCTAAGGGTGCGGTGAGTACAGCTACCAAAGCGCTCGCCGTCGAATACGCACCACACAAGGTCCGATTCAATACCGTCTCCCCAGTCGCTGGCAACACGCCTCTGTAAGTTCCCATCCTCCCCTCTTCTCTCCCCGAACCAAAGACTCACACTAACCCCTCTCTCTTCTTCTCTTCCCTCATAGCTTGTCAAAGTTCGCCGGATCGGCCGAAGCAGGCGATACAATGTCACCGCAGCAACTGGCGCAGTTCCACGCCTCGATCCCCATCGGCCGTCTCTCCGAAGGCAGCGACATTGCAAACGCCTGTCTATTCCTCGCCGACTCTGCCTCGAACTTCATCACAGGCATCGACATTCCCGTCGACGGTGGACGCTGCGTCTAAAACATCCACAATCCAATTTGCCATTTACTCTGTGCTGAAAAAGATTACTTGAGATCCATCTCGCGCTCGACGAGCTTGAAGATCGTCTCGAGCATGATGTTGCTGGTACCCTCGTAGATCGCACCGATCTTCGAGTCGCGCCAGAACTTTTCGATGCCCGTTTCGCGCGTGAAGCCTACACCACCACACCATTCGATGGCACTTCCACTTGCGCGCTGTGCCACCTGGGATGCAAACAGCTTGGCCATCGCTGCCTCCTTGGTGAACGGTCGGCCCTCTTCCTTGAGACGAGCCGCGTTGTACGTGAGCGCTTTGGCCGCTTCGATCTCCATCATGATCTGCGAGATCTGGAACTGCATGCCCTGGAACTGGGTGATCTTTTTGCCGAACTGCTTGCGTTCAGCTGCATAGCGCACCGCCTTGTCCACTGCACCCTGCGCCAGACCGATCATCTGCGCCGCAATACCCACACGGCCCTCGTTGAGGATCTCGATGGCAATCTTGTAGCCCTTGCCCTCTTCGCCAATCAGGTTCTCGGCAGGCACGGTGATGTCGTCAAAGTTGAGCGTGCACGTGCTGGATGCACGGATACCCAGCTTCTTCTCCTTCTTGGCAATCTCCACGCCCATGCTCTTCTCGACCGCAAATGCGTTGATGCCCTTGTAGCCCTTGGCGGGATCGCTCTGTGCGAACACGATGAAGAACTCGGCTTCGGCCGAGTTGGTGATCCACATCTTGGATCCGTTGAGCGTCCACGTCTTGCCGTCCTCGGACTTCTTGCAGCTCGTCTTCATCGCGAAAGCGTCCGAGCCCGAAGCGGGTTCGCTCAGACAGAAGGAGCCGAGCGACTTTTCGCTCAGCTGCGGCAGGTACTTGTCCTGGATGTGCTTGCTGGCGTACTTGCGGATCACGGTGTTGACCAGCGTGTTGTGCACGTCGCACAGCACACTCACGGACGGGTCGATCTTGGCGAGTTCCTCGATGACAATGATGGCGGCGGTGAACGAGCATCCGGCGCCTCCGTGGTCCGCCGAGGTCTCGACGCCCATGAGGCCCTGCTCGAAGAGGCCCTTGATGATTTCGGGGTCCATCTTTTCGGCCTCGTCCATCGCCTCGACGCGCGGGGCGACGACGTCCTGTGCGAACCGCTGCACCGCCTCGCGCAGCATCTCCTCCTCCTCGGTGAACTTGCTGAGCGAGTTCACACCGAACGGCGACTCAAAGTCCGAGGCGACGGCGGCGGAGCTCGAGAACGCGCGCACGGCCGAGACGAGCTTCTGCGCAGCAGGCCGGGTGGCGACGGCGTTCCATGCGGCCGAGTGCGAGGCGGTGGTGAGGCCGCGTGCGGTGGCGAGCGCTGGGGCGCGCGGGGCAGCGACGGCCTGCGTGGCAGTGCGCGCCAGAAGGCGGCTCGAAGACGATCGAAGCGACATTGTGTGCGGGGGAAAAAAGGTGTGTACAGAGAAGAGAACGGGGGGATGGTGTTGGAGAAGGGCAGGTGCGGGGTCAGGTTGCGGGGGCCCAGAGAGTATTTATTGGTTGATGCGCGCATCCGCATTGGACGCTGCTGCCCCTTTCAGCTTCAATCCCGCCTGTTGCTCGCTGTGGCCGCACTGCGCTGCACAGCGCTGCACTGCACCGGCCATTCTCTTGTCCGCTCTTCCGGGGCGCGGAGCTTTTTTCTTCTCTCTCTGCGACGCGCCTGCCAACTCTGCCCTTCTCCTTCTCCCCCTGCCGAAGCCTTTTTTTCGGACCTGGCACCGGTGTTGACGGCCCACACCGCTTTGCGCGCTCTCCTGCACCAGCGTGACCTCACCTTTTCCATCCCCCGCCTTCATTCAATGCTTCGTCCACCCGTTCTACCCTTTTCGAGTGGCCGTTGTTTGGGGAAATGGACAACTGCTGCTCGACGCGGCTGGCACAAGGCCGGTAGGAAGATCTCACCTCGTCACAATGCAGCGGCGGGCCGAACCGGAGTAAAAAGCTCAACTAGGCGGCGTCGGGAATGCCTTGTGCTTTCAAAGCGACAGCAAGCGACACGCTCAGCTAAGCTGCCTCTCGCCACGCTCTCGCTCTCCGGCTAATCGGCTTCGACGGCTTCCGACTCGTCCCCAACGCGCGCCAAAGTTGGTTTGCACCGATCCTTTTTCCACGCCAAGATCAGCCGGAATTTCGGGGCCGACTTTTCTCTGTCTTTATTAAGCATGACTAATCCAAAGGTGGGGGATCGAGAAGAATGTGTAGCGCCTCCTTCTATCTGGACCCTGGACGAAGCCTTGCCCGAAGCGCTTCAGCTCCATCACCATCCAGGCGCACAGCCATGGCTTGCTACGCACGAGGCTGCGCTGCAGCGCGACCAGCGTCTCGTCAGCTGCGCACATTTGCCGGTGCGCGCGCATCCTCCTCCTCCTCCTCCTCTTCTTCGCCACCACCAGTCCAACGCAGGCAGCCGCACCCTATCCGGCTATCGACATACTTCCAGCCCACCCACAAGGCCTCGTCCAGCGCCTCGGGGGACGACACGCTCGCGTCGCTGCAGCTGCTTATCCGCGGCGGCTACATCCGCTCGTCATCCTCGGGCGTATTCACCCTACTCCCCAATGCGCTGCGCATCGTGCGCAAGCTCACCGCGATCATCGATGACGAGCTGCACGCCATCGGCGCCTCGCGTCTTGCCATGCCCACGCTCCTCCCCGCCAAACTCTGGCGCCAAACAGGCCGGTACGAAATCATGGGTAGCGAGCTGTATAAGCTTTGCGATCGTCGCGATGCCGAGTACGTGCTGGGCCCTACGCACGAGGAGGAAGTGACGCGGCTGGTGGCGGGCGAGGTGGAGAGCGACCGGCAGCTGCCCGTGCGCGTGTACCAGGTGACGCGCAAGTTTCGCGACGAGCCACGTCCGCGCATGGGTCTGCTGCGCACCAAGGAGTTCCTCATGAAAGACCTGTACTCGTTCGACAGGAGTGCTGCGGATGCCGGGCGGGCGTACGACGACGTGACTGCGGCGTATACGCGTATCTTTGACCGCATCTTCACCGGTGCGCATGGACGCAGGTGGGTGGCGGCCGAGGCGGATACCGGCGCGATAGGCGGCAACAAGTCGCATGAATACCATGTGCAAGATGCCGCGGGCGAGGATACGCTCATCACATGCACTAAGTGCGGCTATGCGGCCAACACCGAAAAGGCCGTGTCGTTGCCGGATCCACACCACATGCCCATCTCCGCCTCGGACGTGCGTGTGCTGCTGTACGCTTGCACCGATGTCGACGTGCACGATACAACAATGCACGCACTCGTGCTCCCCACCACGCGCGAGCTCAACGCGGTCAAAGCCGCCAAGCTCGAGTCGTCGCTCGCAAAGGGTGTGCAGCTGCTGTACGACTCTGCCTCGCCCCAAACCGCCCAGTGGGACTGGAAAGATCGTCCCGAAGGCCCCCTCGTGCGCTACAGCACCCTCTCCGTCCTGGCCGATTTCGAATGCGCATCGCTCGACCCCGAAGAACTCAATCACGCCCTCGCCACCGCCCTATCCACATACACTTCTCCCTCTGCGCCATCACCACCTGCTTCACTTGCGCAGCTGTTTCCCGCACAGTTCGCTGGAGAAGCACCTGTGGCACCTGCACTGACGCTGGTGGATGTGCGCACGGCGCAAGCACACGATACGTGTTTGAGCTGCAAGAGCGCTGCTTCGCTGCAGGATACTCGGGCGATCGAGGTGGGGCATACGTTCTTCCTCGGCGACCGGTACAGTCGCGCACTCGAAGCGGGCTTCATCCCCACCGCCGCCACCAAAGCCACTTCCGGCACGGCCATGCCCAACGGGAGGATACCGTTCCAGATGGGTTGTTACGGCATTGGCGTATCGCGCATCCTGGGCGCTCTGGCCCAAAAAGCCGCTGCGGACTTCAGCCGTGCCACGTCGAAACCTGGCTTCCTCTGGCCTCGTCAAGCCGCGCCCTTTACTGCCGCGATCCTTGTTGCCGACACGCGCGATGCAGCGAAACTCGACGCAGCCACTCGAGTGTACGAGGCTCTTATCTCCAAAGCGCGCACACAAGACCTCTCCATCCGCGCCGTCCTCGACGGCATCCTAGGTGGATCGCCGAAAGATGATGCGGGTTGGTCGAGTGACGAGGCGCACGAGGTGGTGATTGACGATCGCCGCGCGCAGCTGGGTGCCAAACTCGCCGATGCCGATCTCACCGGCTACACTTACCGCCTCATCATCGGTCGTCACTTCCACCCCGACTCACCGCACATCGAAGTGCAACATCTCACTCCCACCGGTCTCCACTCTACCCTCGTGGCGCTCGAAACAATCTGCAATTGAAAAACTTCAGTCAAAGGTGACCTTGGTGCCTGTGCTTTGTACGATGCCCACGCTCGCGCGGGGGGCGTTAGCCAGTGCCGCACCGGGCTTAGCCCTCCTCTGTGGACCCGCCCTTCGTGCCGCACGCTCCTCCTTGGTCTCCTTGTGCTTCTTGGGCAGTGGTGCGTCCGGATCAAACGATCCCGGTACCGGTGCCTCGTCTCGCCCCTGCCCCTGCTCCTGGTCCTGCTGAGAGTGATCGTGGTCTCGGGGACGCTTTCGCATGAATCCGACCTTCTTGTTCTCGCGCGGTGCATCCAGCCGAGTCTTCTGCGTCTTGGAGGCTCCACGACGCGTGGCATCGGCTCCAGCGTACTGGAGCAGCAGCTTGCGGCCGTCGAGGAACGTGTTGCGCGGGTCGATGAGCGACGCCGTGGCTTGGTCGAGCGTGTGGAAGTCGACGAATCCGAACCCCTTGCACTTGGTCGGCGCATCCTCGAACGTGCCCAGTCGCACCTTGCGGATGCCCGCCGCCGACGGAACTACATCGCCCGAAGACGCACTCTTCACCGCCTCCTTTTCCTCCTCCTTGGCAGCCGGTTCCGTCTCAGACTCGGACTCCGACTCGGAGTCGGAATCCGACGACGACGACGACTTTGACTCTGACTCCGAGTCGGACGAATCGGACCCGGACGAAGAAGAGGCCTTTTTGGGCTTGCGCTCCTTCTTCTGCTTCTTGGCCTTGGAGGTGCGCGGGTTGCGTCTCTGCGCCGAGGCATCAAACAGCTCCCTCACCCCCTGCTCGGTGGTATTGAAGCTCAAGTTACCCAAAAACAGCGTCATGCTCGGCGCATTTTTCTGGGCCCTGAGGATTTTCTGTGCGGTCTTGGTCAACCCGGTCTTTCCCTTGACCTGTCTCTCCTCCCTTTCCTCCTCCTTCTCCTCCTCATCCTTTGCGGTATGCATGGACGTTGTAGCGCTCGGCAAGTTTCGCGCAATACCCAGTGCGCTCGTGTTGATATCCGGCCTGCCCGTATAATCCGATCCATCCTTGATCAGCAGCTTCCTACCATCGAGCGGCTGTTCGGACAGATTGAGTGCGGCAGTAAGCACGTCCTTGGACGGCAGGTCGAGGTAGCAGAACCCACGGTTCATCTCGGCCCTCCTTGCGCCCTTGGGCATATTCACCCTCGAGATCCCATCCACGCCCCTCTGCTCGAACCAGTCCACCAGCTTCGCAGGTGCCGTGAAGAACGACAAATTACCCACCCAGATGCTGAACCCGCTGCGGGGCTGCGCTGCTGCCGACGAGCCCTGCGCCCGCGTCGGGTGCATGAGCGAATTCGGCCCTGCCACCTCGGCTTCGCCCTCACCATCGGCTTGCTTAGCGAGCTTCTTGCGTCGACGCTGCTCCTTGTGCGACAGCACCTCTACCTCCTCCTCGCCCTCTGCGCCTTCTTCTGCCTGCGTGCCATCTGCACCTTCTGCTGCGCCCGTGTCCGGGGCTGTGCGCTTGGCGGGTGAATCCGTCTTGCTCGCCTGCGCCTGTTCCTTGGCAGCACGCTTTTGCGCCACCGCCAGCTGGCGCTTCTCCTTGTTCGTCAGCGGCCGCTCCGTGTCCGCTGCCGCTACGGCGGGCACTGCTTCGCTCGAAGACATGTTTGAAAAGTCCAGAGGATGTGGATGATGAGCAGGAAGAAGCGCCAGTCGTTGAGAGGCATCGCAAAAGACCCTGGAAAATGTGCAGAATCCGCCCAAATTTTTCGAAAGACGCCGCCGTCGGAACTCGGCCTTGCAAGAAAAAAGTTCACATTTGTTAGATTTGTTTCTCAAGGTCTAAGCTGGCTGTCGTGGTCTCATCATCCGCCCTGAAGACGCAGCCACACTCGCATCGGCAGGAGCTCTTGTCGTATGCCAAAGCGTCTTATACGCATCCTCTAGTACACTTGTTTCGTTCGTACACACGCAGAGAGATAATGATAAAGAGAGGAGGATAGCTAGACATTACAGCACAAAGGCCTCAAATGCGAGTCCGGTGTTTTCAAGCCTCGACAAAGTTGCGCACGTGCGAGAGCCAGTCGCAGTACTCGCGCTGCTCCTTGTACTCTGCGTAGTTGGGAATGAAGAGTGCCAGGTTGGCGTCGATGCCTCTTTCGCCGAGGAACGTCTCGAACTGCGACTGCAGATTCTCGTCGAGCGTGTCGAACTGTGGGCCGAGGTAGGTGCCCCTTCTAGCGAAGTCGGCCTCTGCATCGATGGTAGTGGCGAGTTTCTGGTCCTTGTAGAAGGCGATGTTGTCGGTGTTGACCTCACCGTCGACGACGAATGCGTCGATCATGAGGGCGCCGCCGGAGGGTTTGGTGATGGTGACGGAGATGCGCACTGGGAATCCGGGGCCCTCCTCATCGTCCTCCGCCTCGATGGGTGTAGCTTCTTCGCCCTCGATGTTGGGCTGTTCCGACGTGTCGATGTCGCCCACGCTGAACACCACCGAGATGTGCTCGTTGCCAAACTCGCGCTCGAGCGTCACCTCGTCCAGTCCAGGCTGGTCGTTGATCTTCCACACACCTGCCTGTTTGAACTCGGTGACGAAGCCGGGCTCGTTGGTGGGCGAGTCTCCCACGAAGAGGTTCGAGTTTTCCTGCTCGTACTCTAGCTCCTGGGCAAGCTTGGCGCTCAGCTCCGCGTCCGACTCGCCCTGACCGCGAGCGAGAGGCGTCAGGCTGAACGCACGCACGGGCGCCACGGCCACGCGCGAAACGGCAAGCGCAGGTCGAACAGCTGCACGCGCAACCGGTGCACGCGAAACTGCCCGCAGCATAGATCGTGTAAACGTAGATGCGATCATAGTGTCCGAATGTCGTCAACAGTGATGGTGGCTTCCTGCAAAGTATCTATGTCGCGATCGAGCCACCTCAAGAACAAAAAAGAAGCTCAATTTTTCCAGCACTCCGGCAGAGCCAAAACCAAAAAAAAAAAGGTGGAGCAAACGCGCTCAGTTTTTTCCCGCTCCTTCCCCTTTGTCTCAATGAAAGGGAAGCGCTCAAAAGTCTCACTGCACCGCCCTTTGTTCTCCAGCGACGAGCTTGCTTTGTCCGCCTTACACACGCCGCACATTGTTCGAACGTAGAAAGATGCACATTCAATCGACTGGCTGTCTCCTACATAGTCTCGTCCTCGAGCACCACACTGCTAGCCGCCGTCGTGTCGGCCATACTTTTATCCGCCCTCGCCTTCTTCTTCTTGGCGCTGAAGCCGAGCGTAGTCTGCACAGTACCCGTCTTGGCCCACCTGCTGAGCTCCATCTGATCCGTCAGCTCTCTCGGCATCAGCCTGTGTGCGAGTGAGCTCGCGTCGTGTCTCTGCGTCACGCGGCCCTGTCTCTTGAGCACGCCCACCACATCCGCCTCGTTGATCGACATGCCCTCGCCCGCGCGTCGGCTCGTCCTCGCCTTGGCCTGCTGCATGAGATTCGCCGCAAAGTCGGCGAAAAAGTCGTGCGCCGCCGCATCCAGCTCGTCCAACACCGTCGCGTCCAGCTTCGCCTTCTTGGCCGGTGCCGAGCCCGAGCTGCTTAGCAGCGAGGCCGACGACGACGCCGCCGGCGTGAGGAAGGATGCAAACATGTCGCGCATGATCGACGCCGGCAGCGGCGGAACAGCGTTGCCCGTGTGCGGCGACTTGCGCGCCCGCCGCTTCTTGACGATACGCCGCTTGAGCAGCGCATTCAGGTCTTTGGCGTCCAGCAGGTCCAGTCGCCGCGCAGAAGCATCGCGCTCATCGCCGTCCTCGTCGTCGTCCTCCTCGAACTCCTCCTGCATCGACGTCAGACCGTACTGCACATCGTCGTCGTCCGAGTAGGCGTCGTCCACCTGGAACGACACCTCGTCCTGGTCGGCAAACGAAACGCGCGACACGCGGCTGTCGTCGCCACTACCGGATGCGTCTTCGCCTCCGATCGCCTCGCGCGACAACGAGCCATCCTCCAGCCTGCGCACTTCGCCGTCCGAATCGTCCTCTCCTTCGATCGCCAGGCTATCCGACACCTCGTCCTCCTCAATCTCCACATCCATGCCATACCCGTCGTCGACATTGTCAAACACGACAATCGAGCCGTCCGCCTCGCCCTCGAGCGGCTCGGACATGGACCTGCCCACGCTCCTCCTGCGCCTGGCGTCTGCATCTGCGCTCGTATCGTCCTCGTCCTCGTCGAATTGCAGCCCGCCATCGTCCGAGAAAAAGCTGCGGCGGGTAAGATCGTCGAGGCGTGCAATGGCGCGCTGCGTGGCGAGGTCGATGCCCGATGCCGACACAAAGCTGTCTGCGCCGCGCGACTGGTGGAGCGAGCGTTCCAGCTCATCCTCCCTGCGGCTCGACATGTCGTCGAAGTGCATCGAGCCCGGCGAGAGCTGGTCTGCAAATGAGACGCGCGAGCCCGTCGACACACGCGACTGCTTGGGCCGCTCGGCCATGGCGGCAAAGATGCCGCCGCGCACCATGCCCATGCCGGACGTCCTGCGCGGGATGCCGATATCCGACAGACGCGAGCGCGAGCGCTCGTCGGGTGAGCCGATCGACGCCATCGACTCGTCCACGTCGAGCGAGTCGCTCACGTTGCTGTCGCGCGTCAGGTCGCCAGGCACACTCTCACCGGGCACGAGCATCGTGGCCCGGCTCGCGAGCGACGAGCGGTTGGAGCGCGTCGAGCTGCTCGCCATGCTGTCTCGCGCGCGATCCCGTGCGCGCGATCCGAGGCTGGACGTCGAGGCGTCAGCCGCACTGGCGCTGCTGGCCCTGCCAAGTCGTGCGCCCGGCGGAGGCATGGCGATCGAGTCCAGCGACGGCGTGGGTGGCGCCACGAATCCAGGCGCGCGCGCCAGACGCCGAAGCAGGTCCATGGGCGATTCCTCGCGCCCGCCCGCCCAGCCGCCCACGCCGCCCCACAGCAAGCTCTTGCGTGCCGACTGGCGTCGCTCGCGCGTGCGTTGCGCGCTCGCAAGCAGCGCATCGTTGCCACGCTTGCGTCGCTTGTCCGTGGCGGGCGTCTGCACGTCAGCCGCAAACGGATTGGAGGCGGATGCGGATGCGGAGCCGGGGATCGCGCGTCGAGGCGTGCCGAGGATGCGACGCCCGGGCGTGTTGGCCAACGCATGCTTTGCCGAAGGCGTCATGGCGTTGGATTGGAGCTGGCGGAGGAGCACATCGTTGGGTGGTGGCTGGGAGAGCGAGCGACGGCGGTGGGGTGCGCCTTCGCTCGTCGATGCTGTTGACGCAGCCTGACGCGCTTCTGCGTCTGTGCGTGAGGTTGTGGCCGCGGACGCGGACGTCGCTGCGAGTGAGGGACGTTCGCGAGCGGATGGTGCTGTGTGCGGCGCGCGCAGCGGGGCCGGCGGGTTGGCAGGAGTGCGTGTCTTGGCTGCGCTGCGAGCGGCACGAGGCGTGGACGTTGTGGAGTCGTCGTCGGCATCAGCTGCGCCCGATGACTGGCGTGTGCGCTTACGCGTGGGCGTCGTGGCAGGCGAGTCGGCGTGTTGAGCGTCCTTGTTTTTTCTGGGTGAGCGTCGCGGCGTCCCTTCGCTGCTGCTGTTGGGAGACGCACTGCCCTCGGCCATCCTTGCGATGCGCTCCGCGGCTCGCGGGCTGGCAACGACGTAGCGCGGGCTCCGGCCGCTACCTCCTGCGAGACCTTGGCTTGCGCCGCGCTTTTCACGGACGCCATCTACGGGACGATCGGCTGCATTCGCTGCGCCGATGTTGAGCCTCTCGCCGGGCTCGGCCTTGAGAACGAGCGCGGTGCCTCGGAAGCCGAGGTAGAAGAAGCGGGATAGGGTGGTGGCGTTGGAATGGGAGAGGACGATGGTGATGGAGGTGGTGTGAGAGAAACGCGCCACGCTGACGGGGTACTCGACGACGCCGTCCTGGCCGCGCAAGAGCGCAAAGTCGGCCTGCGCCTTGCCACTCGCCACGCTGCCGAGTGTAGCAGCGGCGGCGAGTGGTGAGAGCTCGGCGGGATGGTCGTGGGAGGTGGCATCCTCTACATCGTCAAAGTCGACGCCATCCGGACGGTTGACAAAGGCGCGGCAGCGCGTGGGTGCAAAGTCGCCCGTGCCGGTGTTGATCAGAATAGACTTGAGGCGGACGGGGCAGGTGAAGGGGACGGTGATGGCGATCTGGTCGTCGACGTTGGACTGTGTAGATGGCTCTGCGGTGAGACGCTGGTCCCAGGGCTTGATGACGTGTTTGGCCGACTCGGGCGGATCGAGGTTGGCGCCCCAGACCTTGTCGCGGTTGATGTATTCGTAGAGGCTGGTGGCATCACCATCGACGGCGGAGAGGCCAGACGAGGCAGAGGCTGCTGGTGCAGGATCGCGGTTGTCGCGGTCTTCGTTGGCGGTGTTGCAGCTCATGGTTGCGTACCGGATCGCATCCAGCGGAGGCGTGCGGTGCAGGCAGCGCGCTGATGAAGGTGATGGTGATGAGGACGAGGATGGTGTCTCCTATGCAATGCAGTGTTGATCTCACACTGCGTCTCGCAGCGCAGCCTAAAAAGCACGACGCGTCACCAGCTGCTCAGCCGCGCGTTCTCTTTCCAAAAGGGAAGAGCAAGGCTGCAGTTGGCTATCGGCGATGCGAACGCGCTACAAAGCCGATATGTGCGGAATATTCCCGATGGGCTTCCAGCTCATCGCTGCTGCTGAGCGCCAACGGCAGAAATGAGAAATGCAGCACCGCACCTCGTCGGCCATTCTTCCAGGCGCACCGAGAGAGAGGCAGAGAGAGAGGGAGAGAGAGCCAGCAACGCATCAGCCAAAGCACGAGCCTCCTTCCACTTCCTTCCCCCTCCCACCACGACCACCCTCAAGCACACCGACTGGGAGCTCAACAACGCCTGCAGCGCGTACTCCCAACACACGGCGACAAAGGCATCCTCCCACTCAGTATACAACGTCGTGCTGATATCTTGGAGCCGTCGAGGAAGACGCCACCGCCGCCAAGATGGCCGAGTACAAGTACGACGAGGAGGGAGGTCAGTTCCTCACCTTTGTCCTCACCTTCCTCCTGCTCGTCCTCGTGCCCCTCACATACTCGCTCCTAGCCCCCTCGCGCTCCCATCGCTCCGCCAAGGGCTCGTGGGATGCGCGCGGCCAGAAGATCGACCTCATCCGTTCCTCCAAGAAACGCTCGCTGCTCAACCCGCAGGTCAGCCCGCGCGCCGTGTTCGTATTTGCAGGCTGGGGCGTCGTCGCCTACCTCTTCCAGACCATTCTCAACACCGCGTCCAATTCATCCCATGCCGTCTACGATCCTTTCAACATCCTCGGCATCGCCGCCTCCGCCACCGAAAAGGAGATCAAGAAGCACTACAAGCGCCTCTCGGTCAAGTTCCACCCAGACAAGCTCGTCCTCGCCGACAATCAGACCAAGGAGGAGGCAGAGTCCCACTACATCGAGCTCACAAAGGCCTACAAGGCGCTCACTGACGAGACCATCCGCAAGAACTTTGAGCTCTATGGCCATCCGGACGGCAAGCAGGAGATGTCGATGGGTATCGCGCTACCGCGCTGGGTGATCGAGTCGCAAAACAACGTCTATGTGCTCGGCATCTACGCCATCCTCTTTGGAATCGGTCTGCCTTTCCTCGTGGCGCGCTGGTGGTACGGCTCGCGCTCCAAGACCAAGGACGGCATCGTCAACTCGACCGCGCAGACCTACTTCCAGCACCTGCGCGACGACACGGACGCCTCGCGCGTATTCGCCCTGCTCGCCATCTCGGACGAGTTCAGCGACGCCAAGCTCGACAAGCTCGGTGCCAGCCACCGCGACGAAGCGACGCTCGCCAAGCTCGAGGCCGAGGCGCGCAGGCGTCTGGACGCGTACGGCCCGCAGTGGCATCTGATCGACTCGTTCAAGAACGCCTCGATCCGCAAGGCGCTCGTGCTGCTTTACGCACACACGCTGCGCATCGACAGCGGCGACAAGCGCATCGAGCAGGAGAAGCTGCGCTACGCCGCCAAGGCGGTGCAGCTGTTGAACGGACTCATGGCCATCAGCCTTGCGCACAATTGGCTCGAGACGACGCTGTTGCTCATGCAGATCACGCAGTGCATGGTTCAGGCGGTGCCACTGCAGGATCTGTCGGCGGCCGAGCTGCTGCAGCTGCCGCACATGACGCCCGAGCTCGTCGCCAAGCTGCACCAGTCCAACTCGCTCGCCAAGCTGGGCGTGCAGGGCTTCTGGAAGATCCCGGATGCCGAGCGCAAGGCCGTGCTTACGGGCGCAGGCGTGTCGACGCATCAGTACGACCAGATGGTGGCGGTGACGAGTGCGTGGCCGCGCATCGAGCTCGTCGACGCCTTCTTCAAAGTATCGGGCGAACGGCTCGTGACGACGGGCGCCATCGTGCAGTTTGTAGTCAAGCTGCGTCTGCTGCCTCCCAAGAAGGACGGCAGTCTGCTGCGCGACGGCCGCAGGTTGGATGCCAAGAGGATGGACGACGACAGCAGCGTCCGTCCCGACGACGAAGAGGCTTCGGACAAGAAGACCTCGACTGGTGGGGTGGATGACGGAAAGCAGCCCATCGGATTCGCACGCGCACCATACTTCTGGGACGAGCGCAAGCCGTCTTGGTGGGTCATGATCGGCGACCAAAAGCTCGACCGCGTGATTGTGCAGCCTACCAAGGTGAGCGACGTGGGGGCCGACCAGGTGCGCACGTATTCGGTCCAGTTCCAGGCTCCCCCCCAGGCAGGGCTTTACACGTTCCAGGCGATCCTCAAGAGCGATTCGTACCTCGGTTCGGATGCATCGCGCATGGTCAAGCTGCGCGTCGAGGATGCGAGCGTGCTCGAGGCCGACGACCACGAGGACGACATCAGCGAGCCGGAAGAAGACAGTCTCGCCGGCCAGATGGCTCTCATGAAGGGCCAGAAGGTCAAGCCCAGCACCCGGGTCGATGAAGAGTCGGACGACGAAAGCGCCACCGACGACGACGTCCAGGATGACGACGACGACGACGAGTCGGATTCCGATTCGGATTCCGACTGAAACCCTCTCACCACTCACATCCAAGCACATCTTGCAACCACAGTTTTGCAATCTATAAGTTGACACTTGTGTAACACTTTCCTTAGCTGCGTGCGTGTGAGAGTGTAATTGCATCTAAACGTCTACAAGGCCGTCTTGTTCGAGTTCCTCCGGATATCTTGGTCGTGTCTTTTCGATATCCTCGAGGATGTCGTGGAAGCACCACTCGACAGCATCGGCTGCCCAGAAGTGGTCGCAGTGTTCGGCCTCGTCCTGTCGCTTGAACCTAAGCAGCTTGACGGTCTTTTCGCGCTTCTCGATGCGTTCGATCAGCGGATCGGTGAGCACCAAAAAGTCCATTCCGCCACTGAACACGGCCAGAGGTGGGAAGTTCTCATCCCACCACTGTTCGAGTTGAGGATCGAGCACGCAACCGCGTGTGGCGAAACCATCCTTACCCGCCCACCAGTAGATCGACGCCGACGACACGGGCTGTGGCGTGAATCGGAACATCTTCGCCTTGCGCCGCAGCAGCCAATTCGCATCGGTCCACGCAAAGAGGAATGCGAACATCTGGTAGCCCAACAGTGCATACGGGTAGGCTGGCGTCCAGTCGTACGAGATCTTCATGAGCGGAATGAAATCCAGCACTCCAAAGAACCTCTTCCACCTTCCCCACTCCAACTGCCCCAGCGTCGTAAACGGAAAGCACGACGTCAACGGCCCTGCATATACTGCAGGTGCCAGTGCTCCAAAGTAGCTCAGCTTCGCCCCGAGTTCGGGCACCATGCCCTTGGAGAGCGAGATGAACATAGTCCCGTTGCCCTGCGAATGCCCGATGTAGGCGATGCGATCGTACCCGGTCTCCTTGCACACATAATCCACCATGGCCGGCAGATCGTAGATCGCCAGTTCGCGGATGTTGTAGTCCCAAAACCTGGGATCGGAGCGCTTATAGGTGCGATGACCCATATCGAACACGCCCCTATTGTTTCCCAGAAACACCTGGTATCCTCCATGCCGCGCAAGCCAGAATGCAAGCGACCTCTCTTCGGACGTGACGAAGGAGCCGCTCGACTGGAAGAGACCGTGCATGATGAGCACGGGAAACCCGCCGCGGCCATCCGAGTGCTTGACGTGCGTGGTCTGCGGATCAATGATCCTGTTCATGCGCAGAAAGTATCCATCCTGCGTCTCTACGGTTTCGTTCTTGATCTCGAACCCGCACTGCGCCGCGTAGTATCGCACGTCCTTGACGAGTTTCTCCTTGCGCCAGCGTTTGGGATCGTCCCACTGCTTCTGCTCCGCCACAGACGGCGCAAAGAACTTGGGCACCGCAGCGAGCAGCCGCACCGACAGCGCCCACACCACGACAAGCACAAGGAAGAACGACGAGAGCACGTTAGCAGTTGTTTGGGTCACGACCAGACGCGCGCGCGAGTACAGCGTGGGCCGCGAATACGGCGGAGCACCACCCCTGCGCGCAAACGTCGCCGAGATGCTATCGCGCGTCGAACGCCGGTTCGGATGCGCAGGCTTGGCGCTGCCGTTCGTGTATGTCTTCGAGGACGACGACGAGCGCGAGCGGCTCGAGCCGGGCTGAACGTCTTGGTCGTCTGGATGCAGCAGCGGATCCTCCTCGAAGCCGGTGGGGACGTGCGTGTAGAGCGCGCGGCCGCTGATGGCTTCGCTCGACGGCTTGTCGACGCGGATGCGCATGCTGGCCGCCGAAGAAGGCCTGCTGATGGGCTCGGTGTTGGAGCGCAGAAAGTCGGAGAGCGCCGAGGCGGCGGCAGTGTCGTCGTTGACCAGGTGGCCGTCGATGAGCACGCTCTCGTTGCGCGCCGACTTGGCGCCTGCCTCGGCTCCACGCTGAGCTGGGCCCGACATGCTTGCAGGAGAGTAGGGAAGATGGAGGTGGGAAGCAAACAACGCACGGCGATGCTTGCGGCGTTTGTGCGTGAGTGTGTGTTCGAGGCAACGCACTGCAGATCAGCTGGCGGCTGGCACACATGCAGGCCCGGTCGAGCGTGCATTTCACAGGTCATATGTCGCCGAGGTGTTCGAGCGTGAGTCGGCCGTCTGAGCCGCAAAACACCGCCAGAGAGAGAGGCAGCGAGGATTTGCCGAGATCGCAGTCAAGCGAGCTGCTGGCCGTCCAGAAATCAATGACGATGCGGCGTTCGTCGGATTTTCAAAGTGTAAGATTGCACGTAACGACACTTTGAGCTCGGCGCGTGGGCCGCGATGCGAATGCGAATGCGCGTGGTTGGCTCGGCGCCGTGCAGCAGGGCAGTGCAGTGCAGCGAAGCGACGAGTGTTGGGCTCGGCTTTTCTTCCAGTTGGACGCTGCCTCCCTCGCCCGCACGCGCCATCTTTCGCCAACACCGACGACCGACCCAAAGCCAAAGCCAAAGCCAAAGCCAAAGCCAAAGCCAAATCGTAGCCTTCCTCCCTTGCTCGGCGCATCCGACACCATCACTCATCAGCTCTTCCGGAACAGCCGATGCGCTGACTATACAACTCGGAAGGTCCTATCGATCCGCTGCTCACGTCTGCTTCTGCCAGCAGCTGCTGATCGTCCGAAATGGCCTCTCTCGGTCAGACAGCCGGCAGCATGCGCTCTCGACAGCAACATGCTGCTGCTGAGCAGCCGCCTCCGCCGCAGCCTCACTCCGAGAAACCTTCGCTCTACACCAGCGGTCCCCAGCTCGGATCAGCCAACGACTCCACCCGCACAAAGTCGGGCAAGCTCTACTCGAATCACGCCAACATGCACACCACCGGCCTCGGTCTCGGCATCGGCGCCCAACCAGGCGCATCCGCTGCGGCCACCAACGTCGTCTCGGCCAAGGAGCATCGCATCCTCGCCGCCCTCGTCATCGTCGCGCTCTTCGTCCGCATGTACCGCCTCGGGCAGCCCTCGAGCGTCGTCTTTGACGAGGTCCACTTTGGCGGCTTTGCTTCCAAGTACATTCACGGCCGCTTCTTCATGGACGTCCACCCGCCGCTCGCAAAGCTCCTCATCACCCTCGCAGCCTGGCTTGGCGGCTTCAACGGCGACTTTGACTTCAAGGACATCGGACGCGAGTATCTCCATGGCAAGGACACGCCCGTCCCCTACGTCATGATGCGCGGCCTCAACGCCCTCCTTGGCGTCGCCACCGTGCCGCTTGCCTACCTCACTCTCCGCGGCCTCTCCCTGCGCGCCTCCACAGCCACCCTCGGTGCGCTCTTTGTCCTCTTCGACAACGCGCTTACCGCGCAGAGCCGCCTCATCCTCCTCGACTCCATCCTCGTCTTCTTCACCGCGCTCACCATCTACTTCTGGGTCGCCTTCTGCAACGAGGAGAAGCGCGCGCCCTTCTCGCTCCGTTGGTGGTCGCTACTCTCGCTCACCGGTCTCAGCCTCGGCGCCGTCGCCAGCTCAAAGTGGGTCGGCCTCTTCACCATCGCCACCATCGGCATCTCGGTCATCGCACAGCTCTGGGAGCATCTCGGCAACGTGCGTCAGCCCGTGCGGGTGGTCGCGCGTCACTTTTGCGCACGCGCCATCTGCCTCATCGGCCTGCCCATCCTCGTCTACCTCTTCACCTTTGCCATCCACCTCGGCCTCCTCCACCGCAGCGGCGAGGGCGATCCGTTCATGAGCAGCGCCTTCCAGCACACGCTCCACGGACACGGCATGGCAGACACCTTTGCCGACGTGGCGCTCGGCTCCACCGTCTCCATCAAGCACCTCAACACCCAGGGCGGCTACCTGCACTCCCACACCGCCGTCTACCCCGCCGGCAGCCAGCAGCAGCAGATCACGCTCTATCCGCACTCGGACGACAACAACAACTGGCTCATCGTCAAGGCGCCCGGGCCCGAAGACCCGGCTCCCAAGCTCGACGACAAGGGCCATCCGCTGCGCCCCGAGGACGAGGTGAGCCGCTTCCACCAAGAGCCCATCCGCTACCTCACCCACGGCATGGAGATCCGCCTCATCCACAACGCCACCGACAAGCGTCTGCACAGCCACGACACCAACCGCCCACCCGTGACCGAGAGCGACTACCAGAACGAGGTGACCGCCTACGGCTTCGAGGGCTTCGGTGGCGATGCCAACGACAACTTCCACGTGGAGATCGTCCAGGGCGACAAGACGGACCGCCACTCGTCGACGCGCGTGCGTGCGCTGCGCACCCACTTCCGCCTGCGCCACACGCTCACCGGCTGCTACCTCTTCTCGCACAAGGTCACGCTGCCCGACTGGGGCTTTGGCCAGCAGGAGGTGACGTGCAACAAGAACCCCACCATGCCCAACTCGCTGTGGTACGTCGAGACCAACACGCACCCGCTGCTCGAGCATCCCAAGGATGCAAACGCGCACATCGACCGTGTCAACTACCGCCGTCCGTCGTTCCTGGAGCGCTTCTGGGAGCTGCAGAACGTCATGTGGGAGACCAATGCAGGCTTGACCGACCGCCACGCGTACGACTCGCGCCCGCAGACTTGGCCGCTCCTCAAGCGCGGCATCAACTTTTGGACCAAGGACCACCGCCAGATCTACCTGATCGGCAATCCGTTCGTGTGGTTCGGTGCGTTCTTCTCGGTGCTCGCCTACCTGGGCGCACGTGGTTTGCTCATGCTTCGGGCACAGCGCGGGTTTGGCGATCTTAAGGACAGCCGCGTACGCTTCTACGACCAGACGTGCGGCTTCCTCGTGCTCGGCTGGGCACTTCACTATCTGCCGTTCTTCCTGATGCACCGCCAGCTCTTCCTGCACCACTACCTGCCCGCGCTCTACTTTTCCATCCTCGTCGCCGCCGTGGTGCTCGACTTTGCCACATCCACACTGCGGCCGCGCTTTCGACTTGTCGCCAGCGTCGTCGTGACCGTCGTGGTGCTCGCTGGCTTCTTGCGGTATACGCCGCTGACGTACGGGTCGGACTGGACGCTGCAGGCTTGCGAGAAGGCGCGCTGGAGGAAGGGGTGGGACTTTAACTGTGCCCAGTTCCCACGCGATCTGGTCGAGTTCAAGAACTTCCCGCCCAGCGTGCAGACGCTCGAGTGGGCGCAGGGCAAAGATGCGGCACAGGCGGCGCTGGTCGACGCGAGCGCGAATGCGACGCAAGAGGTGGGCGCTGGAGCTGCTGAGCCGGGAAGACATGCGTTTGATCATGTGCCCCTGCGTGCGATGCAGTCGTCCGCAGCCGAGGCGTACCAGCACCTCAAGGACGGCCTCCAGCACGAGGTCGAGTACGTCAAGGGCAAGGTCGGGTTGGGCGCTGCACCGGCTGAGCACGATCCGGTGGCAGCGGGCAAGGCGGCTGATCCGGCGGGTCTGGACCAGCAGCAGATCGAGCAGGTCATGCTTGAGGGAACCGCACCCGTGGTCAAGGACGCTGCTGCATCGGCCGCTTCGTCGGCTGCACCGCACGAGCCGAGCTCAGCAGCACAGCTCGACGCACATGCCGACCAAGAGGCGCACGAGGCCGCCGACGTCGTCCAGGCTGACCGCGAATCGCCCCTGCACGACTAGACCGCCCACCACACACGGATAAAAAGCGACAGGCACAACGCAGTGTCATGCACATCGAGTCAAAATCACACGGATGTACCTCCCACCCCCCGCGCGTGCAGTGTGAGAAAGCTCTGGCATTGAGTGGAGATCACGGTGGTGAGGGTGCAAAGAGTTTCCAGAATGGTTTGATGATGATGATGGCGATGAGGAGGGCGATGAGCAGGCAGAGGAAGAGGATGCACTGTCTCCTTCCACTTCTTCTCTGGTACGTTGTGGCCTGCTGGAGTTCCTGTACTGCGCCCTTGATTTCGCGGCTCATGAGCTCGACGTTGTAGTCGATGCGATCGAGCATAGTGCCCTGATCGATCACGAGCGTCTGCAAATCCCCAAACAGCTGTGCGAGTTCCTGAATCGACTTTGCGATTTCATCAATCTCCCTCGACCTCTGCTGAATCTCTCGATCCGCATTGCTCAGCTGCTGTTCCTCGTCGAAGAGCAACAGATTGCTCTGCGACGGAGATTCAAGTAGCTGCTGCCGCGACAGTTCCACATCCTCCCGCACTGCCAACTCGCTATCTCGAAAGCTGTCGTCCTTTGTCGTTGGCGGTGCGAGACCACGTGCGGCGCGGATATCCCGATCCCTCACCTCCATACCTTTCATGCGTTTGAGGTAGAGCGATTGCTGCTTTCGAAACGCACCACTGAGATCCTGAACCCGTGTGGCAAGAGCCGTCTGGACGTTCTGCGCCAGAGCGACTTGTCGAACCGTAACGTCGGACTGGTTGCGCTGAGCCTCGCGCATCAGATGCTGCGTGAACGACGCCAGACCCGCAACGAGCCGAGAACATCGTCGGAAGTCCTTGGTAATGTCGAGTGCCAGGGCTTCGATCTGCTGCTCCTCGGACGACTTGTCGGCGAATCCGGGGCGAAGATGCTTTTCATGCAGACGCGACAGCCGGTCCATGCGCGGCCGGATCGAAACAAGGATCTGGTCCACCTGATCCGACACATCCATCCACTTGGGCGGCAGCTCCGACCCACCCTCTCCACCCACAGCCAGCGCAATGTGGCCCTCGCGCGAGCGGCGCGAAAGCAGACCATGCGATTCGGTGTCCTCGCCCCGCCCCGGCTGCTGGTTCAGCGAAGAGGAACCCAGCGGATCATCCGAGTCAGTGTATGGCGCTTGAAAGTAGACGTCGCCTGTGCTGGATGTGCGGTCGCGTGTGCGTGATGACGGCCCGGCCGATTCGCGATACGAGAGGAAGAGAAGCGTCCGCGACCGTGTCTGCCCCAGGTACGACGAAGCTGCCGACGACGATCCGGCCACAGCTGCCGAAGACCCCGATGCATACGGCGGAGGCGTGGACGACGAGCCAAGCGGATAGTGCGCCGCCATCGTCAGAACACGACCCGACTGAGCGTTTTGAGAAAGGCGCTGAACGCGAGCTGGTGGGAAGGAGGCAGATGCGCACCTCGAAGCCAAGCTTTACTCCACCGCCGAAAGAGTGTCCGTGCGGTGCCTGCATCGGAATTTTGGCGCAGTTCCTGAGTGTTAGGCCACTTGGCGCGCGTAAAGATGCCGGATTGCGGGTTTGTGTTGGTTGGCTCGGGCGGGCATTCGCATTCTCATATTCTGTCAGTCCCGCTCCCTTGCGCTGTCCACCGCTTCACCCTCCACCACCAACAACCGGCTGCACACACAGGCTTTGGCGCAGCGGCCTCCGCACCATGGGACCCAAGAAGAAGCAGCGTCTCTCCGAAGGCTCGCGCGCATCCACAAAGCCCGTCTCCACCTCCTCCACCCGCAGCCGCACGCGCTCCGCCTCCGCCGCACCCGCCGCCTCCACTACCACCACCACCACATCGCCCGCATCAAAGAAAGGCCAAGGAAAGGGAAAGGCCAAGCAGACACAGACCAGCAAAGCTGCTGCAAACAGCAAACAGGATGCGCTTGCAAGCCTTTCGCCTGTATGGGAGGCAGAGTCGGCGCCAAAGATGACGTGTTGGGTCGACATTCCGCCATTGCACCCCCGCCCGACCGAGGACGAGCTGCTGTTCGTAAGGCCACGCACGATCACAGAGCTCAAGGCCAAGGGCAAGCAACGCGAGGGAGCACTGCTGCATCATTTAGACCGTTCCGCCGGCAAAGTCGATCCGTTCCACTTTACCGACGACGACTTGCGAGACGAGTCGGAAGGCAGACAGCTCTTTGCCTTCCAGCCCAAACCCAAACCTCCCAAACCACGCAAAGCCGCACCTACACCCCGGCCCGCTCAGCCAGCACATGATGGACTGGAGGATCTCTTCCTCGGAAGCCACGCAGGGCCCTCGACCACATCGACACAACCGGACCAGACTCGGCCACTCTTCTTCCACGGCGAGTCAGACGAGGAGGATGCGCGGCGCAACGGACCCGTGTCTCCCACAAAACCATCAGTCTCACAGACCAAGGTCAAGGCGGAACCCACCACCAACGGACAGCAGCCCAATGGACAGACTCTCAAGCCCGCGCAGTCTGACAATAGCCGTTCGCAGTCGGCAAGCGCGCAGCCACTCGCGTCGAGTCGCGAAAAGAAGCGCAGCCGGTCGGTCGAGCGCGTTCGCGACGAAAGTGCGGGCAAGAAGCGCGGCGAGGATATCAAGAACCTGCGCTCCGAGCTCAACGAGGATGCATTTGCGCGCTCCACCGGCCCACGGCACAAAGAGGAGTACCGCAACAAGCTTGCTGCGCTCTCCCAGGCGCGCAAGAAAGCCAAGCTCGACCGTGGCGAGAGTCTGAGCGCATCCGACTCCGATCGAGCTCCAACGAAGACGCAACGGAACGGTCGGGCCACATCAGTCTCCAGTGGTTCAGATAGCGGCTCAGACAGCGATTCCAGCAGCGGGGATTCGAGCGACTCTTCATCGAGTGGCGACTTTATCGTTGGCGACGACCAGATCGAGTACGACGAAGGCTTCGATCCGAACGATGCCGAGACCGCGCCGCGGCCTCTTCCCTCCGCGGCTGCTGCGGCGGCGCTGCCCAAGGATGGCAAGTACAAGCGCGACAGCGATGGGCGGATCCGGCTCATGCCGATCCACTCGCACGCTGCTGTATCAGGGTCATCATCCTCCGTGCTGGCCGCGCACGGGCTGGGACTCGGCGCACGCAAGGGGCTGGATGAGCTGTGTCTGGACTGGCTCGAGTGGGCGGTCGCACGCGTGCTCGTCACCTGGTCCTCCCTCAGCCCCGCGGACCGGGAGCGTCTGGAACGCAACCGAGCTGCGCTGAAATCGCGCACGCGCTCCACGGAAGAAAGTGTTGGCAGCGTAGCCATGCGACGCCAGTTCAAATGGTACCTGACCAACTATCCCAAGATGCACGTCGAGGCGCTCTTCACCGACGAGATCGACCGCTTCGGCAGCCTCGCCAAACAGGGGTGTGGCATCTGTCACCGGCGCTCGCAGAAGCCCCAAGCGCGCGTGATGTTCTCGGGCGCACGGTACAACCAGCAAACACTCGCCCCGCTCTCGCCCGACTCCTCTTCGGACTCCGATTCGGACGCGAGTGATCGGAGCGACGACACCGAGACATGGCGCGAGGCAGGTAGGGACGACAAGGGTCGTACGGGGCACGTCTTCTTCGCAGGCAACCACTGCGCCCACCGCGCGGCGGTGCTGCATGCCCTGCACCACTGGGAGTGGACGGCAATGCAGACACTCGCGCGCCACGAGAGCATTAGGTATATCCGCCGCCAGCTCTGGCGTAAGAGCCGCAACGGTCGCGGCAAAGACGGCTGTCCCGGCGCAGGCGCGTACGAAGTCGCCTTCTGCATCACCGAAATGATCAGCCCCACAGGCCGATGCACCTGGAAATCCAAACCAGACACCACCCGCGCCGTCTCGGAGCTCGACAGACTCCGCCGTAGGTTGAAGAGCCTCACCGACCAGGCGATCGCAGTCAACCGTGCAAAGTAACCTCCCGAATGTGCATTGCGTAATTCTAAAGCGTTGGTCTAGTTCGCACCTCCAGTCTTCCCACACCCAATATCAAGACTGGTCAGCTTTGTGTTCGATCGCTGAGGGATGGGAGATGGGGGCTTACCATGACGGCGTCGATTTCTTCTGGCGAGAAGGCGAGTGCGGGGGTCTTCCAGAACCTCTCGGGCAGCAGGTGGATGTCCTCGGCCGCCTCTCGTCCGTCCATGTTCACGCCCTGTTGCGCACTGCTGGATGCTGGTGCAGACTGCAGCTTCTCGGGATGGAAATGGGGGCCCGAACTAAACACCTTTTGGAAGTGCTCGAACGAGGACACTACGCTTGCTGGTGCTTCCGGGTGCGGGTGCGGCGTATGCGATTCTATTCCCCACAACTCACATCAGTTACCCATCTTCACATGCAGTGGTGGGGGCGAGGACTTACGCTTGGGAGCTTTTCGGTCTGGAAACCTGAAACCGGGCTTGTGCACATGTGCACGACGAACGAGAGTGCGCAACATGGTTGAGATGGTGGTGGGTCGGTAGAAGGTGTGGAGTCCGATTCGTGCCGAGCCTCGGCTCTTTCCACAGCGTCATTGCCCATAAAATTTCCAGAGCATGTTACACCGCAAAAGGCACTTATCGTACGGAATTTTCGCGCCAACACGTGATGAAGAGCTTCCCCCAAGCGTCCGTCGCCATTAAACCTCCAACCCAACCTTACCTTCTCAATACCAATCCTCCGACCGCATCCACAATGGCTGACACACATACCGCTTCTGTAGACGAGGCTAACGCCGCCCGTCTCCCACTCGGATACCGCGACCAGTGCTCTGCGTACGTTCCAACAACTCCAACCAACAGTCCAGTGCAGTGCAGATGAGGTGCAGAATACTGACCGCTTTGCATTCGAATAGCCTGCTCATCCCGCTTAACAAGTGCAGGAAACAGACACTCTACGCGCCCTGGAAGTGCGAGGACGAACGGTAAGCCTCCCTCCAACACTCAGACCCCCACACACGGCTGGTGGGCTCGGTACTGACACTCTCTCTGCTTCGCTGGTGCGGTTGCGCGGCACAGTCACACATACGAAAAGTGCCAATACGACGAGTAAGCTTCACCCACACCCCGCAGAATTTCTCAACCACCATCAGAGTCGATACTGACATTGGCGTTTCGACTCAACAGCTTCATCCGCAGACAACGCGAGCTCTCACAACTCAAGAAGGCCAAGGCCGAGGCTGCCGAGTAAAACCGTGCACGCACCGCTGTGCGACAGCCTTGCCTTCATCGCGCTGACCCTTGCGCCGGCAATCCTACGCAATTTTTCGAACTACTCCAAAGTGTCGATATGATTTCTGGCTACGCGGCCACGAGCTTCATGGCGACGGATGTACAGATGATGTCCTCGTACCTTTGGTGCCACGATTGTGTGCCGGCGGAAGCGAGCAGCTTGGCGTCGATCTGGAGCTTGTAGATCTTGTTGAGCTCTTTCCAGTCCGTCACGGGCTGTGCTGTCGCATCGACTGCGAGGTACTTTCCGAACCGAATAGCCTGGTCTAGATCCACCGTCCCTTCGGCCTGAGTGGAGGATGGGAGGGTGAGGTTAGGACCGACAACGTCCGTCATCGCTTTGAGGATCTGATCCGCATCTGCATCGCTTGACGAGAACTTAACCAGCAGCAGTGATGTCGATTTCGGCGACAGACCGAACCGTTTCAACGACTCGCCCACCTGCAAAAGCACCGTGTCAGCCAGGTCTCACACTTTGGACACGTTTGGAGGAAAAGGGGGGTTTGAGCTTACATTGTTACCCGGGTTGAGCATATAGATCACCTCGGAATGAGGAGTTTTGGACTTCATCCCACCTGTGCTTCCCTCTCCTTCGCGGAATCGCTTTGCGTCAGCGTCCCAGCTGCGCGCACACACGACGGCAGCCTGCGTGACCGCCGTGAGCACATGCTGCTTGGAGCACAGCTTGGTCGGGTCGAGAAACGCAAAGTCGAGCTTTGCTCGCTCTGCATCTGCCTGCTGCACTTCCGATTCGGTCGCTCCCGTGTCTGTGGATGTGGGAAGCTGCGAGGCCGCGATGATGCGTCGGATGATGGCCGCCGATTGCGTGTCTGGGTCGAGCTGCGAAAAGTGCGCCAGATGCACGCGCTGCAGAGGCGCCGGCAGCGTCGCTGGTAACGAGATTGACTCCATGTAGAGCTGAGTCTCTCGAAGCTGCAGGGTTGTCGGATAGAACGAAGCAGGTCGGGTGATCCGAAGGCGGAGCAAAGGCGGAGCGGGATGGTCGAAGAGGTTCAGGAGGAAGTGAGGGAGGAAGGGAGCAGCACGCGCCGAGTCCCGAACAAAAATTGCGCCGACCAGCCAGCGGACTCGCCCGCCTCCACTCTCTCACGCTCGACAAAGCAGGTCCGTGTTGGACCCTGAGAGACCATCTCGGACCTCGATCTTCGCTCTCCAACAAGAGCCCACACTCGAGCTGAGCCCCACCCTCCCTCTCGCTCCTCTTTCGACAGAGTCACAGCTTCGGCGCAGTATCGGCACAGCTCCGTCTCACTTGGCAGAGCCGCCTGCACCGCTCCTTCGGCACGTCCCGAAGACCACGCTGACTCATTACCAGCGCGCGTCTCGCCAGTCACAACCCATCGGCGGCTCAGCTCAAGGCTCGCGTGACGAGTCGCGGGCTATCCGCCATCCTTAGCTGCTAGCCGAAAGCAACGACCGCGCTGAGCCTTGCTCTCTGCCCACCATGAGCGCAGCTACATCTTCGAACATGCCATCATTTGGTGATCGGCATCTGGCACCGACCATGTCGCCGCATGACCCCAGCCTGCGCTCGCTCATGGGCTCCCTTTTTGAGCCCAACTTTCTCATCCTCGTGACGTACCTCGCCATCAATCTCTATCTCGCCTTTCGCGTCATTCGCCTCGCAACCCGCAGGCACGGCGAGCTCAAACCCACGCCGCCCGAGTCAGGCGAGCTGGGCCTCCTCAACGAGCACGGAGACATGTCGTTCGAGAGATGCATGCAAGCGCACGACACCCTCTTCCATCCGGAGCAGCACCGCAGACACAGACGCTCCGATACCTCCGCTGCCGACACGCTCATTCGCATCGCCACCTGGGCCTTCAAGTCGGACGCTGCCCGTGCTAAGGTGCTGTTCGCCTTGCTCGCCCTGCTCAGCCTGGGCTCGACGTGGTACTACATGATCGCCTTCTTGCGCCACTCGTATGCGTCCTACCTCGAGCGCTGTCACCTCACCGGATATCTGCTGCCGCCAGAACCACCCGCCTTCCAGTGGAACGCGCCTCACCTGCTTGCGCCCGCCGTGCACCTGCGCCTACTGCGCATTTCGCAGTGGCTGGGGTCGCTGAGCCTGTTCAAGGAGGCATGGATGGAGGTTATCCGCGACGCTCCCGCGTGGTGGTGGAGCAGCGAGATCTGCATCATCACCGTCGGTGCATGGGCGCTCTTCTTGCGTCACGAGTCCAAGCGTCTGCGCATGCCGCACGTGTGGATCGTCATGGCGCTCGGACAGCTCGTCGCCATCAGCTTTGCGCTCAACCTCTTCCAGCTCGCCGTCGTCTACCGCCTCGATACACGCGACATGCTCGCCGCACGTGCAGACAAGGTTCATAAGCCCAAACACCGCGTCATTGAGCCGATCGACCAATCGCCATCGCCATCACCCGAACCTTCGCCCGAAGATGATCCAGACGCGGGCCCGTTTCGCGTTATGATGACGTTACCGGAAGGTCAAAGACCACACTTTGCCTCGCGCGAAGGTCTGCCTCCCACGCCGCGCGACTCGCCCGACCCAGACATGCGCATCATCTCCACCAATGTCATGGTGCAGCGGAAACCATTGCCGCCCGTCCCCACGCTCATGGACAAGGTCGGCCGCATCCTGCAGCGATGCATCCCCGAACGCGTCGGACTGCCCCTCTTTGTGCTCGCTGGCCTGTCTTCGGTGCTGCAACATCCAGACAGCTTCACCAAGGTGATGATCATGCATCTCTTCCCGCTCTTGATCTCGCTGTATCCCGCCTACGATCAATTCGGCGTCGCCGAGCATCCCCCTCGCAGCCGACCTCGATCGCGCTTCGGCAGCAATGTGGAGCACTCTCCTTCGCCACCGCCCACCATGCTGCTCACCAAAAGGCAGGCGCTGCGAAAGCTATTGGCTCGCAGCAATTCTGATGTCCGGGCGCTGCAGGATCCCAAGACTTTCTATCTCGGCCTGGGTCTAGCGAGCGTCGTGCTGCGAACGTGGCTCACATTGGCGTGCTTCTCAGAGACCAAGGGCGATGGCTGGACGCTGCAGCGCGCATGGCGCACGCTCAAGCTGCTCTTCCCCACCACATTCCTGCGCCACCCAGCACAGAGCTCCATCAGCTCGGACCACGTATGCGTCGCGCTGAGTGTCGCCGCCTTTGTGCTCGTCGAGAGCGGCGTGTGGCTGTGGAAAGCAGCTCGCGCGAGCCCTAGCGCGGCTTGGGGCGAGCCGTGGGACTTTGAGCCCGAGATGGACGACGATGCCGTGGACCTGCCCAAGCCCGAGACGGTGCGGCTGGACGAGGCCGATCGAAGATGGATCGAAACGCAGGCGCGAGTGGTGGTGGCGCTGCTTATGCTCTCACCTCTGCTAGGCGGCAGTGCGACGCTGTCGCTCTACCTTGCTTTGCGGTGCGACTGGGTGGAGCAGGACCGACGCAAGCGCGATCGGGACGACCAGGACATGCTGCGTGGCTCGCCCGACCGCGAGCGCGACGGACTCGAGCTGTACGAGGAGACCGAAGAGGTGCGACTCGTCGAAAACGCCGAAGGCGAGCGCTACGTCGAACTGCGCCAGATCAAAATCAAGGTTGCGCGACCGGGACGCGATGCTGCGGCCGCCCGCGAAGGAAATGAAGGTGGGGCGGCGGGAGGGGCAGCGGGCGGGGCGGCGGGTGCAACCACTCCGCCGCCCGATGACGGTGAATGGGGAGCCGACATGACGCCGCCACCCGATCAACCCGCGAGACGCACGCCGCCGGTGCGGCACCGGCATCCACCGCAGCGCTACGGCGACGATTGATCCGCTCGCTAGCGCCAACGTGCCCCATTGTGTGCTATGATTAGTTCATAATTCAGCCATGCACTTGGCTTGACCGGTAAGCCGTTCTGAACAAGCCAAGCTAGCCGAATGCAACGCAAGTTTCGGATGGTGTGCCGAAGATCGATAGCTCGCAGCGGTGTGAATGATTGGAGCAGCCCAGCGGGTGGTGAGGCGACAGCATGTGGTTCGGCGAGCTCGGGACGCGGAGGGCGAAAAGGCCGATGCAGGTTCGCAGCTGGCCAGCCAATAATGAAGTCTGGCCTCGGTCGGCTCGGGGTTGGAGTGCCGAGTTTGAGCTTTGCGGTGGCTCCAAACGACGCGAAGGTGCACGGGCTTGGTCGGTGAATTTCGGCTGCACGGATTTTGTGGCCACGGAAGGGTGCCTAAAACTAGCGGCGCCGACTAAGTTTAGGCCGGAAATGGTGATTCACGCGCTTTGGCGTTGCACGTCCATATCTTCGCCATGGTTCGCGACCGCATCGAGGCTCTCTCCCACCATCTCTCCTCAAGCAAGATGAGCAGTCCAAAGCGCGTGTTTCAGCTCATCCCGGGAGTTCAGTCTTACGACTGGGGCATTCAGGGCTCCAAGGCGCCTCGAGTCGCTCAGTTCGCAGCAGCCACCAAACAGCTCGGGTTTACCGCCGAGGAGGATAAGCCGTATGCGGAGCTGTGGATGGGCACACATCCGTCCATGCCCTCGCGCATCATCTCCAGCAATGCTCATCAGTCGGGCGAGTTTACGCCGCTGGCAGAGTACCTCGCGCAGCATTCCGAGCTGATTGGCGAGCGCATCAGGGCCAAGTTCGAGGACGACGAACCGGGCGCGTTGCCGTTTCTCTTCAAGGTGCTCAGCGTCGGCAAGGCGCTCAGTATCCAGGCGCATCCGGACAAGGCGCTTGGAAAGAAGCTCCATGCTCAGAGGCCCGATGTCTACAAGGACCCCAACCACAAACCCGAAATGGCCATCGCCCTGACGGCCTTCCGGGGCTTTTGCGGGTTCAGACCACTCGCCGAAATCGTCGCCTACATCAAGAACGTCCCCGAACTCGCGGAACTCGTCCAGCTCTCCGATGAGGAGGTGGCACGTGCTGCTTCGCTCGCATCATCGCCACCCGAGAGTGACGAAGTCAAGCAAACGCTCAAGACAATCTTTGGCAACCTGATGAACGCGCCCAAGAGCACCTACGAGCCGCTGGCACAGTCGCTTTCGGACCGCTTTGCAAGCGGCAAGATCGACAATGTGGACGAGACTGAGCGCAAGCTCGTGGTGAAGCTCGCCGACGAGTTCCCGCGCGACGTGGGCATCTTTTGCACGTTTTTGCTCAATATCTCGTCGCTGCAGCCGGGCGAGGCGCTGTTTTTGCAGGCCAACGAACCACATGCCTATCTCGAGGGCGAGATTTTGGAGTGCATGGCTGCATCGGATAACGTCGTCCGTGCGGGGTTGACGCCGAAATTGCGCGACACCGACACACTCATCAGCATGTGCACCTACCAGTCCGGCTCCAACCGTGGCCGTCTCAATCCCACCCGCTGGGAAAAGAGCACGACGAAAGTTGGTACCGCAGAGGCATTGTTGTACGACCCGCCTATTGCGGAGTTCAGCGTAGTCACTACAACGTTGGGAAGGGGGGCTCAGGTCGACGAGGCAGAGGTCGGTGGGCCCAGTATCGTCTTGGTCCTAGAGGGAGAGGTCCAGATCGCCGGGGATGACAGGGTGAGCGTGGGCAAGGGTCAAGTCGTCTTTGTTGCCGCTAGCACGGCGGTGAGCGTGCAAAATGTAGGAAGGGGGGAGGCCAAGGTCGCCAGGGCGTTTGTCGAGCCGTAGTCAAGAAATGCATCGGTTTGCAAAGGGTTGTGTAGAGTATGAATGTGAGAGAGGATGCAGGTGTATGTGTGGCAGTGGCGAGTTTGCGGATTGAGAGGTTGCGAGCGGGCTGGGGGAGTATCGCAGGTGGTGGAATTGTGCTAGGCGCGCAGTGTGTGGGGACAGGCGAGGTTTGGACAGCTGTGCTTGGGCCTGCACCGACATTCAAACCCTGACCGCCGTCATCGACGTCTAGGTTGGCTGCGCCTGCTGAAGTCTTTGCTCGTGTCAGTGTTCTTGCTCGTGCGTGATCTCGTGCTCGAGATCGAGGTCGAGGAAAAGGCAGTGGTGGTTCGCGAGCCGAGGGATACGGTGCGTCCCAGTGTTGCTGAGAGCAAGGTAAGATCTTGTACGAATCGGGGTTTCGGGCTCGCGCTCGTGGGCTGCGAGGCTTGTGAGAGAGAGGGAAGGCGAGGTACCATGCAACTAGGTGTCTGTGCTTGCGCTCGAGGTCGTGCTTGTGTTTAGCTGCTCGTGGTTGTTCGCGTGGTGGGAGCAATATCGCGTCTCCCACGCCGCCTCTGCCCGACCCTCTCAAGTGGCTGCACACACTCTCAGTCTTTCGGATGCGCAAGTAACGGCTCCGACAAGGGCAGACGCAGGCTCTTGCGCTTGTGCTTGAACGATCCTCATCTCCTCGAGCTTGTGCCGCTAGTGCTCTTCTAGTATCCGCGCCTCTGGTCTTGCATTTGGTCGTCTTTGTCTCGGTGTCCTTTTTCATGCTCTTCTTTGTGCCCGTTCTCAATCGTACGCTACGGGGCAAGAACCAGATTGCTAGACACGGCGAGATGCATGTCGAGCCCGTTGAGCACATCACCAAGCACCATCACAAGGCCTGACATTCTTCATACTTGGCCCCCTACGGTATAGCCCCATCCTGGCCATCTATATCGCTCCAGCCCGGAGACGAAGTTGAGTCCAGCTCGTAGCGCAAGCAGAACTGCCACACCGCACTTTGTCGGGCGAAACAATGCCCCAGGATACTTTCGTCGCAGCAACTCGGCCCCGGCGTACATTAGTGCTGGCGTCTGACCTCCGGCGTGCGCTTGTACGACTGCTCAGAGCGAGTGAAAGGCAGCCAAGTCCAAACTCACGGCGCGTCATCAACACGGCGAAGGATACGTTTGCCTGCTGCAGAACCTTGCATGGCATCCCATCGCGGGATGATCATAAACGCGCAATAAGCGACACTTGGATCTGATCTGGCCGTTTCCGGCGATGCTATCCTGGGGTCGACACGATCCGCGCTCGTTCGGCCCGATCGCCGAACAGGAACCAGCTCAAGGCATTGTCTCAAAGCAAGTTGGTCTCGTGTCCTTTCCACGTCGCAAGCGCACGGAAAAGGGGGGGGGGGTTCCGGGCAGCGCTCTAGATCTCAATCCGGCGGCAGACGCGACACACATGCACTGGTACAACTACAGCATCACGTCATCTCGCTCACGAGCCCGCAAGATCTAGCTCTCCCGACTTCACGCACGAAGGTTGTCGGAAGCTCATTCGTCCCACGCGGACGTTCAGCTTCCGTTGATCCGTGCCACGATCTCATTGTCGAGCAGCGTTCCTCGTAGGACGCATTGGGACTTGGGCCTCACACTGTCCGTACATAGTAGGAAAAGCAAAGGCCGCTTCGTTCCTGCTCATAAATCACGATCAAGTCACCAGATGTCTCGTACGTCACCTCGCCGCTACCTTGTGATGATCTTGAGCTTGAGTGGGTCTTGCTCCCGTTCCGTCTACCGCTAGATCTCGACAGATTCAGGTTCAATTAGAAGCAGATCCCTGCACCTACCGTAGAACCCTGCATGGTTCTACTGAGGCGTTCGCGCTTTCGGTCCAAGATCGGGTTCAAGTCCTTTCGTCTCTTTCGTAGACGTGTCCAGGCCCGCTCGCATCGACTAGCGCAAAACAGTGCGGCACACAATAATCGCCAAGCTTTCCACTAGCCGCAACAATGACACCTTAGCGGCTACCTGCATGAACTCAAGCCACTCACACCGTGGCTTTTCCTCTAGCACATGTGCGTGTTTGTGAAGGTCAGCCACAAAGACTTGGTGGCTGTAGAGCATCGTGGACATGCACGATGACACTGGCTGTGGCGTGCCATGCATGGTAACAACTTTCAGCTCGTAAGCTTTGGTGGCGTTGAGCTCGGAGTCACATGCGCTAACCAAACCCTGTCAACATGGTTGTAGCACCGACCATTGCGCGGCGATCTTCGGATCCGTGCTCAGCACTTAGCTAACGAAAGCCGCAGTGCTCCTAAACCGGTGTTTGGAAAGCAGGCAAGCTTCGATGTGGTTGGAAAGACCAACCGCCGGTTGCGGCGAGCTGGACAGCTGTAATGGAAGCGATCGGGGGTGGAAGCTCGGATCGGCTTTCTAGATAGGGTGAAAGCCGCGGAAAGACCGAGTCGGCGACGGGTGACGAGGAGGAACTCGGAACGGTCGAATTCCGAGCCGTCAATGGGCTCGGCTAGAGCCGTGCATCTCGGCAGGGCGAGATCCGCACTGTCCAAAACCGCACCACCCGCATTGGGTCAACGCTACGCGCACCTAGGTCGTCATCATTGAGACCGCCCTCCAGACATTCGGTGCAGGCGACAAATCGAAACCGTATGAAACGGTTGGGCGCAGAGCGACAGGACAATGGCAAGGGCGTGCCAAGGCCGGTCAACACAGCGCGCAAAAAAAAAGGACGAGACGGTTGACACTCCGCCGAGCGAGCTCGCGCGCGCGCGCGATGCATGGAATTTTGGCTGGGTTTGCTTTGCGACCTTGCCATGCGGTCGCGGCTTTCGTCCCCCGACACGGTGGATTTGAGCCTCAACACCGCTCATGTCCAGCATGCCAAGGCCTCGTGCTGAGAGACTCGTGGCCCACCACGAGAGTTTCGTGTCGGAGTTGGGCGGAGATCGACGTGATTTTCATGCCCAAAATACCTCGCGCCACAAAGCTCGATCAGCTCCACGGTATTCGCGGAAGGTGTCTCCCGATCAACAGCAACCCTGGCCCCATCGATCGGAACGGCACTCGGACAACAGCGCTTTTGATCTGTCAGCTAGATCGTACGGAAGAGTCAAAGCCGGAAAGGACATGAACTATTTTGGCAAAGACGGAACGAGACAGCAAAAGCAATCCGAGGACAAGTAGCGTCGGGCGACGAAATTGACACAATGGGACCGCCAAGCGTTCTCTGGCGCCCAACGTGGCACTTGGGCACAATGGCTGCCACACCTGCTGAGGTCATATCGCCTGCCCAATATTCATGCTCCACCACCTCGTATACCGGTAGATTCGGGCCCGAGAATTCGATCCCGTCGGCGTCTATCAAGCGCCTCGCCCTGTCCGCACTGCCAAGGCCTGACCTATGATCATCGCAGCTGGAGTTCGCATTTCATGCTTATGCGATCGTCGGGACCCACCAACTCGGTGCGCCTGACCAGCTCGGTCAACCCAAGCTGCTCCGGGTCCCGTCCCTTCCCGGGGCGGTTTCGTACGCCCGGTACCGGCTTATCTTTGCTACCGTTACCGTTCCGTCCGCATGGGGCAGATCCAAGATCGACAGGGACCCTGCAGATCCCGCTAGCCGAGGGAACAGGGGTAAGAGGCGAAAGGGTGCATGGTCGGGGGTGCACGACGGCGATCGCAGAATCTTAATTACGCAGCACGACCTTTGCAGGACCGACATGGTGAGACCGCGCGTGCGTGCAGTAGCGTGCGAGCATGTGTGGTCGGCGACCAATCCAGCGTGGCACACGCACATGCTGGCAGCGTGGCCATCCCAACACAACGGTCAGCAGCAGCAGCAGCGGCGGCGGCGGCAGGAGGGCAGGCGTGGATCAAGCCACTCTGGCGCACGCGAGCAGAAAGCAAGAAAAGTGGCGCTTGCAGCGCATGATCTGCAGTGCACGAGCAAAGCGCGAAAAACACAGTGGGGAGGATGAGGTCAGACAGGACGCCACTTTGGTCATTTCCGCCGGGCCGGATAACATGAGGCGCAGACACGAGTGACGGTGATTGAGCGCGGCCAACCGCGCGCGCCCTCAAGCTTCCGCACAATTTAGCCAAGTGAGACTCCGCACATGCACCGAACCCAGAGCTGAGACAATGGAAGAACTGAGGCCCGCTCGAGGCTCCTTCTAAAAGCGGACAGCGGCAAAGCACCGAGGTCCAGGCGTAGCGCTGGGGGCTGCTGAGCGTTAGGTGAGACAGGCACACACGCTGACGGAGCACAGGGTTTCGCATCGTGCCAAATCTCTCCCACGAGGCGCCTTGATAGCCTCGTGGGGCTGAGGCCGGTGAATTTGCAACCGCCAGACGCTGCAGTCGACATTGTCCGCTGCGATCGTACCGCTGCAAGTGTTGCACTAGTGTTCGGTTGCTGTCCGATCCGGCATGCTGGTGCATATCCCTAGCATGTTGCCGGTCAGACTCGCGGGAACAGAGGGTAAGAGTGCAAGACGCTGACCTTGAATCCTATCCGCAGCCCTCCCAGTCAGCTCCGCCTGCCAAGTTACGAAACGTGCGCCTCAATTCCAAGGCCTTAGGGAGAATTGAGGGGGCTGGCTTGGGTCAGCAGAAACACCGGGAGGCGGGGATTGTCGCCGAAAGAAGTAAGTGGCCGTGGGTCGGACAAACCTTGTTGGGAGCTGCTAGAGGCTTCCATGTCGATCGTGCAGCGAACGTGCATCCTGCCGTGGAGCCTGCTGTACGGAATGGTATTGGCTGCGTGTGTCTGCAGCTGCAGATGCGCTTGTGTGCGTCGACGATCCATGCGGACCGAGCTCGGTCTGCTCGAAAGTGTCTCCGCATTCTGACACGGTGCTCATTTTTTCCATCCTGCGGAGACAGGCGCTTAGATGCTGCAAGTGCCACACTCTGCGTGCGTAGAGTGGTCGGCTGGGCTGAGCCAGTGATCCACGAAGCGCTTCTGTTCCACTCGTCCCGCTAGGCGGCTTCCATTGCCGCCTTACCGTTTACCGAAGCAAAGGCAGGGTTTTACCTTGGTCATGCCCCGACGTGCGGTAAGCGCTTCGACGCCATATATACACTGAAGCTGCACGAGTGTGCACCGTTGCTCCCGATCGCACTCGCTTCCAACGTCCGCCTTTGTCTGCTATACACGGCACTATGCAGTCAAGCTGTACGCACATCTGCCACTGCGGTGGCACCACTGCGCATCACACTGCGCCAGCAAGCAATGCCCGTCAGGGCGACTGGATCTGGTCAACCAGCGACGGCTTTGCAGCCAATACCTGCGACCTTGGGTTCGATTTCGCACCTGACAGCGACAACTTTCTTGGTCTTTCGACTTACTCCACACCCACGACTTCGTCGCTGGCAGGGACGGGGGCCAAGCGAGATGTCACGGGCAGCGCGACATCCTGGCTCCCTCAGAACGAAACTCTCGATGGTCTATGGGGCGCTTCGGCGTTTGTTGACATGGACCTGCTCCCCGCGGGTATGGCAATCGATCTGGACCTCAGCATCCCGAGCCTTGCGCAGCTGGGCCCGCACGATCTGACAGCCACACCGGCCTCGACGCAAGACTCGCTGCCGACGCCGGGGCTGACGCACTCGCCTGCAGGCGCGCGCACCTACGAGGCGCTACCTGTCGTAGGCTTTAGCACACACACCGCGTCGTCGGTCGGATCAGCACCGTCGGTACCTGCAACACCAACGAACATGTCTCTGGTCGAGGCGGAAGCACCTTCTCTGGTGGGGTTGGTGGAGCAGAGCAAGACCGGGTTTCAGGAGATGCTCGCTGCTCCCGCACAGGGTCTTGCAAGCGCCTTTGACTTTACGAATTTCCCGCAAACCACAACCACCCACACTCAGCAAGTTTTGTCGATAGCGACCCAGCCAAGCCAAGCAAGAGGATGCGTGTGCTCGGCGTCGCTCACGCGCACAGCGACGTCGACCTCGCACATGTCGCTGGACACTCAAGTGGCTGTTCCTGCTCCGGGATGGTTGGACCCCGAGTCGGCCTCGGTGCTCGCGCCAGCCGCATCGACGCTCGCTCCACCGAGCGTTTTCCAGTACAGCGAGTGGCCTGACGCGGGGACTAGCGGGTGGACAACACCCGCCACATGCCCGATCAGCACGCGCTACGAACCGTACCGCCCTCCCTCCGTGGCCTCTACGGCCTCATCGAGCTCGCAGAGCTTCCTGAGCGAGACTAGTGGGAGTCGACGCCGGTCTCTGACTGTGGGGAGTCTGCCGAGCGCGGCGTCGTGTGTGGTTGACAGGGTGCGCATGCTCGGTGCACACAGGGCCCCGTCCCCGGGAGTGCAACACTCGCTTCCGGCTTCGCCAAGACTTGCGGCGTCGAAAAAGTTCAACTCGATGCCGTGCCGACGCATACGCGCACCCACGGCCGGCGTCACTTCCGTCTTCCCTTCCGAGGAGCACGTGGACCGACGCATGGCTTCGCTCTCGGTGCGATCGCGATCCAACACGCCCAACCGCGGTCTGGCCGGTCTCTTCACCGCGCGCGATGCATTCATCGAACCCGCTGAAGCCTCACCTGCGCTATCGGACTTTTCACTCGGACTCAGCACACCCACGAGTAGCACGTTCTCTGCGCCCTGCACACCCACTCTCGCCGGTATCGGATCGAAGCACGATGGGGAGGCAGAGGAAGGTCGAGCGAAGATCGCCATGCACCACCATCGAACCAAGCTTCAGCGTGCTGTTCTGAACGAAGTAGTCAGCTCGCTGCAGAGTGCATACAAGCACTGTCGTCGACAGTATGCACTCGACAGTGCATCCGATCTTGCAAGCGAGCTGCTAGCGCTTCAGCTGCAGGACCACGATAACTGGCAAGACGGCTCGAGCTCAGCATCGATGATGGTAGCCGGTGAGACGCGCGAGATGCGCAAGAACCGCCAAAAAGCCGAAAGCAAGATGCGTATGCGACGCAAGGAGATCCAACAATTCGCGGCACTCGTGCGATTCGCCCAGCTCGCAGCCTCCCAAACCACACCCGAGGTAGTGGTGCGATCGCTGGTGGAGGTGCTGGGGGATCATCGCGAGTCATGGTGCACCCTCGTCGCGTTGGAAAAGCGACTCTTCCACGCGGTGCGAGATAAGCTGGGCCTGACAGAGCTCGTGGTCAAAAAGCTGCTCGAACAGTGTCCCCCTCCTCCATCAATGGTCTAAGAGGCATGGAGAAAGAGCTGTCGAGTTGGGCACTCGTGGTTGATAAAATCCAAATCTGAAACAAAAAACGGCAGATCATCAGTCGCGCTCAAATTTATCCATGGAAAATTGGCAATCTAGGCGCAAGAAGAGAGAGGCGGAAAATTCTTTCTAAGGAGCGGGACCGTGTTGTCAGCGGGCCAGCCCGCCTTTTTTCCTCTCCCCGTCTAGTTCGCGTCTTTGTGCCCAGGGGGACTGGGGGAACAATCGCCGCTTGGAATCGCGCGTGGCGTCGATATGCAGCGGGAAGACGCATCGTATCGCCCGCCTGCTCGCCTCAATGCCCCCAGTCGACAACTGTATGCTCCGCTTGTTTCGGGCCGTTGTGGCCGCAATCCTCCTTGAAGTCCGGGTTCACTCGCCGCCAACGGGGTGCATAAGAGTATAAGAAGCTCCCATGTCTCAGCTGCACCAAAATGTCTCGCTTCCAAAAAACAAAGCCCCCTCTTCCCCCTTGCTTCCATCGATCTTCGATATTCACCATGTGGGAGCGCACACTCGAGTCGCTTCGAACCGCCACAAGTCGTGTCAAAAAGCTACTGCACCACCAACCCTCGCCAAAGCAGAAGCGTACGATTACACAGCGATCTGTTTCAAGAGCTTCGTCGAGTTCAGCTAGCACAGCGGTATCCTTCGTCTCATCGATTTCCAGCACGGGCGAAAGTGTGGTGGATAAGCAGCCACAGAGTGGATGGGGTTGGAACTGGGAGTCGGACTGGACGTATGCGGATGAAATAGCCCCACCCTTCCCGGTCTCACTCGACAACCAGCGTCGACGCAGCAATACTATGCCCTCCACCCTACCGAGTATAACCATCACACCGCCCGAATCAAAACGTCCCCTCGGAAGGAGCAACACCTACTCGATTCGAAGAAAACCCCCTCCAAAACTCGAGCCCACACTCTCACGCACACTCTCCAGACCAAGATCACAATGCACATGAAAATGAACCGTTTCAGTGGAAGATGATTGCACGATCAGTAGAACGAACCATACGCGCCTCCACCACCGCCATAAGACGCGTGGTTGCCACCACGTCCGCCGCCTCGGCCACCACGGCCACCTCCCCGAGAGGGTTGCGTGGGAGGGGCTCCGTATCCTGCACCACCGTAGCCACCGTATCCGCCCCCGCCGCCACCACCGTATCCACCGTACGGGGCAGCAGGAGCGCCTTGACCGTATCCGCCGTAGGGAGCTGGGGCTGGCGCACCGCCTCCACCGCCGCCCAGGCTGGGCAGACCCGCGTAGGCAGCCGGCGCACCACCGGCATTACCGTGGCGTCCACCGCCGCGAGCGCCGCCGCCACGTCCACCGCCGTAACCGTCGTGCGAGGTGTATGCTGCATATCGGTCATCCCTCCTGGGCCCGGTCGGCGCGTTGGCAGGCGCACTCGGTGCGTAACCTCCGTAGCCTCCGCCGTATCCGCCGCCTCCACCACCGCCGTACCCGGCATACGCATCATAGCCTCCGCTTCCGCCGTAGCCACCGCCGCTACCACCAGAGCCATAGCCGCCATATCCTCCGCCATAGCCACCGCCATACGCGCCGCCCTGGCCTCCATAACCCGCAGCACCGTAGCCGCCGTAGCCGCCTCCACTGCCGCCATAGCCGTTGTTGGCGCCGTAATGTCCATAGTCTTGCTGGTATCCCTGCTGGGCGTATGCGCCGCCGTAGCCACCTGCGCCACCTGCGCCACCCGCGCCGCCCGCGCCGTTGCGGAAGCCGTTGTTGGCGCCCTGCTGAGGTGCGTCGTTGTAGTTCGAGTTGCCGTTCTGGTTGGCGCCGTTGCGGTGGAAGTCGCGTCCGGGCCCGCCAAAGTGGCCGCCTCGACCGCGCCCGCGTCCGCGCGTGTCGGGACTGCCGCGCTTGACCCAGTCGATCTCGGCGGCGGAGAGGACGCGCTTGGGCGGCTTGAGCCCCTTGAGCAGCACCGAGCGGTGCGGCGTCTTCTGCTCGGGGAAGTCGTACAGCACCGAGATGGAGCGATCGTTGTGGATGTCGTTAAGGTCCTGGCTCGTCAGCGGCGAGTTGAACGTCGAGCCGGGCACGCATACGGGGTCGGGCTTGACTGAGCCCGTGATGCCGCCACTCAGCGCCGGATTCATGGGCACAGGCTCGAACGGCTTATCGTCGCCGTCGCGCTTCTTGGCGTAGATCTGTTCGCACAGGAACTCGTAGAGCCTCGATTCGTCGCCGACAAACAGCGTGTTGTTGCCAAAGCCGTTGCGGCGCACCTCGTCGTCGGTGAGCAGCGGATACTTGTCCGACAGCGCATCCAGCAGCCGCTTCTCGTCGATGAACGGCAGCAGCGCCACACCCTGCCACGCCATCTTTTTGCCGTTCATGTCGATCTCGAACTCGCTCGGATAGAAGTCGATGATATCCGAGTCGGACTCGGTCATGAGCGGATGGAAAGCCGGCGGGATCGACGCGCGCGAGTCGGCGGGAAGCACACCCATGAGCTGCTCGAACGGCTTGAACGGCGCGCCGAGCTCGAATTTGATGTCGAGCGACTCGAGGTCCTCAAAGTCGGCGGCAAAGGGCGAAAAGTGGAAGGGGTAGTACCACTGCCACGAGGGCACGCCCTGGTAGTAGTAGGCGAGCACCCAAGAGAGACCCTCGATGTACGACTTGACCACCTGGCGGCGGAAGTCGGTGTCGGAGAGATCCACACCGAACTTTTCGCGGTAGTAGCGCTCGCGGTAGCCGGGCTCCCACATCTTGACCGTGTCCTCGTAGTCGACGGTGCCGTCTGCGTTGACTTTGCGCTTCTTGACGGTGGTGACGGGATCGACGTCCTCGTTGCCCACGTCGTCTTCCTCGTCGTCATCGGCTTCGTCGTCTTCGCCCTTGACTTCAGTGTCGTCCTCGCCTTTGAGATCGGCATCGACGTCATCGGCTTTGCGCTTGGTGCCCGCCGAAGCGCCAGCCTCGTCCGAGGGCTTCTCTTCTGAGCTCGACTGTTGAGATGCGTCAGCAGCGGCTTCGGCCCCGGCTTCGGTCTTGACCTTCTTCACGGGAGGCTGCGACTCGGACTCAACTTGAGGCTTTGCAGACGCATCTGTGCCCATGAGTTCGGCCTTGAGCACCTCGGCTGCGTCGATATTAGCCTGTCTGGCGGCGTTGCGGTCGCGAACGACCTGATTGTTGTCTCCGCCGAGCACGACGGCCTTGTTGCGCGGGTCGTAGGACTTGTTGTTGCTGTTGGCCTGGTCTCGAGCGTCCTTGGCCGAGACGCCGTTGAATGCGGGCTTCTCGGTCTCGTTGGCCGGACGCTTCTTCTGCATGACCTGGACCATGGAGCCGTTGCCAAAATTGCCCTCGTCGAGCTCTTTCTCGCGGCGCTTCTGCATCTCTTCGCGACGCTTCTTGTTGTTCTCGCGACGGTCCTCTTCCTCCTTGCGACGGCGGAAGATCTCGTCTTCCTGGGAAGCGAGGCCATTGAGGATGAGCTGTGCACGTGCGAGCTCGACCTTGCCGTGATTGGTGAGGTAGCCGCCCATGGCGGGAAGCTCCTTCTTCCAGATCTTGAGCAACGTGTCGATGGCGCCGTCGCGGATTTCGAGCGAGGGGAGATGGGGCAAGAAGTCGTTTCCGACAAAAAAGATGAGGAAGACCCAGTCGTCGATGGCGCGTTCGAGGTCAAAGGCGAAGGGGAGGTTGGGCATGTTGAGTTCGACCTCGAGGTACTCGCGCAGGGTGGCGACGTCGAGGAAGATGAAGGGCTTCTTTTCGGGCGGCGTCTGCGCCTTTTCGTCGTGCTCGCCCGACTTTTTGCGCGCGGTACCTGTGCAGCTGGCGGCAAAGTGGCCGGGTTGGCCGCAGAGATTGCACGTCTTGGGCTTGTTGTCCGAGGCAAAGACGTCCTCACGCAGCACCTTGAAGTAGGGCTCGTGCGTGGCGAGGGAGAGCATGATGAGGTCGGCGTCGAGGCCGTAGATGACGTGCTTTGTATTGGGGTCGTGCTCAGGATGGGAGCGTTGTCGGCGGATGTGCTCCATGATCTTGTGCTCACCCTCACCGGGGACGCTTGCGTCGGAGATGATGACCTGGATGTCTTTCCAGCCTGGGTCGGTGTTGATCTTGTGCGCCACCCAGTATCGTAGGGAGGCGGCGAGGAGGTCCATGAAGGGGGTGCCTGGGGTGATGGCGTTGGAATCCCACGCCTTTTTGGACTCTTTGGGAGCGTCGTCGGAGGCGGTGAGGCCCTTTGCCCTCCACTCTGCGAGGGCGGCCTGGGTCTCCTCGTGCTTCTCGCGCGCCTCCTTTGCGGCGCGGAAACGACGGGAACGCTGCTGGTTCATCTTTGCACGTGGGGCGACGCCGTCGATGGCCATCATGAGGAGGCGGCGCGGACGGACCATGCTGACGACGCGCTCTGTGTAGGCAAACACCTCGACCATCATCTCCTCTTCGGTTTCGGGCGCAGGCTTGCCTTCGGGATGTGTACATGGATGTACGATGCCGTTCATATCTAGATATAGACAGTCGAACTCCTCGCCGTTGGGATTGGGAGTGGAGGTGTCGAGGGGCAGGGTGATGGTGGTGCCATCGGGACCGGGAGCGGTCTTGTTCTCCTCCTCCTGCACCGAGGATACGATGCGAGGGTACTTTTTGGAGAGCCATCGGAAGAGTGCGGGGACACCCATGGTGGGAGATGTGCACAGCTAGCCAGCTGGATTCGGGACCGGAGAGAGAAGTTGAATGTGGCTGTGGGCGAGTATCGGGGTTCGGGTCGAGCGGACTGGGTCTAGAAGGAGCGAAACACACAAAGACAGACTGTGTTTAGTGTTGATGGTGTTGGATGCCGCTGCCAACGTGTGGTAGTGATGGTGCAAGAAGCTGAGCACAGAAGTCGAGGAGGCGACCACTTTTTCTCACTTGCGGAGACGGACGAACCCTTTTTCGGTGCGATTTTGGTTGCCGATGCGCAGCGGCGCTTGACCACTCTGCGCGACTGCTGTTCCGCGCTGCGCTGTGATGTGGCGACGCGAATTTCGGCTCAACTTCTGCTGAGGGTGTTGGGCTCGAAGAATTTTGCAGCAGTCGGGCATCTACTCTACATCGGGACAGCCTCGTCTGTCCAACCCGATTTCGATTCGGCCTGGCCTCCACCTCCGTGCGCCGTGGGAACGAGCCGTGTGCATATCGAGTGGATGCGGCGCTGCTTGGCTTCGTTCCTCTCGGTGCTGACCAGCGCATCACGCTGCCCCGCAGACACCAATACAGTCTGAGCCAGGGGGCAACGCACATTCATCATGGCGGCTACCGGTGGCAAGGTAAGCATCACTCCTATCTTCACGTAGCTAGAAGGTCCCCCAACGTCTGACCTCTTCGTCGCTGGAACCATGTCCGGTCGCACCTCACATCACAGCCGGCCAATGTGTACTTGCACCGGCAGGCGGGCACGGCCAAGTCGTGCTTCGTGTGCTATAAGCAGACCACGCACGTGCTCGTCTCCCAATCCTTACCCACGCAGGACTTCATGTACGTCTGCCACGCGCATCTCGCGGATCGGCACTTTGCAACCAAGCTCTCGGATCCTTCTGGCGCCTCGACCGCCGCCGCAACTGCAGCTTCCACCACGACTTCTGGAGACCGACTGCCGGACAAGGTGAGCCAGCAGGAGATCGACAAGATCAAGCAGGAGTACGAGGCCAAGCTCAAGCAGAAGAAGGACAAGGACGACAAGGATAAGGACAAGAGCAGCGAGAGCAAGCCCTTCTCAGCCATGTCGGTGGCCGGAAGTGTCTTTTCCACCGTCACATCCACTGTCTCTGGGCTGGCCTCTTCGGCCATTGCATCGATTCCCAACGAGGCGGCGCAACCGGCTGCATCCACGCCAACAGTCACAGCTACGGAGCAGCTGAGCACGCAACATCCGCTCCACGCCACCTATGCGCTCCATCGCGAGTTCTACGCCGCACGCGTGCGCAACTACAACGAGCGCATGTTCAAGACCAAGGAGCGCCAACTCAACATGCCTCCCGCTCCCAAGAACGCGCTGCCCTGAGCGCTCAATAGTATTCCTGCGACGTCCACTATATCTGATCTATGTGCAAAGCAGCGCAGCTTTTGAGACGACCGAGTCGTAAGGATGTGGTGGATGCTACATCTTGAGACGATGGGATCCATTCGAGTGCTATGGCAAGCAGGTGGTCCCTGAGCAGCAAGCTTAAAGCATGGCTGCCGCGTCCTGTTGGAAAATATTCAGGGCATGCGAGCTAGAGAAGCGCGTCCTTTTTGTTGGTGAATCCGGCGAATTTCGACAGGCTTTGACGCGCCCTGGCCACGTTTCCAGGCGTTCCTTCGCATCCCTCACCATCCTCACCGCGACCGCCATCGTTGGCCCTCCTCCTTCCCTGCCGGCCATCATCATCATCGTCAGCATCACTTTCAGCCATGGACGCAGCGGATCACACTACCGCCACGGCAGCCACTGCTTCGGCGAATGTCGTCGTGGATCCATCCGTCTCGGAGCAGACCTCGCTTCCCACCACCCTTTCAGGCGCCAGCGATGGATCAGCACCAATGCAGCCCCCGCAGGAGCCGTCGCAGCCACAGCCTCAGGTCGCCGAATCGGCACCAACACCTTTGGCTCCGTCCGAACAACAGACATCGCAGCCTTTGCTTGCTGCCACGACCGCAGCTGACTCCAGCACAGCAGAGACTGCACCAGCACCACCAGCACAATCTGTCTCGTCGATCGCCGAGCAGCCAAGCGTGCAAGAACCGCAGCAGCAAGCGCTTGACGCCGAGACCACCAGAAATCCTCCATCCGCCCCAGCTGCACCAGTCGAGGCGATATCCGAAACGACACAGCCTGTGACCACCTCCTTGCTGCAAACTTCGGACACACACGCGGCTGAGGGCTTGGCAGCCGCGCCGGTCGCAGCTTCAGCCACTCAACCAGATGTTCAAATCACAGACGCTCCACAGGAGGCTGCTCCAGCGCCAGATGCATCATCCACCAGCGCGGCTCAGGAGCCAGCATCGACTACAGCGACCACACTACCGGAAGTCGTCCCAGCAGCGACGGCGGACCCCCTTGTTGCAGCCAATGATCCAGCGTCCACCATCGTCTCTCAACCAGAAGCAGCTCCTGCTTCAGTACAGCTGCCAGAACCAGTCGCCGACTCAACGACTGCCGATGCTTCTGCCACCGCAGACACCGCAAAGGAAGCCAGCAATGCTGCTGCACCGAACGATGCACCGACTCAGCCCGATCATCCGCCGACAACCGCACCTGCAGCTCCAGCCGAAGCCACTCAACCGACTGGCGAAAGCGCATCAGCTGCTCCAACCAACGAGCCCGTTCCCGTCGAAGCCCCCGCCGCGGTTGCTGATTCGAAGGCTGAGGAAGCCGCTTCTGCATCTGCGCCGGTCGATGCGGCCCTCAACACGTCGGCCCCGCAAACACCGCAAAAGAAAGCCGCTTCGGAAGCGTCGGTGCCATCCACACCCACACGCGAGGGCCGGGTAGCACTGCTGCTGCGTATCAACAAGGAGCTCATCCGACTCTGTGTCGAGTTGCAATCCAAGCAGCTAGTTTCGGATCCGGTCTATCGCGAGGCGGCGGTGCGTCTGCAAGCCAATCTGGGCTATCTTGCCGGTATTGCGGATAAGAGCGGCAAAAACACGGACCCAGCTCGACCTGCAGCGCCCAGTGCAGCCCTGCCGAAGCTCGAGCCGTTCCCGCGCAGTGAGCATGTGCCCGCCTCGCCGGTCGCAGCACTGTACGACAAGCTCATTGCGATGTTCGGCACGGCGGGGCAGGAGTCGCCGGTAGCAGAGGGGAAGAAGCGCTCGCGTGGGGCTAGTGCGGAGGATGACGAGCGCAAGACGGCGCCGAGTAGAGGCGTTGGTTCGCAGGACGTCTCGGCGGCTGGTACGCCTTCGTCCAATCCACCTGTCGAGGCTGTTCAAACACCATCCAATCAGCCAGCCGTACAACAGCCGGTTCAAGTGGGTCAGGAGCAGGGCAAGGGGCCTGATTTGTCGCTTGCACCTCCGTTGCCGATAGTCCCGCCTGGGGCTGCGCAGGCTATGCCAAATAATCCGCAGGCACAGGCGTTGATGCAGGCTTTCGGACCCAATGCGCTGGTGAACCTACATGCGCTGCAGTCGCATCTTCGTGGCCAGGGCACACATCCGTGGGTGGCGTATATGGAGGCAAACATGCCTGGGTTTAAGACGATGCCTCTGCAGGTACAGTTGCAGCACATGACCTCGCTCCAAAACGCAGCTTCGCAACGACAAAAAGGACAAGCTTCGAGTTCGGTTGCAAGTCCTTCGGGCGCGGCGAACGGAGGTGTGGGTGTCTCGAGTCCTGCAGCACGACCGGGGCATTCGAATAGCCCAGGTCAGCCCAGTCCGAGCTTTGGACTGCAGGGCGCAGGCGCGAGGACCGGCACGCCCACGGGCCAGTTCCAGCAAAGACCTGGAAGCTCGGGGTCCGTGGGCAGTACCGGTGGCAGGGCGAGGCAGACTTCGTCGGCGTTGGATCCGTCACAGTTGCAGGGGCAAAGTCCTGCGTCTGGGCAGGAGTCAGCTCAGCAGATGTTTGGATTTCAACCTCCGGCTGCTGCATCGCCAGGACAGCAACAGCAACCCCAGCCACAGCAGGGTCAGATGCAGGGATTGCAAGGCATGCCAGGTATGCCAGGGATGCCAGGGATGCCCAACTTTCAGAATCTGCCGCCACACCTCCAGCAGCAGATCAGACAGCAGTACATGGCTCATCTCCAGGCGCAGGGCATGAATATGGCACAAGGATTCAGTCCTCAGGCACAACAGCAGCAGCAACAGCAACAGCCGCAGCAGGATTGGAACTTTCAGTCGCCACAATGATCCTGCCTCACTGTATCCCCATGTCATCTTAGATTCTGTCGTGCGCAATGGGACATTTTCACCTCTGGACTTCACGCCCACACACTAAAGAATGTCAGAATGCAGGCTTCCATTGTCCATTGCTGGCTAGAGCTTGGCCTTTTGTGGGGTGGATTGGGCGGCCTCGAGCTCCTGGAGCATGAGTCGGACCTGTTTGCGAAGGATCTTGCCGCTCGCACTCACAGGCACCTTGTCCACCACATGGATGCCGCCTCGCAAGAACTTGTGGTGCGAAACTTTCGACCGCACAAAAGCGTCGATCTGCGCCACGATTTCTGTGACGTTCTTGCCGCTGACGCTGGGTGAGAGCTCAACGAACGCACAGGGGAGTTCGGTGGCAGCCTCCTTATCGTAGCGTCCCACGACGGCTGCAGCGGCCACGGAGGGTTGGGTGACCAGCAGACCCTCGAGCTCCGCAGGTGCGACCTGGAAGCCCTGGTACTTGATGAGCTCCTTCATGCGGTCCACGATGCTGAACTCGCCCGTGCGCGCGTCAACGATGACCACATCCCCTGTGCGGAAGAATCCATCGGCGGTAAAGGACGCTTTCGTCTCGGCCTCGTTGGCGAGGTAGCCCGAAAACACCTGGTCGCCCTTGATCAGCAGCTCCCCGCGCTGGCCCGGCTCCACCGGCTCCCCACTCTCCACATCCACTACCTTGGCCAGCGTCGAGGGGATCAGACACCCGACCGAACCAGGAGTCTGTTGACCGCTGGACGGATCCAGGCCGGCCAGGGTGAGCTCGGTCATGCCCCAGCCCTGCTTGACCTCGACGCCGGTCATGCGCGAGAACTTGGCCTCGGTCTCGGCATCCAACGGTGCCGCGCCGCAGCGCACGCGCTTGACACTCGCAAACGCCGCGCGCGTGGTGCCTGCATACTTGGTGAGCTTGGTGAGCGCCGGTGGCACGCAGTTGAGCAGGTTCACCCTATGCTGCTGCAGTGCGGCGCACAGCGACTCGGGCGTAAACGGCCGCAGGATGAACAGCTGTCCTCGCTGACGCAGAATGAGGTGCAGCTGCCCCACAAGTCCATAGGCATGGAAGAAGGGCAAAAAGCTCAGCATGCGCAACTGCTCGCCCGCCAGACTCTCGGGAATGAACCCGGGCGTGTTGAAGTTCATAGCGAGCATCGAGACGAGGTTGCGATGCGAGATCTGCACCGCCTTGGGAAGGCCCGTCGTGCCCGATGATGCAGGCAGGTAGGCGGTGGTGTTGAGGTCCTCGGGCACATATGGCTTGGCTGCGCGCGCCTCGGCTTCCGGCGCAAGCAGCTCGTCGATCGACAGCACGCCGCCGCGGCCGAGCTTGGTGTTGGTGAGGATCACGTTGAACGTCTGCAGGTTGGCGCGCGCCGCGCGGCTGAGGTGCGTGCTGTGCACAATCACCTTCTTGGGCCGCACCAGCTTGTACACGTGCTTGAGCTCCTTGGGCGCATAGTCCGGGTTGGCGAGCGCCACACGCAGCCCCGCAAACTGCGCCGCCATCACGCTGACAGCAAAGTCGATCGACGAGTGCAGAGCCACCAACACCGTGTCGCCGGGCTTGAGCTTGGCCTTGGTAACCAGGCCGAGTCCGAAGCGCTGTGCCCTGAGCTTAAGCTGGCCGTATCTGCATTCAAGAGAAAAAGAGGGAGTCAGTGGTCGATTAATTGTGGCGCAGACAGATGCAAGACGACTCACGAGATGGTGCGACCGGTCGCACACTCGGTGATGGCGGTGCCTTGATCGTCGAGGCTTACATTGCCGAGGCAGTACTCGAACACCGACTCGGCAGGGATGGTGGGCGGAGGCAGGCGAGAAGCGTACACGCCCGCCTTGCGGTCGTACACGGTGAACGGCCCGAGTGGCACGCTGGTGGTGGCTTCGGATTGACTCATGCTGCCACGTTGGTTCGGAGGAATGAAAAGCTGCGGATCCCTGGTGGGGCGTCGTGGTGGGAGCAAGGCGCTTATAAGCCCGAGTAAGCCAGCGAATACGATGTGTTTGTGGCCGCCGGCACCGCCGTCCGAGTGTGGCAGTATGTGTGGGGTTGAGCTACGAAGGCGTGGACGCCGGCAACCCAAATGCTGTCCCGGCAACCTGCGAGGCCGGTATGCGGGGTTAAGGGCCTCTTTGGCTGTCGGTGCCTGGCCGCTTGGCTTTGCCTTGCAGCAAAGAAGGAGCGACTATCTGTCCATTTGGCTGCCCGTCTGGCTGCGGGGTTGGGCGCGGCCGTATGGTCCGAAATTACAGGTCGCTGGCGAAACTGCGGGGCAAGCTTTTGGCCAGCCGCTCGAAATTACGGCATGTCCCATCTCATCGGTCGGCCTGAGACTCCCACATCGGGTGATGATGAAATGTTAGATTTTGACTGGCGTGAACTACGTTATTTTTGCTTACGGAGGCGCGGTGTGTCGGAGGCGTGTGATCCGGACAGAGGCTCCAGCGCGGATCCCTTTTTGCAGTAGCGTGCAGCCAAGCGTGCTTTCTCCGCTCCTAGCGTGGATTCGCGAGCGGACTGTGCACGCGGCTGTCGCAGCTGATGCTGCGCAATGCAGCTTTGTTTGGCGCTTTCACAGCAATGCGCCTAGACGATCGACGATTCTCGCTGTTGCTGGCGCCAGCCCGAATTGGCGGGTGGCGCAGCATGGCAATGGGCGTGGGGAGCAATGTGGCATCCCGCCGGATGCCGTGCAGACAAAAGAAGCAGGTTGAACAGCATGACAGCTCCACAAATCAAACTCAGACCCGCCAAAGGAAGAAATTCCCAGCTCCGCCCTTCGAGGTGACACTAGGCAGTGCAGCAACGATAGTCGCCTCCTGATCAGTGCAGAGAGAGCAACACGCAGCAAATGTTGTTGAAGCACGCTCTTCTTCTGAAGGTTTTCCCATTGCTTCGGAGCTTGTTGTGTTGCGGGTGGGGCAAGTGGGAATGGGAGTGGGAGATGCAGAGCTTAACCTCAAGAGGCAGGCGGCAAAGGCAAGCCGGAGTGAGCCAGGTGCATGGATCCCAAGGTTCGAGGTCCGACTGCACTGCAGTGCCAGCTTCCTCAAACAGGTGCGGAAGTCGAGTGGAGCGCAACGCATCTGCGCATCAACGCTCCGCCCCTCTGAAACAATGGGAGCGCGAGGTAGCGTCGTGGCCGGCTCGTCCGGTGTTCACATTGTTCGTCGACGCTTTTATCCGACAGCCTCCTGATGCAACCAGGCCGCGGCGGCTGCGGTGTCGGGGAAGCCGCGCGCTCTAGGGATTCTGCGGTCCGCCTAAACTCGACGCCGATGCGCAACGCCGATTACAGTGACCGCACCGCGACTCGCCTCGTCTCGCCTCGCCAACGGGACCGCTAGGCTTTTTTTTTCTCTTTTGGCTCGCCACCGACAGTCGAGTGGCGGCGGCGGTCATAGCTCCTTCCAAAGTCACATTCTTGGCGGAAGCCGTCATTCGGCTCATCCGCGTGTGTCTATGAGCCTTGAACGTCTTCCGCTTGACCGCCTACTTGGAACCGTCACCACCTCCGACGACGACCCGGATGCGAGAGACACGGCAGGATCCGAGGAGCAGCTGCAGGAGCGGCAAGGCGGCAAACTTGTGGCCTTCCGCGGATGCGCGTGTGCAGGATTACAGTACATTTCGCCGGCGAAAGCCAGCCAGCCAGCTGAAGCGCCTCTGCCAAGCCCTGTGGGCGCTGCGGTGTGCTGCAGGTTGCCACCTGCAATTGTTGCACCTCGCATTCCACCTCGCATCTCGCATCTCGCTTCGCCGCTCTCATCCTGTAAATTATCGGCTCGGCTCGGTACGCTGCAAAATCTCACGCCCCTCTCCCACCAGTCCCAAAAGCCCTCTTCGACATCGCGGGCGGGCCGCTCCCGAAGCGTCGTCTCTTTCGCTCAGCCTCCTCGCCGCCGCCTCGCTTCAGCAGTGCATGTCTCAGCGCTTCTAGCCTGGGACCATCCGTCTGGGACTCGGAAGCGATCCTCGTTCCCGCGACAGCGGCCCCGACAGCAGCACCCTATCTGCACGCTACGCTGCGGTATTGCACGCCCCCTTCCGCATCCTGCAGCCACAGGCTTGGCTTCCACTCGGCTGTCTCTGCTTCGGCACCGGTCGCGACCTCGCAACCTCGTCAGTTGCTCCTCCATCGACCACCATCTCCATCGTCTCGACCATCCTAGCGGAAGCCATCCCGCTCATTCCACCATCGCCCTCCATTCGCTCGCTCGTTCGTTTGGCAACATCATCTATCGCCCACTCGCGGTAATACACTCGGTGCTTTTCTCGGCAGCTCAACCGGCTTTGCTTTCATCTTCATTTGCGACGTCCCCGCCTTTTGTCTTCTCAAAGCTTTGCTCGCCACGCACGCTTCCTCTCGAGAGCCGCGGGTCAAGCGCAAACATCCGCACCGCTCAGTCCATGCAACCAAAAGCCCACACATCGCTGCAGCATACTTGAGGCGCCCGACGCCCCTCAGCCCTTCTCTACCAGCAGCCTGCCCCTCAACAGCTCGTGAGCGGCCAGCAGCCCGCCCACGCTACATAATCTCCGAGGCCGCCCTGTCCATCGCTGCATCGCAGCCTCTCTACATGCCAGCTTCCTGACCTAGCTTGCCTCGGTCGTCGCACTTGCCGACGCGACAAACGCATCACCGAGTCGCTCCCCATCCTCCAAGCTGCCACACCGCCGAGCATGGGCTTCGAGATCAGTCTAGCTTCGCTCGCCGATCAACACACCTCAGACTATGCCAATCTGTACCTCAACTCGAGTGGTGCCTCGTCGCCCTTGGCTCAGACCTACTTGAACAGCAGCCAGTTCGCCCTTCCCGTCAACCTCTCCTCGGTGCCCCAGATCTTTGTCGTCAACCCTTCTAGCGACAACATCTTTCGCCATGTCAACCCGCAGAGCGCACACGCCGCCATCGTCGCGCTCATCTACTTCTCCATGTGGATGGGCGCCCTCGGCTGGGACATTGTCTCCACCATCCACTTTGACCTCCGCCTCGTCAAGGAGACCTCGTGGTCCAGCAGCTTCTCCGCCCTCTACTCGGTCGCCTACCTTCTTTCGCGCTACATGAGTCTCGCATGGCTCATCACCGTCGTCACCAACAGCGTCATCATGACCAACCGATGCGACGCCTGGATGAAGGGTAGCACCGCCATGTTCAGCGTCGCCATCAGCGCAACCATGCTCGTCTTTTGCCTCCGCACCTGCTCCATCTGGCACATGAAGCAGAAGGTCGTCTCGCTCGTCGTCTCGGCATGGCTCATCGTCGTCTCGTTTGCCATCCTCCTCCCCGTCATGAGCTACGGCAACCAGCTGCCCACCTCCAACTTTTGCGCTTGGCACTTCAACGGCCTCTACGTCGTGGGCGTTTTTGGCGCCCTGCTGCTCTTCGACCTGCTCTGCCTCGTGCTAACCGTCTGCAAGCTCAACAAGGCCGGCTGGCGCGGCCTCGTCCATGGCATCTTTCCCTCCAGCCGCTACAACTTGGACGCTGAAGACGTCAAGACCATGCTCGTCCAAAAGACCACCGCCTTCTTCGCCATCCAGTTCCTCTTCCTCATCTCGGCCTTGCTCGTCTACGTTCTCACCGACACCTATGCCTATCGCATGATGAACATCGTCGCCAGCGTCGCGGTGGCCAGCTCCATGGCCGGGCGCATCTTCAGGCGCGCATGGCGCCAGACACGAGAGCTTGCGCCGCACAACCTCAATCGGCCGCCATCATACTTTCCCGCCTGGGCCGAAGAGCACCGCGACACGACCGGTTTCGCCCGTCCCGACCGACGATCCAGCTCCAACCCGGGAATCGATGCACGTGCCGAAGCCACCGAGGCGGACGCACGCAATAAGCGCGAACACGACAAGCACGACTCGCTCGCCTTCTACGTCGAGGGCGAGTACAGGCCCAAACTCAAGTCGCGCTCCATGTCGAGTCAGTCGTTGCGTTCGGTGCCACGCACGCCCCTGTCTGGCGCCAACACACAGCAGCAGCAGATGCGAGAGATGGAGACAGGCCAGGTCGGCGCCGACGCACACGCTGATCACGCTGGCGTCACCATCATTTCGCGCAACACGCTCGTGCCGCCCGCTGCGACCCATCCGCAAAACGGTCCGGCACCCGCCTACTCGCGCCGGCTCGGCTCGGCGGGCTCGTCGCGGCCCAACACGGGCGATCAAAGGTCGTTGGGATCCAGCCCGAGCCGCGAGATGGTGGCGCTTCCGCGCGGGGCCATCAGCGGCTCGCTCGTCTCGTTCTCCAGCCACCGCGACGATGCGGGCTCGAGCACTGCTCAGGGCGCCGATCGAGCGGGTCGAGCGAGCCACGAGGCGTGGCCCGACCTTGTCGGCGGCTTGGTGCGCGAGGACAAGACCATCGCGCGTCAGAAGAGCAGCTCGGCGATCGAGGAGCGACGCCGCACATTTGTGGCCTCGCCGCCCATGACGGCGCGCGTGGCGCTCAACAGCAAGGAGGTGTACGACGTCGACAGCGTCAAGGCTGCGGCGAGACTCGGTGGGAGGCATGGGCAGCTACACGAGTCATTCACACGGCCTGCTACCGCATCCTCGGCGATTCGGTCAGCCGGGTCGGACGCGGCATCCCCAGGATCGTTGCCAGCGCAGCAAAGTGGGATGCGCAGTGCGGAAGGACGTGTTACGGAAGACGACGTACTGGGCAGCGGGATGCAGCATGCCGGCGGGACGCGACTTGCGTTCTTGCGGACCGAACCAAGGACGCAGGAAGGACGTTCGCCGCGGCCCAAGACGGCGCCGAACGCTTCGTCGCCATCGCTCTCGCCGTCGGGATCAATCACGTCGCAGATGACGGTCATGCCGCGCGACTTTGGGCTGGACAGCGGCGACACGGAGCCGCGGCGGACGCCGACCGTGCCGACCTCGGACGACGACGTGCTGTTTGCATTCCTGAACACCGTCGAGGAGGATGCGCAGGATCGAGCGGCATCATCGCGCGGTGCCGACTCCAACGCCAATGCTAGCGCCCATAGCCTCGTCGAGGACGGTCGGCCGCGTACGGCGCGCGGCAACACGGCGTCGAGCCGGCATAGCAGCGATGCGGACGACGGATCGAGTGATCTGGGCACATTGCTCGGGCACGAGGCCAGCGCACGGGCGTCGTTGCAGCGCACGCAGGTGTCGAGCGAAAGGCACCGCTCGGGCTCAGCATCGCGTCGGCGGGTGGGGACAAGCGAGAGCAGCCGGAGCGAGCGCAGCGGTAGCGGCACGCGGCCGTCGACAGCGGTGGGCGAGGCGGTCAAGCCGTTTGGCTACGGCGTCTCTGCGCGCAGTTCACGAACACGCCCGGTGCGCGCCTATGCCAGCGACGACGAGGCGGACGAGGGCGGCGAGCTGGGATCGGTGATCCAGCAGCAGTATGCGAAGCTGGCTGCGCGCGCCGGAATGCCTTTAGACCCGGCGTAAGGAAAGCACCGGGTCGGCGATTGCGGTATCTCGGGGGGTTTAGGGGTTGATAGTTACACTCATTGGTTCATAATGCACACAGTCTTTTGCACGTTTGCCCGCACGTTTGTGGTACTTGTTGCTCGTGGTTTGATTGTTTGCAAGTGTTAGTCTGTAAGTGGTGGTGGGCCGGTTGAATCGAGGGATCTGCGGAGCATTTCTTGGAGAGCCTTTGGGTCTGCGGCGAATTCTGCCTTTCGAACGGTGATAGCATAGAGGACTGTTTGAATATGGGTTCGTCAGGATCTTTCCATCGAATCTATCAGGGAGTTGGGGATGGTACGTACTGTGTTCGATTTTTTGTAGCGATTGTTTTGTGACGCTTTGTTTCTTGCGCAGTTCGTTGACGAGGGGGATGAAAGGGTCGAGAGTATCGTGCAGACACCTTGTGATGCCCAGTACATGTTGCACTACCCTTCCTGTATCGCCTTGACCGACAGCATTTGTTGCGAACCGCATCAGCTCTCCCGTCAGATCGGATAGACCCAACAGATACCGATGAATCGGAACCTTGAGTACATCTTCAAAGCGTTCCTGGACCTCTTTGAGCGTAATGAGGTTTGTTGTCTTGACGTAGTGATAGAACGACAGGGCTTCTATGAACTCTTCCAGCCCGCCGCCGATGTTGCGTTCGTGACGATCGTGTCGTTCTGGTAGTGCAAGTTCTTCAGCCTTGGCTGCTTGTTTCAACACCTCAACGATGTGGTTGAGTTTGGATTCGGCTTCTTCCAGCAACTTTTGCGTAGCGGGTGAATGGGTGGACGCAAAGTCATGTACGTCAAAACGGTGCAGGAGAAAGATGACCTTTTTCGAGAGGCTGGTGACGTCGCGCGAGGTTTTGATCAGACGTTCGCGTCGGTCATTGTAGTCGTCGATCTCGTCGCGGAACAAGCCGAATGCTTCCAGCACAGATGCTGCAGCGGAGGAAGCGGGCGCATCGGACCGTGCGCGCTTCGTCGGTGTCGATCCCGATGCGAGGTCGGATGGCCCGGATGGCCGCTTGAGTGCGGCTTCCTCCGACATTCTGGTTAAGTGATGAGAAGGAGAGGGTCAAGGAAGGGTCGAGGATGCGCAAAAACCTCCACCTGCGCAAGAAAGGGAGGATCCGAATTCCGAAGATTGGCAGCAGCAAGGAGACGTGGCTGCAACTTTTTTTTGGGGAACCGCTGTGCGGTACATGCGCGGCTGAGACGGCCCCACACTCTGTCTCTGCACACCTGCATGATGCCAAGCTGTCTTTCACACATCCACCGCCTACCGCCCCTCAACGACACCCTCCGTCCATCATTCTATTCTCTTCTACTCTCTTTGCCGTTGATATCGAGCCGGCAGTGAGTTCGTCATGGTGCGCGCGGCGTCATCGTGGCAAGAAGCCGAGGAGAACATTGTCTCGTGCACAGCGCAGATTCTGAACCAGGCGATCGAGATCCTACGCTCCGGAGCGATCGACGATGCATCGTACACATTCGAAAGCCGAGTGATCGCCGGCTCAACACCAGGCAAGCATTTCCGACACGTGCTCGACCATCTCCGAATCCTGCTCGACTCGATCGAGGCGTGGCAAGCTCGCTCGTCTGGCGTGCTGCGTGTCGACTACGACTCGCGCATGTCGTCCAAGGTACCGCACATCGAGACGTCGGCCGCTGCATCACTGCGCGAGTTCGAACGCACCAACAGTCGACTCTACCGCATCTTTGAAGGCTCCAAGGGCGAGCTGTATACGCAGCCATTGCGGCTTTGTGCTACGACGCCGTTCGTGGTGGAGATGGACAGCACCGTGGGCAGGGAGCTGTGGTTCTGTGGGCTGCATGCCATTCATCACTATGCACTCGCGAGAGTGATGCTCGTCAAGGAGAGGGGGCTCGAGGGAATCGACGACCAGTTCGGCGTGGCTCCGAGCACGCTCGTGCACCGCGAGTGGAGGAAGGAGACGATTCGCGCTCAGCCAGCAGAAGACACCTTGCGACTGCCAGCTACAACAACGCAGCGACACAGACAGGCGGGCGCAGATCAGCGACATCACTCTCCACCACACCATGCATCGCTCCGGAGCAAATTGTGACGTCGTGGCTTGTAATGCATTTGACGTTCGCTGTGATTGCAGAGTTTGAACAAGATGGGGTCCTTGATGCAGGACCCTGAGGTGTTGCTTGGATTCGAGTGCGCTCGCAAAAGAAAAAAAGTGAAGCCGCAAAATCGAAGCCAAAAAAGGAGGCTCTGAAACTGCGCTGAAAATATGAGATACGAGCTGACTTGGACCGACCGCATGGCTGGCGTGTGTGCATGCAAAGCACCGAAGGCGTCTTCTGTAAGCAAGAGCCGATATGCGAGCGAAGCTTCGGGGCAAGGCGAACGCCACGTTGGAAAGCGAAGGAAAAAGTGAGCTGTCGGATCTGGCGACAGGCAATGCACGCGCTCCAGCACAAAGGGCGGGATGCGTGGCGTTCGCAACACGAGAGCCAGCCTCTGAAACGACCGATGCGCGCTGTGCAGACGATGCGAACGATGCGACCTGCCAACATCGCCGACGGTCGGCCCTAGCTGCTGGCACACAATGGCGGCGATGCATGGAGCGCATTGTGCGGAGGATGCGACGAAGGATTCGGTGCGTTTCGGATGGCGAGGCGGCTGCGTGCAGTGCAGTGCAGTGCAGTGCAGTGCGGTGCGGTGCGGTGCGTGCACTAGCTCTGCACACGCCTGCAGAGGGGGGCTGCGACTGCAAGCGGGAGCGCCGACTGGGCACCACAGCGAACAGCGAACGCGCGCGCGCGTGCGTTGGCGATTGCTGCATCAGACGCACCTCCATTCCGAACGCCCATGCAGCTGGCTCGGTCATGCACGACGGCTCTGGCATCGCGCGTGCACCTCCTGATGCAGTGCTGAAAAGCAGCCAACGAAATTGGAATTTCCGCTGGCGCTTCGCAAAAAAAGTGTTGCTCTAGCAATGCGAGGCGAGGCGAGGCGAGATCTCTGTTTTCTTTTTTTTTGCGAGACAGACGCGAGGGCTTGGCAGGCAAAGCAGGCAGTGCAGGCCAGCAGACGAGCAGAGTCGGAATTCAGCGGTGAGAGGGGCCGACGATCGATTCGGCGGGCCGTGGCGAAGCGCCGTTTCATCGCCCGCCCGCTCGTCCGCTCGTCCGCTCGTCCGCTCGTCCGCTCGTCCGCTCGTCCGCTCGTCCGCTCGTCCGCTCGTCCGCTCGTCCGCTCGTCCGCCCGCCTGGCCGTTGGGACCGCGCCGCGCGAACCCGCCGACTGCTGTCTCGCTCGGATGCACCGCCTCCATTCGCCTCGCTTCATCCCAAACGAGGCGCTGCAGCCCACCGAGCTTGGAGCTCGAAGCTTGGAGCCTCAAGCTCGAAGCCTCAAGCTTGCCAAAGCAAACACACACGCTGCCACACACTCCAACACCCCTATCCGGCCACTGCACTTCAGTCCCAGCCCAGCCCCGTCCGCTGCAGCCCAGCCCACACCGCCTTCACTCAACCAAGCGCGCCTCTCCATCTTCTCATCCCGCCTTCTCCCATCCTTGTCTCCTCACCATCACCATCCTTTGCGCTCCTTCTCGCAGACTCTTCAGTCTCCATCCATTCGTTTGCTTCTTTCTCTTCCACCACCACATCGGAGTATTCGGATCATCACAATGAAGGCTGCTGCTGCCATCCTCGTCGCTCTCGCCGCTGGCGCTTCGGCCCAGTCGGTGCCCGCCTTCCGCTACGGCACCCCCTCCGCCAACTACCCAGGCGTCAAGGGCACCAACAGGAACGGCCCCACCAACCCCTCCTCCCCGCAGCTCAACACCCCCATCAACCAGACCTCCGACTCGCGTCTCGCCTCCCTCAACTCCATCGACGACTGGTGCACCTTCGGCCCCCAGGTGCCCGGCACCATCATCGGCAACGTTGAGGGCGAGACCGTCGCCTACTGCACAAAGGCCCGTAACAACGCCCGTGTCATCGTAAGCATCCGTTCCTCGCCATGTCATCCAGAACTCTCCCGTGACACCTTACTAATCCTACCTTGATTCGTCCTTGCTCTCGCAGCCCGACGGAACCGTCACCGGTGCCCACTTCGTCAAGACCCCCCTCTACGTCCAGCTGATGGCGCTCGGTGACTTCACCAAGATCGGTCTCGTCGCCGGCGACGAGGGCGGTGAGCTCGACCCCCACGGCGCCACCAACATGGGCAACCCCGTCGGCGGCAACGTCACCTCCAACGTCTCGGGCGAGGACGTCTTCTACGAGGAGTGGATGAACTACGTCTCGTACAACCAGCTCTGCTTCCGTATCTGCATCGCCGGCTCCGAGCAGGCTCCCACCGCCCTCGAGTGCGAGCACGAGCTCGACGTCATGGGCTGCAACTTTGTCATGCCCGGCAACTACGCCGACAACGTCTTCGAGACGTGCGACGGCGACGCCGCCTACCCGCCCGGCCTCTACCCCGAGGCCAACGGCCAGACCTCCACCTTCAAGCAGTTCTTCACCGGCGAGTACGTCGCCGGCGGCACCACCTACTCCTACACCAACGGCGCCGCCGACCAGGTCACCCCCACCGGCGCCTACTCCACCCCCTCCACCTCCAACTGCAGGACCACCGCCACCATCTCCAACGGCATCAAGTCCATCGTCCCCTCGTCGTCGTCGTCCGTCGCCCCCTCCAGCTCCACCTCCGCCTCGAGCGCCTCGTCCACCGGCCGCGCCTCCAACTCGGGCTCCGCCTCGGGCGCCGCCTCCACCGGCAACTCGGGCTCCGGCTCCAGCGGCAGCGGCAGCTCCTCCGGCTCGGGCTCCAGCGGCTCCTCCTCGGGCGCCTCGTCGCTCGTCGGCTCGGCTGTCGGCATTGCCGCCTCGGTCGTCGCTGTCATGGCCGGCGCCTACCTTCTCTAAGTCGAGCGCGCCCCGTGACTTGCCACTCAAATCCGCCATGCTCTGGTTCCCCCCACTTCGATCCTGCTTCGATTCTTTCCTCACTCTTTCCCCCTCGCCCAGGCGGAAGTTTCCTTTGTTGATCGCATCTTGATTTATTCGCTCCCAAGCATACATACACTCGTTTGTTCCCACACGCTTTGTTGGCTGCGTTCGCCACACTCGCACGCATGCACGCGCCTTCCCAAAGGACAATGGCACTTTCTTCTCCCTACACTCGCCTTTTCGGGACGATTGCACTTCATGAGTCATGCTGGAAGGAGTTGGTGGGGGCGGACGGTATAAGATGGCATTCATAGTGTACAGGCATTGAAGGAAGATACGGAAATTTTAGGGGTCTAGGGTGATGGGGTTCATGTTTGCTTCGTGTTCCTTTTTTTGTTGGTTCCAGGTGACCATGTTTTCGGTGGTCTTATCGTGGTACACCTTTTGTTGTTCGTCTGTCAACTCCTTCCATGCCTCGGACACCTTGCGCAGTACACTCGAGTACGGCAAGCCGGGATGTTTCTTGCGGATCTCCTGACGCACCTCGTTCTGGAACAGCAGGTAGGCACTGGGAGGACGCTTGGGCGCATCCGGATCGCGAAGTCGCTTCTCCTTGCGCTTCTGTAACTTGCTCAACTTCTTGGCTTCCTTCCCATTCGCACCGCCCGTTCCAGCCGCAGCTGCCGTCTCGGCTCCAGCAGTGCTGACAGTATGAGAGCCGTTGGCAATGTTGTTGAGAAAGTCAAATGTAGACGGTACACTTGCACCGCCTGCACTCGACACGTTCCCCTGCTGCGCCAATACTAAAGCGGCGACGTTCGGGTTCTGGCGTGCAACCACCTTGACGAATGCATCGCACGAATCGGCCGCATGCCGCAGTTGCGCAGACAACCGACTCACCGCATCGAACATCTGCAGCCATCCAAATCAATCCCAGTCAGCCTCATCCTCCTGATCTTGAATCGACGTATCGCACTTACCGTCTGTCGTGCGATGAAGATGTCATCGCCCTGCGCACCTGAATGAGCGAGCGCCGAGTTGAACTGGTGATGCGGCTGCTGCTGGTGGTGATGCGACGCGTGCTGATGCGACAGCAGACCATACTGGTCAAAGTTGGCGGCATTCATGTCGGAAAAGATGGTGGGCGGCGTGTGCACGTCGCTATCGGACGCGGCTGCGATGTCAATGGCGGAAACGGGCGGATCGTCCGAGTCTCGACCTCGACGATGTCAAAAGGGTGCAAGCGCTGCAGTGGAGTCGGCACGGAGGTGCAACGGCAAGCGCGAAGCGTTGGGCGAAAGGTGGAGGCGGTGCGGCGCGTCACGTTGCGGCGCGAACGCGCGGGGAAGCGGAGAAACGACGGTCAAAACGCGACGTAACACCAGCGAAGAATATCCGCAGGTTCACCGAAAGCCGAACAGCATGCAAAACGGAAGCGCACGGTCGTCGTAGCCAGTCATCGCAACCCGCGCACCAGGTAGCAACGAGCAGCGAAGAAGCAATAAGGAGATGAAGGGCACAGGGAGGATGGGTGGAGTGTTAGCATGCTGCTCGTATTGCTCATGATCAGATTGGGGCCAAGGGGCGTGGACACGAGGCGACGAGCTGGCTTGGAACGAGCTCCATGCGCAGCAGGCACGGGTGTAAGCTGGCATCACCTGCTGGCGAGCACACAGCAACGCACGGAGTCGATCCCATCCAGGAGTGCCTCGAGGCCGCCGTCACTGCCTATGCAAACGGAGCGACAGCGTGCAGACCCAAACGAAGCCAGACAACGCTTCTTTGACAGCTGGGCAGCCAGCTTGACAGCTGGTTGACAGCGCAAGTTCAAAGAACAAGTTGCAGGGGCTTCCGCAGGGACATTCGCAAGGGCACTTACACAAGCTAGATACGAATAGAACAAGTTGAAAGGGCAACGCTTTGGGTTGCTACTGTAGGCTGCGGGATGAATAGCGCCGACGGTTTCGATAGCTTCTTGTAAGGGCAGAATATAGAGTAAGGCCGACTTTGAAACGGAATCGAAGGTGGAAAGAAGGGAAAGGACGTTGATTAGAGCCGCCCACTTTGGCCGCCGTATATCAACTATTTCGCATCTCGAACCTGATTAGCGCGTGGATTAGCGCATGTGATTTCAGCGCAGACAAGCTCCATCACCGCGCATTTTCGCACCACTTGAACTGCACTTGAACCCCAAAATCACCAAAATCACAGCCGCGCTTAATTCAACTCGCGGCTGATGCGGCCGAGAAAAAAGGGTCTGCGCGTGGCTGAGTCGCAGTGTGCTGAGCGTGTTGCTTTGCGGGTCAACGGTCCCGGCGCAGGGCCGTGACGAGCGAGTGCGTTGCGATGCAAGACTAGTTGGCGCAAACAACGCCGAGCTGCCTCCCTCCTGACCTCCATTGCCCTTTATAACTCTCGCCTCGTCTTGATCCAGATCACGAGGTTGAGGTGCACTTGCTTGCCGCACATCCCGCACATACCTTGGGTGTCAACGCAGGCGTCGGACTCCGGGTCGATCACAGCTTGTCGTCAGAGCATTCTCGCATACAGCGAAGGATACCCACTGCTGCTTGTCGTTGACCACGGCCAGAAGTTGGTGTCGCACACTGTTGCACGTCTGCGCACGCACGGCTTGCATCTCCTCCTGGAATTACTCTCGCTCGCTTCGTCTCTGCATCCGCTTTGGGATTGGAGCAAAGCAAGTGCATCTCGACCTCCAGTCTGTCGTATACGCGGTAGAAGGACGTCTCTCGTCCCCGCTCAGCCCAGCGTCTTTGCTCACAGCACCAGCGCTACGGCTCAAGTGTGTTGCACCGACACGATTGAGAAGTTGTCGACGAACATCCTATCTCTGAATTCGTTCAGGCCGAGGTGCCAGAAACGCATCATTTTGAGTGGATCGCTTTCGTTCAGCAGTTCCACCTTCGTCACGGCCGACCCGAACAAAGGGACCTTGACCTCGACCCGGCCGCCAAATTTCGCAAGACTCAACAGGCGTGTCCATCCCGCCAATTCCATCGCAAGACCGTCCCACCGTCTATTAGGGTAAGTACTGCCAATCCATGACCATGACCATCAGTAGTGGCGACGACGACCTTGAGAGCGTAGCATCAGCTGCGCATGACCGGGCCAGCAAAGCGCCGGCGAGCAGACAAGCCAAACAGCCAGCCGGCCACAGCAGCCTGCTGCAAGGCTTTGAGCGCTCAGCAGGCCTGCTTTGCGGGCCGAACCGTTGACTAGAGAAATCTGACGGGTGCCCCAATCCACAATTTCAAAGCCCAATTTGAACACCCATCACCGCGCATTCAAAGGTTCGAAATTTTGTATTCGAAGCTGCCAATCCCACTTCACAGCAGCAGGGCAAAGGAGGGCAGCAGCAGGGGGCGACCGAGATGAAGCGCGGGCGCTGTCGCTTTGGCGGGATCAAGGAGCGCAGCGCGCTTTTTGCTGTCCGAGCCGGAAAAATCGCAATTTCGCGCTTGAAATTGTCGGCATAACATTGCCGATTTTTTCCCGCGCGCCCTCGCGCCCATGTCAAGTTGCGCATCCGCTACCCCGCCATCGTTCTGCTTCACAGCGTCTCAGTGAGCCTTTCTCGCAACTTAAACCCACTCGAGGCCGATGTCGTCGTACCTGCCTCTTGAGAATCGCTTTCACTGGTCAATAATGATGAAACTTTGTGCCAAAGGCATGTACTGACTCCTCTGTCTGCCACTTGTCTCCTTTGCATGCGCCGGCTCTCTGTAGTCAGCATGGACCCGCAGTCGAGCTACGACGCTTGGTCCATGCAGCAGGCTTGGCAGTCTGCCAATGACGACACGGTACCGATCGGTGCGCAAGGCACACAGACCTTCCACGCCTTTCAAGACGCGCAATCGCATCCTCAGCAGCAACAGTTGCAACAGCAGCAACAGCAGCAGCAGCATCAGCAGCCATATCATCATTACGAGCAGCAACAGCCGCAGCACCAATTAATGGCCTCGCATCATCTTCAACAATACAATGCAGATCCAATGTCGGGGGCGGCTCCGGCTTCAAGCAGCTATCCAGCACAGCCAAACACCGTTGATGCCAACATGATGCGCGAGCTGCAGGCCATGTACCCAAACGCTCACCCTGACATGCTCGTACAAGCCATCTTGCATCCTTCTGCACACGGTTCGCAGCCCGCCAACGTTTTCGCAGCGGCGGTGCCGCAGCCCTCTCAATTACCCCTCCAGCATCAGCAATGGCAAGGCGCTGCTCCAGCATCACAGGCATCGTATCAGCCCTCCTCGTTTGCTCCGGCACCCACGGCGTACAACGGGCAAGCACAACTGCCGCCCGACGTGTATAGCGATCAGTCTGGCCACTCTCTGGCAGACGCGCTGCGTTTCACGCCCGCCGCTCCTTCCATGTCTGCAGGCTCCTCCACGTCGAGCCTGCAGGCCACTCCGGCTTCCTCTGATGCTGATGCGCCCGGTGAGAAGAAGAAGTCGAAGCTTCGGCAACTCAAGCTCACCTCGCTTCTTGGCGTGGCCCAATCGGTCAGCATGGAAGGGCAGCAACTGCTGCCGTCGACATCGTCCACCACCAACACCACAACGTCTGGTACGGTCGAGTCCGGCACAGAACCTCGCACACCCCCGCTGCCGCCAGCACGAGTCATGGCGGCAAAGCCAGCAAGCTCCTCTGGCGCGACCACGGATGCGGCTGCCACCCAAAGCAACACAGCCAAGCCCTTGGCGACAGCCGACGGCCTGCTATGGTCCAAGGCAAAACAACCGCTCGGCCGACTCTCGGTCGAGCGCGATCCCAACACTTCGGCGAGACAGCTGATCAAGATCCTGTGCGAGTTTGATGCCGAGGGCAGGTTCCGCAGGCCGGTCTCGACGGGTGGCGAGGTGCGCAAGTCGCTCGTGGAAACGCTGCATGCGATTGCGACGCTCGAAAAGGGAAAGGGATTCTCCGAGACAGGACGCAAAAAGTTCTTCGGCGCATGGATGGCGAGCCCGGCAGGCCGACACATCCTGTCCACCTGGCTGCGCCAGACGGTGCCGCCCAAGAAGGTGACCGAAGGCGCTCCGGACTTGAGCCGACGCTACAGAGACACGCTGCTGCCACTGCTCGCCATCCTAGACTATGTGCCCATGCGCAAAGCGTATCTCACCGATGAGGCCGGTTTGGGAAAGGCGATCACGGGCGTGTCGTTGCGCGCCGTCGACCCCGGCGCGCGCAAACTCGCCGAGAGTCTGAAGATTAAGTGGACCAAAGTCATTGAGGCCGAAGATTCGACGTCGACGTCGACGTCCAAGGCAAGCCCACCGGCTGCGTCTACGGGCTCAGCGACTGCCAAGCGCAAACCCTCGGATGCGGCTGGCACGAGCGAAAGCAGCACCAAGCGGTACAAGACGGCAACGTCGTCGACAGCTACTGCTGCAGGGACCGCCAAGACGGTCAAGGCGGCATCAGCGGCGTCTGCAAGCGCCAAGCCGGGCCTGTCCTTCTTCGGGGCCGACAGTATGAAGAAGCCTGCTACAGCCCTGAGCAAGGTAACGTCCGGTGCGACGGGTACCAACAGGATGAGTGCGGGCCAGAGTGTGATGAATTTCCTGGGCACACTCAGCGGCGGCAACAGCGGCAGCAGCAGCGGCAATCAGGCGGCGGGACGGCAGGCCAAGGAAGCGGAAGGCAAGGCTGGCACGCAAGACAAGAAAAAGGTGAAGAAGCGGGTGACGTGGAAGGAGGACAGCGAGCTGGTGGCGGTGAGGCTGATCGAGCCCGCCGACTATGGGCAGGACGATGCGCAGCACGCGGAGCTGCTGGAGAAAGGACTGGAAGGCGTGGAGCACGACGAAGGAGATGCGCTGCGCCAGTCGTTCAGCACGATGGAAGCGCAGATGGATTGGTACGAGCCGCGTGAGGTGGAGGTACCTGAGATGATGGAAGTGGTGCTGGGTAGCGAATCGGTCGAGGGTCCCTTCCAGACGCGACGCCACGCGGAGCTGGAAGAGGTTGTGTACGCGGAGGGTGAGGCGCCTACGAGCCCCGATGAGAGCCAGCTCGAGCTTCCCGGAACGATCTCGGAGACTCCTGAGGAGCTCAAGGGGATGGAGAGCGTGGAAATTCCGACGCCATGGGTGGGCGAGGCCGACGAGACGGGCGGTCAGGACTATGGATATGCGGACGAGGCAGGCATGTCGGCAGTGAAGACGGAAGAATCCATAGCCGATGCTGCCGCAGCGAGCGGGAGTGATGGCGGTGTGCCGTCGCAAGCCGACATTGGGGCCCTGCTTTCGAAAGTGGGACCGCTCGTGGGCGGAACTGCATCAAACGCACCTTCCAGCGAGGCTGCCGCTAGCTCTGCGCCCGCTGCCGCACCTGCAGGCCTGAACTTTGACATCAATGTCTTAAAGTCGATCGTGGACCGAGCCAAGAGCAGCGGACCGGCTGCGTCTGCGGTCAACGCAGCCATGGCTTCTCAGCAGGTGACGACGGACGGCATCTCGTCGCTGCTGTCGAGCTTATCCGCCAAGGGCCACGGCGTTGGCGCAAGGCAGGTGGAAGAGAGCTACCCGGGCGAGTACAACCACGACTACGTGCGCACCTCGAACGCAGCGCCGCAGTACGGCGGTGGGCATCAAGCGTACCAGCAGCCTCCGCGCTACGACTACGGCAACAATGGCCCAGCGTGGTCCGGCTCGCACTCGAACCAGTACGGAGGATACGGAGGCGGCGGTGGATCAACGGCAGGGGCGTGGCAGTCCAAGCTGCACACCAAGCCGTGTAAGTTTTTCGCGATGGGCAACTGCTTCCGCGGAGACTCTTGCCACTTTCGTCACGACGCCTCTGACGCCTGGGGCGACCAGCAATAAATCTCGCCATCGATTCCGGAATCCAATCATTCATTCGTTCGTTCATAGCATTGAGAAGCAGGCTGATGTTGAGGGGAGGACGTGAAGGGTGAGAAAAATCGAATAGTGTTAGGCCTTGATGGAGCTGAGGTTCGGGTGTTGTTTTTTGGTGATTTGGGTGGAGCGGAGCGCGATTGTTCTTTCTCGGAAAATGCGAGCCGAAGAAAATCAGCTGCAGCAGTGCAGCAGTGCAGCGTTGCAGCACTTAGCCGCAATTGAGCTGTGCTTCCGATTCGAGGCTTTGATGCGGGGATGCGCATTTGTGCATTTGGTGCATAAGGGCCTGGAATGGCCCTTCTCAACCAGCCGACCTTGTTCAAAGCCTTGCCTCTCGCCCACCTGTGTCGCTTGCCTCCAAACTAAGATGCTCCAGCTCTAGAAGAAAGTCTGTACGCATAAACAGCTCTCGCCATCCAAGAGGAACCGGTACAAAAGGTGTAGGAAGCCGCCGTCATGGCGACAACAGACGGCGAGATGGCAGCCGCCAAGTCCAACGACGACTCGAAGCAGCCGCGGACTGAGCCCAAGAAGGCGTCAAAGATGCCGGCGTGGATCGTGGACAACCTCAAATCGACTCGATCGCTTCGCATCCTCGCGCGATGCTGGGTGGCAAGCTGGGCTGCCTTCGTCCTGATGATTCCCGGACCGTCTCTGCGGGTGCTCGGACAGGCGGCGTTCTTCTCGTGCATGCTCACGCTCATGGTGCCGCCGTCGATGCCGTTCTTCATCTTTGTGCTCGCTTTCGGCATGCTCGTCGTGGGCGCCCTGTTCGGTTGGGCATGGGGCTGTGCTGCTGCTGCTGCCGCTTCGCGCGCTAGAAGCCAGCAGCTCTTGCAGTCGGCCGTGCAGAGGGTGCAATCCGGAGCAGCGAGCGCCACCAACCCCGAGGCCTACGTCACTGCAGCCGTATTCCGGGGCGAGTACCTCGACGTACGCTCCACCGCCGTCTACGGAGTGTTTCTCATGCTCGGCGTCTACCTCGTGGCCGTCATGCAGGTCAAGCTGCCCAAGCTCAAGATCGGCTCCATCTTTTTGATGATTGTGCTCGACATCATGACCACCTACGGCCCCCTCTTTCCTTACGCACGATATACGCTCGGCGAGATCTTTATGATCCCTATCGGATGCGCCATGGCCATCTGTCTTGCGGCGCAGATCCTCATCTTCCCAGAGACCCTCTCATACTCGTGGCAGCTCAGCTTCGTCGCAATGCTCGACACCACGCGCTCCCTGCTCCATCTCCACACCGACGCACTTGCAGATGTGGCTAAACATCACGACCCCGCATCGACGCCTTCGGCTCGTCCGCATCTCGACCAGCCGTCCAGCAACTACCTCCAGCTCAGCCTCAAGGCAGAGGAAGAGGCATCCACCACAGCCGGCGCTCTGCTCGGCAAATTCCAAGCCAACCGCACCGCCCTCGCCGAGCAGCTCGAAGGACTCAACGGCCTGACCGCCTTTCTCGGCATGGAGTTCTACCGCTCCTACTTCAGCGCGCACGACATGAAGCTCATGTACAGAAAGACGCGCTCGGTCAACTTGCAGCTGACGCTGCTCGGCTCCTTCTGGCGTCTGGTCCACCACGAGCTCGGCATCAGCGACCCTAGCACCTACCACGAAGAGCGCGATGACATCGAGTTCGAGGATGGCTACGATGTTGACGGCCAACACGGCACCGAGGCCGTGCCTTCCAAAGACAAGCTGCAGCCCATCCGGCTGCACGAGACGGTGACCATCCATCGCGTGCGTCGCGACATCTTTACGAGCGAGGCGCAGCAGCAGGTTACCATGTCGCGCATGCTCAGCATCCTCAACCGCGTCTCCCAGCCCTCGCTCGAGGCTGCCGCCGACTCGATCGCCGCGGTGCAGGCGTACTTTAGCGCCAATCTCGCGTGGAGGCAGAAGCAGCCCATCGACAACGTGCTCGCCCAACTGCACGAGACGCAATCCAAGCTCGAAAGCGCGCGTCGGGATCTGCTCGATGACCGCCGTCTGGAGCTGCTGCAGCCGTATGCCGAACACTTCCGTGCCACGCATCCGGACTTTGACCTGGAGGAGCACTTCCTGCAAACCAAGGAGTCCATCCACTCGTTCCGCTCGGGCGCGCGACCTCTGCACGTCTGCCTTGTGTTTGTGACGAACCTCATCGACACGCTCGAGTCCATTTCGCAGTTCCACGCCGAGATGGTGACGATTGCGGATCGGGCAGGCACCAAGAAGCGCATCTGGTGGCCCAAGCATCTCGGCCGGCTGGCGCGTGTGCTCACGAGCGACAAGCGCGGCTCCTCGGACGGGCTCGACCGATTCGGCCCCGCCGACGGCGAATTCGAGAGGGAAGACGACATGGACCGCGACTTTCGACAGGACCGTGCACACACCGCTTCCGACGGCACCTCCAGCCAAGGCCACAGTGTTGCCGACCATCTCGAGTGCGAGAGCGAGGCAGAGGACGATGACCAAGATACTCTGGCCGCACGACCCGGCGCTTCGCGGGTTCGAGACGAGGAGAAGGCCACGGTGCCTGCCAAGGCGAAGAGGGCCAAGCGGGAGCGAAAGCAGACGCACTACGCTCGCGATCCGGACGCACTTCCGCCGACGAGTGTGGCGCACAGGATCGGACGTGGGGTGGCGGCGACGTACTACTTTGTGAGCGGGCCGACGGGGGTGTTTGCGCTGCGCATGTGCATTGCGACGTTTGCGATCTGGATCACGGCGGTGCTGCCCAACACGGCGCAGTTTGTGTACCAGAATCGCGGCATCTGGGCGCTCATCATGGCGCAGACCGCCGCGGCGCTCTCGGGCGGCGAGCTGGTGTTTACGTTTGCCATGCGCTTCATCGGCACGGTCATCGGCTTACTCTACGGCGCCGTGCTCTGGTACATCTCGACGGGGCTTGGTCGAGGAAATGCCTATGGTCTGGGTGCGGCGACGGCGGTGGGTTTCGTGCCGCTGGTGTTTCTGCGCGTGTTTGCGCCCAAGATGCTGCTACTGCCTGCGATCATGCTCAACGTGTCGGTGGTGCTGATTGTGGGTTACTCCTGGATCGACACGCATCTGCAAGTGACGGTCAACAGCGGCGTGGGCATCGAGATCGCGTGGAAGCGTACGCTGCTCGTGATCATCGGTATGGCGGTGGCGCTGATCGTCATGGTGCTGCCGCGGCCGGCGTCGAGTCGACTGCTGCTGCGCAAGAACATGGCAAAGGTGACGCGCCAGCTCAACGAGCTGTTTGTGGAGGTGATGGAGGTGTGGATCGCTCGCAATCGCGCGGTGGAGCAAGAGTCGGAACGAGCGCAGTTTGCGAACCAGCTCGACACGAACGGAGGCGGAGCCAAGGTTTCGAGCAACGAGGCGATTCTGCAGCTGTGGCAGGAGCGGGAGCCACTGATTCGCGCGCGGTTCATGGGTGTGAATGCGCGCGTGGCCATGTATCCGATGCAGATTGGACTTGCCACGATGGACTTCCACATCCGCGGACGCTGGCCAGCGGAGCGGTACGTGCAGATGGCGGGCGTACATGCGACGATCATGGAGTCGCTCGGAGCGATCCTGTGCAGCGTGCGGGCGTTTGACGGCATCGCGACACTGTCGGAAGGCGACAAGCCACGTGCGACTGGCTCGAACGAAACGGTCGCACGGAGCCACATGGACTGGGAGGTGATGCTGTCGTCGTCGACGGCGCTGCTGGATCCGCAGTACCTCTCCGAGATCTGCCTGACGTTTGACGTGCTTTCGAAAGCGCTGCGCAACGGCGAGCGGCTCAACCACGCATCGTTCTCACTGCAGGAGAACCACTTCAAGTACTCGGCGCGCAACCGACGCATCGGCGAGCTGCTGCGCAAGGGTGCTGATGGCGGTGGTGCTGGCGAAGGCTCAGACGTGCTGCGGTGGAGCGTGCTGCGCGATCCAATGTACCTGCGCTACACGACGGCGAGGATGGCGGCGCTCACGCTGGCCACGGAGCTGGACAAGCTGCGTGCGATCGTGCAGTCGCTCGTAGGCGAAAGTTCTCTGCGTGGTTTCGACATGCTCAAGGACCAGCACGACGAGCGTCTGTATCGTGTAGCCCGCCAGGCTTAGATAGGAGTGCGAGAGGAAAAAATCCAAGCAAAAGCTGTTAGAGCGGGTGTGTGCTTGAGCGTGCCTGTGTGTGATTTTCCGCATGTGGGCGGGCGGCGGGCGTAAAGGGAGGATCAGCAAAGCACAGCCCAGCCCGCAAAGGCACGGCGAACGGCACACACACGCGTTTGGACAAAGGTGGAGGTGGGCGGTGCAGCAGAGGCACAGAGAGAGAGAGAGAGTGACATAAAAAGAAAGGGTCAGAGCGCGTCTGCTTTCACGCTGCTGAGCTGCTGAGCTGCAGCTGCAATCGCCCCAACACAGCGCGTTGCATTCACCGAGCGCCCTGACTTGGCTTTTTTCACGGCGGTGCCTTTGCATGACTCTCGCTTCAGGGCGCGCACATCGTACGTCGGCATCATTGCATCGCAGCATCGTCGCAGCAAGGACAGCAACTCCACACAACGCCACGGCGGCCCTCTCCCGAGACAGATGGCACAGCACCCTTCCCCACCTTCCACCACCACCATCTCCCCCCCGCATACACCTACTCACCGCCCACACCACAACGACGATACCCCGGCAGCGCCTGTGCAACTTCCATTCAGCCCGCACGCCTCATCCTCGCGCTCCTTGCATCACTCCCTCGCTGCACGTCTCCCGCCTCGATCCAATCACGCTTCAGTCTCGTCGCCCCCAACACACGCCACGGACTGTGCTCCCGCTTCAGCTCAGCCTCACACCTCCGCAACTCACCGCTTCTCTGCCCTTTTCCGAAACCGAAACACTATATCACCCGCCCTCCATCGTCGCTCCTCCTCCACGCGACAGCACGTAAAGATGGTCGGCTCTCACCTCCATCACGCTTTCCGCTCCTGGTTCAAGGAGACCGAAAAGGACGGCACTCCACTCCTCCCCGTAGCCCTCTCCAAAAAGTACATCGTCCTGCCCCAGGTGCTCGGCCAGGGCTCCTTCGCCGTCGTCAAAGCCGTCGTGGAAAAGGCAACCGGACAAGAGCGCGCGCTCAAGATCATTGCAAAGAAACCGCTCAAGGACTCCAACGAAAAGATGCTCAAGGAGGAAATCACCATCCTCGGTAAAGTGGAGCACCCCAACATCATCAAAATGTGGGACCTCTACGAGACTCGCGAGGGTGTCTTCATCGTCACCGACCTCTGCAGCGGCGGCGAGCTCTTCGACCGCCTCGTCTCAAAGGTGCACTACAACGAACTCGACGCCCGTCACATCATGAAGCAGGTCCTCGCCGGCGTCGCCTACCTCCACGACCACGACATCATCCATCGCGACCTCAAGCCCGAAAACATCCTCCTCCGCGACAAGTCCGACCCCAGCGACATCGTCATCTCCGACTTTGGCCTCTCCCGCTTCATCCCCGACGAAGGCCTCCTCATGACCGCCTGCGGCTCCCCACAGTACGTATCGCCCGAGGTCCTCCTCGGCAAGGGCTACGACGCCGCCGTCGACATCTGGTCCAGCGGCGTCATCGCCTATGCCCTCCTCGGCGGCTACACCCCCTTCTACGGCCAGGATCAGCCTTCCCTCTTTCAGCAGATCATCAAGATGGACGTCCAGTTCGAGCCCGAATACTGGTCCGAGGTCTCGGACACCGCAAAGGACTTCATCCTCAAGTGCCTCTGCCCTGCCGACAAGAGGATGACCGCACACCAGGCTCTCGCCCACCCTTGGCTCGCCGACCTGCCTCCACTCCACGAAGAAGCCTCCAAGGGCGCCTGCCTCAAGAACGGCGCTCTTCGCAACCTCGAGGCCATGCGCAAGCTCCGCAAGGCAGTCACCGCCGTAGAGGCCATCAACCATCTCCAGCGACTCCACGCCCTGCGTCAGCAAAACGGCGACGCCCTCCCGCACAAGCAGCAGTCGCTCCTCTCCATCGCAACCCACCTCCAGTCCCACAAGCGAGGCGACTCGCTCCTGCCTTCCCCAACCGAGCCCGCGCCGCCCACCAAATCTCTCGCAAACGCCGACTCCTCGGTCACCATGACCGACGAGCCTGCCGAATTGACCAAGCCCCACAAGAAGGAGCGCGGCGATTCAGCCATGGCTCTCGATCTCACCGTCATGATGGCTTGGATGCCCGAGAGCTGGGGCCGCTCGGGCTCGGGCGCTTCATCCACACCATCGCAGACCGGCGCGTCGGGCACAGCCGCTGTCGCCCAGGCCGCCGAAGATACTCTCAACCGCGGCCGCGAACCCACCTCCTCGTCATCAGCCAACGACGTCGTCGCCGATGGCCAGGCGAGCCCCTCCGCCTCTTCCACAGGCCATTCCGAAACCACCGTCCGTCCTGCCGCACCGCCAGCCGCCTCATCCAGCCAGCCTCGTCGTGCCAGCCGCTCGGTCAACCGCAAGGACACCGAGTCCACAAAGACGCTCAACTCGCTCCTCGACCAGTACAAAAAGACCGACGTGCCCGCCTCCGCCCGTCTCAACCCCGCCATCAAGGTCAGGGAGCCCACCAAGATCAGCTTCACCAACGCCTGGCGCTACCTCCCCTTCCTCGTCTCCCAGGGCGTCTCCATCGGCACCGCCGTCGCCTCCCACGCCATCTACGGTCCGCCCAAAAAGTCATGGGGCATCGAAACCTCGGTCTTCACCCGCGTCCTCCGCGACGTCGCAGAGTACTCGGAGTTCGCTTCCATCGAGGGCCTCCAGCAGCTCTTTGACCTCGGCGCCTTCCTCCCCACGCCCAAGGACGGCCTCATCACCCCCGTCACCTTCCGCGTCAAGAAGCGCGGCCTGCGTGGATTCCTCGCCGAGGCAGATGCCGCCGAGGACGGCAAGCGCGAGATCAGCGCAGAGTGGGTCGTGGGCAAGCAGACCTGGCGTCGCCTCCAAGCAGAGTGGCGCAGCGGCAAGCAGAAGGGCAAGGAGCGCGTCATCCTCTACATCCACGGCGGAGCGTACTTCGTCATGTCGGCGGCAACGCATCGTCCGCTCACCATCTCGCTCTCCAAATACACCGAGTGCCGCGTGTTTGGCATCAACTACCGCCTCGCACCCGAGACCAAATTCCCTGGTGCGCTGCACGACTGCGTCGCGTCGTACTTCCGTCTCACCGACGACCTCGGCATCCCGCCGAGCAACATTGTGCTCGGTGCCGACAGTGCGGGCGGTGGGCTGGCACTCGCGCTCATGTACTATCTGCGCGACAACGACTACCCGCTCCCGAGCGGCGCCATGCTCTTCAGTCCGTGGGTCGACCTCACCATGTCGTGCGACTCGTGGGACACCAACGCCGAGTTCGACTATCTGCCCATGCCCAAATCGGGCGACCACATGAACCCGGTCTGGGCATACCTTGGCGACAACATCGACAAGTACCTCACGCATCCGTATGTCTCGCCGCTGTTTGGCGACATGCACGGCCTGCCGCCGCTGCTCATCCAGTGCGGCGATGCCGAGGTGCTGCGCGACGAGGTGACGCTGCTGGCGCACAAGGCGTCGCTCTCGGGCGTCGCGGTGCGTCACGAGCTGTACGAAGACTGCGTCCACGTCTTCCAGGCATTCCTCTTCCTCGATGCCAGCAGAAAGGCGCTGCAGAGCGCACGCCACTTTGTGCGCACCGCGCTCGACAAGCGCGGCAAGTCGCGCGACGCCGCCGCCGGCCAGCAGCGTAGCGAGGCGGCGGTGAACAAGGAGATGGCGCAGGGCAACATGCAGACGCCGCAGGGCGCCAAGGCGGATCCGGCCAGGGGAGAGAAGCAGGAGGCACCTGGCAGCACCAGCAGCGCCAGCGCGTCTAGCGGTGCTGCCAGCGCGGCTGGCAAGGGCAAGATGACGCCTAGCACTTCGTCCAACGCGGTGGACGGCGGCATTGACGAGATCGTGTCGCTGCCTCACTCGCGCTCGGACGGCGACGTGGATGATGACGACGACGATGCCGAAGCGGGCGGATTGCCCGCCGACGAGGAGGACTGGGATCTCGAAGGACGTGCCTCGGGCGAAGAGCGTCGCGGTGCCGCGGGCGGCGACGCGCCTAAACCGCAGGGTCTTGCGGCTCAAGCAGCGCAGAAGGTGCTTGGAGCTGACGACAAGGCGGTGACGGAAGCGACGAGCCAGGGTGCCAAGGAAGGCGACGAGCAGGAGAAGCAGGGATCGTCGGGCTGGGATGCGTCGTTCCCGCAGATGACGATCGAAGAGGCGCGGCTGCGCGGCCAGGCGGGCATGCAGCAGCAGCTCTCATCCGATGCTCCGGCGCTGAGCAAGTTCCATGCGCCCCAGAAACCGCTCACGCCCAAAATGCGCCGCTCGAGCAGCGGCAAGGAGCTCTCGACGCTGCTCAAGTCGTTCGAGAGCGGCGGCTCCACGCTCAAGACCAACGTCTGGACACCCAATACTAACTAGACAGCACAGGCCTCGTACGGACATTTGGGGCAGCAATCTTGGAAGCATGATTTTGACATTTTTCAGATGCGTGTGTGTGCATTGCGGTTTAGGACCACCGACTAAGACGCGATGCTGGTGTGAGGCCCAGGAGGAGCGGTCCGTACTGGGAGCGCATGAGGAATGCGATTGCGAGTGGGCCTGCGAGTGTATCGAGCGTAATAGCCCAGATGGCCACATTGAAAGCCTGTTGACCAACGAGGCCGGAGCGGTTGGCGATGTTGATGATCAGATAGCCGATCTCGCCGCGCGACATGAGGCTGACTCCGAGAAACAGTGCGGCTGGCCAAACTGGTGGCTCTTCCACTTCCTCTGCTTGGCTTGTATCAATTGTCCCGAGCTGGATGTCGTTTGATTTGCGGCGTTCGAGTCGATCGGCGGGTAGGAGCCATGCACCCGCAGCGACTTTGGCCAAGGCCATGAGACCGGCAAAGATGATGCCACGCCATACCGTGCTGGCGGTGAACATCGACCGCACGGGTATGGCAGAGCCAATGCTTGAGAAGAAAAACGGCATCAGCAGCGTATCCTGCACGACCCCCAACGGGGTGTGCGAAAAGAGATGCTCGGGTGACCATACGCAGGCTTCCCCTTGCGGCGGGGATGTGCGTTCCGCCCACAGCGTGTAGAGGTGCTTCATCATTGCCCCTGCGCAGAATGCGCCGATAAGCAGAGACGAGCCGATCTCCTCGCTGATAGCGCAGTACGCTAGCACGGTGCTTACGAGCAATGTTGTAGCGATCAACTGCTGCAGACCGAGGTTGGCGTGCAGTCCCGCCATCGCGCGCCGCATGCCTGTAGCCACTCGACCTGACGACGAGGTGTCTGCGGGCGTTCGGGCCGCTGCCGTATACCGAATCAGCGCCGGTATGAGGACGGACCGAGCAAGCGGCGCGAGGATGTACCTCGACAGAAGCCATGAGATGACAAGCAGCAGAAACGACGACACCACTGGCCGGGCAATCGTCCACGGCGGGACTGACTTAAGCCCGCCTCCCGGCTGAGTCGATGAGCCGAGCGTGGAAACGACACTGGTTATGACGAGTCCGATGATATCGTCGAGCAGAGCAGCACCGACCAAGATGGTGCCTACGCGCGTATCCGCAATACCTTGCTGCGTCTTCTCGCCCACCCTGGCTTCCTTCGTGCGATCCTTGTACGTACTCAGCACGGCGAAGGTCGTACCCAGACTGGTCGATGCCAGAGCCGCACCCACCGCAAAGCTCTCCAGATACCCGTACCCGAACCCCGCCGGTAGCAGTGCCATGCTGAACCCGATGGGCAGAACCACACCGGTCGTACCCACCAGCACCGCCATGCCGAGGTTCACAGGGCTAGCGAGGATGTCCATCCTAGCATCTATACCGCCCTGAACAATGAGCAGGATGAGACCGAGGAATCCGATTGAAAGGATTGTCGACTGCACATCCAGCGGAAGGATGTCGCCGAGCGGTCGCGCGTAGATCGCACCCAGCACGAGCGGACCGAGGATCCCGGCGGATAGAAGGCGCTGGAAGGCATGATAGAAGACAGAAAGCAGAAGCAGGTACGAGCTCAGCACCAGCACGGTGATGAGCGAAGGCGACGTGTATGGTAGAGCATCCGGCGAGGCGGATGCAGAGGTTGCAGACCCCATGGTGAGGTGGTGGATGAGAAGGTGGGACCGATGACGGTGCGAAGAGTCATCGGCGACATTTTATTTTTAATTGCCGAGTCATTTTAGGGCGTCGAAATGCAGTCACATTCTGCAAATACTATGCAGGGTCCAACCAGACTCTCCCCCAGTCTTAGCGCACCCTCGCAGGACTGTGCTAGGATGTGCACGGTTCTTCTATATCAATCACCCGCTCTACATGTGAAGTTCATACGGGTTAAGCTTTTCGGCTGCGGCCAAGATGATCTGTCGCGGCTTTGAGCCAAAGTGAAAGTGTGATTTGGATATGCTTTGAACAGACTCTAACGATGACAGAGCCACTATCTATTATACGGCGCCGGCGCCAGACGATCACACCTTGAAAGATGCCTCGGACTCGCGCGAAGCGTTCCGCTCGTCGAGCGCCTCGCTGTACCTGCTGTCTCGGTTTGTTTTGGAGAGTTGGCCGAGATACACGGCGGGGTTGAAGACGTTGAAGATGAATACGGCCAACGTGACGAGGGCTGCATCAAAGACGTAGAAGGTCCACTCTGTCTTTGCGATGACGCCGACCCAGCCGACGCTCATCTCGATCAGGCGAAAGGCGCTACGCGCAAAGATCAAGGCGCTCGATACCGCGGTGGCAGCCAAGAAGGTACGTGTCTTTTTGTTCCACAGCTTGGCCGAAGGCGGATTGCTGAGGCACCTACGCACAAACGCGAAGAGGATCGTGTTGAAGAGGATGTACCCCACCAGCTGGATCGCAAGACCAACGACGACGATGTTTCCACCTGACGTTGGATCTCTGCTGTCCATCTGTGCGATGGCAGCAATCGCCGATCCACCACCCTGCACGCCGAGCGAGGCGACATCAAGCGCCACAAAAAACGGCAGGACCCACTTAGGATTGATCAGCGAGTACTCTGGCGGGAAGAGCAGCGCCACTTTCCCAAGGATGGCAAAGTCTACCGCGGCGATGAGTGCGGGCGTGATGACGAGGATACACTGCATGCTGATGTACGCATTGACACCAAACGGTTCAAAGTGTCCATGGACACGAAGCGCGTGTCCCACGGCTTCGAAGAGACACCCCAGGGTGAGAATGACGAGCCACCACTGGCGGTAGCGAAAGTTCTGAACAAGATGCCATACGCCCGAGATGGCGAACAGACAGGCAAAGATGATGGGTGCCGAGAGCACAGGGAGGTAGCCATAGGGGCCTCGTGCTAGCTCTTGGCTCGTCCAAGCACGGCGTGATACGGCTGTGGCCACGATGACCGGGTCGATCGTGGCGATGCTAGGCATGTCTGGAAACTGTGAGGTAAGATGTTTGGCTTCTTGAGGGAACCCAGACCAAGAAGACGTCTCATTTATACATTCGAGAGGCTGTCCGCTCGACACAGCAAGATACGAGGGCTGATACGTGCGTGCTAGAGCAGAGCCACCTCTGACACGCTCACGGGGCACCATGGGGCTGCCGAGGTTTCCGACCATCATGCGTTGCCGCATAATGTGATGAGGCACACAGCCTTATCTCAACCCTGACGGGGGCTGACAGAGCGCAAGAGCGTCGGTCGGAAGAGTGACGGCTACGCAAGGTGACACTTTTTCTCCGGGCGGAGATTCGGGATTCGGGCTGTCGCCATCGCTCCTTCCAGCGGAAGCACGCCCGAACGGACAGCCATGTTCCGATATCCGAATCGTTGCGAGCGATAACTTACTGCAGCACGGAGCTCCCTGCTGAGGTTAGAGCGCCACGTGCCTTCGGACGGATGTGCCAATCATGCTGTCATCCATGAGCACTCGGAAGAGCCCCAAATTTCGGAAGTGGCAGTGTGGTGTTCTTATGCTGATCGCGTCGGAAAATTAGTGAGAACGCAATCTCGACCGACGTACGTCAAGTCCCGGGCGCGCACCACGTGGGCCGAGGTAGCACAGCGCAAGCCGCCTGGATCGCATGATATCGCGGAAGCCGGAACGCGGGTAGCTTGCGACCCTTGGATAAGCCAGCTGAGACAATTCAGCTCTGCCCGCTGCCCCTCGTTTACGTCGTCAACGCCGTCATGCTGTCCACTCTCCCTGGAAGGTTATGATTCACCGTGACGGAGCTGGCGTAGCAGCGCATTTGAGGTCGACAATCCAAAGCGAGCATTGTTATGCCTTCGGCCGCTTACACTGTGTTCACGTCACCCGACTTCCGAAATTGTGCACAGCGACGTGCCAATGGCGCAAGGACTCAGCTCGCTTGCAAAGAGCCGGCCGGAGCCAAAAAACGCAACGAGTGCGGCACCCGACTCCACCTCGATCGCCCGACACGCGCCGGCAGAGCCATTCCTTCTCACCAACACCTTTTCCCTCTGAGCCGGCCCATCCCACAGCGCCGCTCTTCGCCCAGCATGACGTCCAAGATTCCCGGGATGCAGCACCTGCAGTCGTTCACGCATCGCAAGGAGAAGGAGTGCCGCAAGCCCGAAGAGGGCCTCAAGAACGACCTCATCATCCGCGCCGCCCGTGGCCACCAGACCGAACGCGCACCATGCTGGATCATGCGTCAGGCCGGAAGGTACCTGCCTGGTGAGTAGCTGCTGCCGGAGTCGAAGCCATCTTTCCTGCCCCTCAACAAAGCTGACACTCCCTCTTCTGGTGCCGCGCAGAATTCCGCAAGATCCGCGAGGACCACGACTTTTTCGAGTGCTGCCGCAACCCGGAGCTGGCGTCCGAGATCACGGTGCAGCCGATCCGACGCTACTCGGGACTGCTGGATGCAGCGATCATCTTTTCGGACATCCTGGTGGTGCCGCAGGCCATGGGCATGGAGGTGGAGATGCTGCCGGCCAAGGGACCGCACTTTCCGGACCCGCTGGTGACGCCCAAGGACGTTGCGACGAAGCTTCGAAAGAAGGTGGACGTGGAGAAGGAGCTGGGATACGTGTACGAGGCGATCAAGCTCACGCGCACCAAGCTGGACGGCGAGGTGCCGCTGATCGGCTTCTGCGGAGCGCCGTGGACGCTCATGGCGTACATGGTGGAGGGCGGCGGCAGCAAGACGTTTGAAAAGGCCAAGACGTGGCTGTTCAAGTATCCGGAGGAGTCCAAGGAGCTGCTGCAGCGCATCGCCGATGTGTGCACCGACTTTTTGGTCGGGCAGGTCAAGGCGGGTGCGCAGCTGCTGCAGGTGTTTGACTCGTGGGCGGGCGAGCTGTCGCCGGCCGACTTTCGCCAGTTTTCGCTGCCGTACCTGCGCTCGATCGCGGCGTCGGTGCGCGACATTCTGTCGACCAAGTCGATCCCGTGCCCGCCGCTCATTGTGTTCGCCAAGGGTGCGCTGGGCCACTCGCTGCCCGAGGTGGTCAAGGCGGGGTACGACGTTGTGGGGCTGGACTGGACGGTGGAGCCGTGCGTGGCGCGCAAGGTGGTGGAGCTGGCGTCGCCGGGCAAGGCGGGCTTCAAGGATGCCAGCGGCCAGAACGAGGCGGGCCACCGTCTGGCGCTGCAGGGCAACATGGATCCCTCGGTGCTGTACGCCGGCAAGGAGGCGATCGAGGCCAAGGTGGACCAGATGCTGCGCTCCAAGAAGGGCGGCTTTGGCGGCGGAGGCGCCTACATCGCCAACCTCGGCCATGGCATCACGCCGGGCGTCGACCCGGAGGCGGTCAAGATCTACCTCAAGGCGGTGCACCGCATCAGCCGCGAAGTCAACAGCGCTCTCGACGAAGAGTAGAGATGCTCTGAAGCACGCCCGAGTAGTCTGATACAAAATAAGCCATGCGATTGTCACTTGTTCATGCTTGTCTGGATGTGCCTGCGGGATGTTCCGAGCGGTTGTGCGGAAGTGAGCAAGATCGTTTTCGAAAAAGCTCTCAGCTGTTAGACTTGGGATTTTGCAGTCTGGGCTTGCAGTTCCCCACAGATGCAGGTGGGGCCAGAGGTGCATGCATGCGGCCATGCTGCAGGAGGGCGCGGGATAAGCTCGCGACGGTCGCAACGCGCCGTCGCTCTTAGCTTGTCACGCTCCAGATTCTATATACAGTAAGAGTCGGGATCAAATGTCGAGTAAAGCGTGTGATCAGGCTCAGACTCGGCGACAAATGCGTGTGACGGAGAGAGGGAGAGAGACAGAGCGTCGAACATAGCTGCTCCGACGGCGATGCCGGTGCTCTCATCCTGCAGCGAGATGCATGTGCGGGGACGAGCACCGGTCAATCTGCTACTGACAACGTCTGCGCGCATATGCTCCGAGGCGACGGTCGCATCCCGCGCGAAGACATGCATCCAGCAGTCACGTCCCACGGTCGAGCCAGACAAGCTTCGTCGGGCGTGATGCGAAGGAGTGGCGTGGGATGTGGCAGCGCGTCGCTCAATTTGGCGGAACTCTTTGGCGTGGCTCCTTCAGCGGGCTCGCTTGATCACCTCGGATCAACCGAAGACAAGAGCGGGTGGATCAGCTGGATCTGCAACGGCCGCTGTCAGTAAATCAGTCACTCACTTGACGTTACAGACGCTCACGCGAGCTGCTCCTCGCTGCTCCCGCGCCGCGCCCTTTTGGGCCTCCACTTTTGTCTCGGCCTTGGCCGCCTTTTACGCCGATCGTCTGCTGGCGATTGCGGAGCAGAGTGGTGCGCATAGATTGCCGCGCATCGAGCAGCACCGGCTATGTGCAGAAGCCCTAGAGAGCTACAGCAGCTAGTGCGGCGGCCCCTGACACCCCTTCCGTCCCCCCGCGCTCGACTGTAGCGCCCGTCGTGTGCCTCGCCGTGTGCCTCGCCGCGCACGGAGCCCCGCTCCGCTACCTTTAGTCTGCAGCCGTGACCCCCTTCCTCACCCCCGTCCCACCACTGCTTCATATCCTCCATCCGCGCTGCCGCCGCCGCCGCTGCCGCTTGCACTAGCACCATCACCCATCACCTTCGCTTCCTATCCGCCCCTTCCACAAAGAAACAAGCCTCCTCATCCGAGCCTCGACACCATCCGCTAGCTACACTTCCGCACTAGAAGCCTTCGCTTCATTTCGCTTAGACTCAGGATCGTACCTCCTCTCAAGCCCCTCGTCGCGCCACCGCAAGCCTAGATAGACTACCCTCGTCCCGCTGTCAACCGACCCGCTGTCAACCCACATTGATCTGCATCTCATTCATCTCTTGCACGCGTTTCAACCCACCATCTCCCGCTTGCTTATATATAGCTAGAGCCGCTTCTCACTTCTTCGTTCATCCACACGCGCATACACCACCTCCTCAACGCTTGCAAGTCGAAGCCATCGACCCTCTTCATCAAGCACAATGAGGTTGTCATTCGCGTCGACAGCCTCGACGCTCGCTGCAGCCCTTCTGCTCTCGGCCCCGGCTCCTGCCCAGGCTTCCCTCGCCAAGTCAAGCGGCCTCAAGACCCTTTACGAAGCGCTCGCTGACATCACGCGTGCCCCTTCCGAAAAGCACCTTCCTCAGGGACAGCAGCTCGTCGGCCTCAGCTCGGACCCCACTCAGCCCGGTGTTCAGTGGAGTGTACAGCAGGCTCAGCAGGTCGTGCTCCAGAGCGGCGACCTCAACGCCCCCTCCTACAAGCTCGTCACCAACGGCGAAAAGACTGCCGGCTCTAGCGCTGCTTCGCCTGCTGCCGCCTCCCCCGCTTCCACCTCCTCCTCCGGCTCCTCCAACTCCAACCCAGGCATCACCAATGCCGACTCGGCGCTCTCCTCAAGCTCCTTCTCGCCCGTCAACCCGCCCTCCTTCCCGCTCGCCGTGAGAAGCCCCTACCTCAACGCTTGGCTGCCCTCGGGCTCAAACCGTGCCTCCACCCCTCCCAACACCGTCGGAGATGGCGGCTACCTCGCCGGCGAGTGGCCCGCCTTCTGGACTTCCTCCTACGGCGCCGACGGCGAGTTCCGCCTCGGCTGGACCGGTTACATTCGCATCGACAACGTCACGTACGAATGGATGGGCAATGGCTTTGGCACCCTCGTTCGCGCCGGCCAGGCCGCCAAGCAGCTCAGCGCAGAGTACACCGCCACACGCACCATCTTTGCCTTCGAGGCAGACAAGGTCAGGTTCAACGTCACCTTCCTCACCCCCATCACCCCGGACGACTACCTCCGCCAGAGTCTGCCGCTCAGCTACCTCCACGTAGAACTTGACACCTCCACCATCAAGGGTCGCAGCATCCAGCTCTACACCGACATCGACGAGCGCTGGGTCACCGGCCACGACTACGACTACGAAGACTTCCCCTACGATCAGCAGTACTACGAGAAGAACGACACCTCGGTCTTCTTCGTCACGCGCAAGCATCCCGAAGTCTACACCGAGTTCCGCCAGAGGGCAGAGTGGGGCAATGCCACCTATGCCGCCCGCAACCACACCGGCCTCTACTCGCGCAACAACAACAACGTCGTCACCCACACCGAGTTCATCGACACCGGCAAGCTCTCCTTCGACCACGGCCCCGTCCTCGGCCCCGACAACTCGTTCGCCTTTGCCGTCGACTTTGACGCCAAGCACGCGGACAAGGATGCGCTATTCGTCGTCGGTCACATGCGCACCCCCTATGTCAACTACATCCGCGCAAAGCACCCCGGCACCAATTCTACAAAGAGCTACCAGGAGGACCGATACGGATACTGGCAATCTGAGTTTGGCGACAAGCTCGAGGACGCCGTCGCCTTCTTCATGAACGATTTCGAAAACGCACTCGAGACCGCAAAGGCGTTCGACAAGCAGGTCGCCGACGACTCGCGCGCTGCTGTCGGCGGAGGCGCCGTCGGCGACAAGTATGCCGCCATCACCCAGCTTTCCGTGCGTCAGGCGTTTGCCACCTTTGAGATCACCATCAGTCGAGATTCCAAGGGCAGGTACAACACCTCCGACACCCTCCTCTTCCTCAAGGAGATCTCGTCCAACGGCGACATGTCGACCGTCGACGTCATCTTCCCGCTATTCCCTCTGCTCTCCTATGCCAACCCCAACCTGCTGCGCGACCTGATGAAGCCGCTCTTCGAGTACACCGAGTCCGGTCTGTACCCGAACAAGTGGTGCGTGCACGACCTCGGCGTGTATCCCAACGCCTTTGGCCACAACGACGGCAACGATGAGCCCATGCAGGTCGAGGAGTCGGGCAACATGATCTGGATGACGCTCCACTGGGCCCAGCTCGTGGGCAAGTCCAAAGCGCTGCCCTTCCTCGAGGAGCACTACGACATCATGAAGCAGTGGACCGAGTATCTCGTGGCCGACAGCCTCATCCCGGCCGAGCAGCTGTCCACCGACGACTTTGCCGGCACGCTCGCCAACCAGACCGACCTCGCCATCAAGGGTATCACTGGTATCGCCGCCATGTCGCGCATCGCCGACATGCTCGGCCACTCCAAGGATGCCAAGTCGTATGCCAACATCTCGACGACCTACATCAAGCAGTGGCAGACGCTTGCCATCTCGCACGATGCCTCGCACACCAAGCTCGCCTATCAGACCGACGCCTCGTGGGGCACGCTGTACAACCTGCTTGCCGATCGCATGCTGGACCTCAACCTCGTTCCGGAGGCGGTGTACAAGATCCAGGATGCGTGGTATCCGCGCGTGCAGGAGAAGTACGGTGTGCCTCTGGACTCGAGGCACAAGTGGACCAAGACCGACTGGGAGATGTTTGCCGCCGCTGCGTCCGATGACCCGGCGACGCACAAGCTCTTCATCGAGCTGCTGTACAAATTCATCGAGGATGGCAAGACCGATGCGCCCTTCACTGATCTCATGGAGAGCACCACGGGCGACTTTCCCAAGCAGCCCGAGGATCCACTCATCCACTTCCTCGCACGCCCCGTCGTCGGCGGTCACTTTAGCTTCCTTGCAAAGGCCAAGGCTGATAAGGCCAACGGCGTGGCAAGCGGCGCGTACAAGTATGGTGATGAGAACGATGTCATCTCCAACAAGACTTCGGCTACTTCGGAGGCTGCGGGCAAGCAGGCGGCGTTCCAGGCACCCATGCATGTCGGCACGCAAGACGAGCGTCGCAAAAAGTCAAACACCCTCTCGAGCGGCTCGCAGCGCGCCTTCCAGGTGCCTGCTTGAGTTCATAACATCTTCACCTCTGCCTTCCATACAAGCCTCATCAGAATTCCTGGTTCGGGGGCTGAGTACAACATGCGAAGCAATAGAGACTTGCATTGCACGATTCTGCTCTAGTAGTTGTGGATCTGAGATTGAAGCGCAGTCGAGTGAGCTTGTGAAGAGGCTGGCTTAGGATTCGTGTTCGATCTGGTTGATGAGTGTGCCGACACCGTGCGAGATGGTGACGGTGAAAGTGCTTCCGTGCTGCAGCGTGCGTTTGGGCTGACTGGTCCAGCCAATTCCAGCTGGCGTGCTGTTTCGACCAAACGCAAAGGGGTTAGAAATGCCTGATTGCAGAGATGAGGGCCGAGCGCAACGTACCCGGTGAGAATGATCGTTCCGGCGCGAAGCGTGGTGCCCTGCGACAGGAACGAGATGATCTTTGGGATGGAAAAGATCAGATCACTTCAACATCATACAGAGACACGGGGAGGTCAGTTCAATCCTATCTACTCGGATGAGGGAGGTTTGGGACGTACCTGAGGTCGCTCTTCTGTACGACTTTGCCATCTAGGCTTGCTGAGATCTGCACTGCCGTCATGTTGGCAATGGCGTCTTTGTGGACAAAGGCAGGACCGATGGGACATGCGCCATCAAAGCCCTTGGAGTAGCTCCACTGCGACTGTGAAAACTGCGCCTTGCGCGACGAAACGTCGTTTGCCGCCGTAATTCTATCCTTTCCAGCTCAAAGGTCAACTACATCGAACAATCAATCTCCTAGGCTGGGGTAGACTTACCCAAGCAGATGATCCATGGCGTTTTGCTCGGAGACGTTCTTGCAGTCTTTGCCGATAACGATCACCACCTCTGCCTCGTAATCCGCCGCATCGTCCTGCACAAAACTTTTGGGGATCACCGTCTTTTGCGGCCACGGTCCTGCTAGAGCTGTATCGGGCTTGGTGAAAAGCGTTGGGACAGTCGGGATTTCCATACCCACCTCCTTGGCATGCGTGATGTAGTTCAATCCGATACATCGGATCATACCTACTTCGCTCGCAGCGAGGGGCGATAAAAGACGACCCACAGTCACTTCTTCGCCCGTACGCTCGCCTGGATGAAGGATGGACGTGCCCGAGTACACGTGCACTCGAACAGGCTGAGAAGAGTACGTCGCTTGACCCACGTCGAGCTCGGTATCCACAGGCTCGCCGATGAGAGGGGTAGTGCTGTTGGATTGTGTGTCGGTGGGTACAAAGCGTACCAGCCGCGAGTAGGCGCATGTAGCTGTCATCGTAGCAAAGCCCGACAAACAAAGCTTGACTGTCTTGAATCTTGGCGTTTCTAAGCGCGAGCGACGGAGGAGGAGAGAAGACAAGGTGCGACCGAGGATCATCTCCTGCCTTGAACTCGAGGATGGAAGAGGGAGGACAAATGACCGGCCAGGCTTGAACGCCGGACTTTACCCCGGATTTGCAGCTCGGTTCGGTCCAAGAGTGGCCCGTGTCCACAGGAGCCGAATAAGCACAAAACCCCCACATCGCCGAGGCTATTATTTCGCGGCCTTTCCTGGAAGCAGCTCCACCACGCCATCCGACCCTCACTCTTCCGACCAAGGCACACATGCACACACACCCGCTGAACAGTGAATCAACTGCATTTTTACCGTGTCGATGAGCTTCAACGATCGAACAACAGCGCACGACGCGGCGGCAGTTTCGGCGCCGGTACCACCAGAGCCGGCATGCCCGTTCCGACGGTCTGCGCAGGGTTGCCCATGATGATGCTCTCACTCACGCCGAGCACCTCGTCCTTCTTGCCAAAGAGCGCCGCATCGAACAGATGGTCGGTCGTCTTCTCGAAACTGGCGAGCATGAGCACGCTGTCCTTCATCTTGGCCACGCCGAACCGCGTGATGCCCAGCACCTCGCCCTTGTACGTCATGGTGTCGGCGAGCAGCATAATGTGTCGCGGGTCGATGCTCATGCCGTGCGCCGACATGGTCGTCTCGATCTCGCGGTACACCGACGTGCGAGCCGCCTCAATACCCAGCACCGACTGCATCTCCATCACGTGGTTCGTGTGCGTCTGCGTGCCGATCACTCCCTCGGTCGTCATCACCTTGAGCAGGCCGTAGCCTTCCACCAGCAACTTGCGCGTGCCCTTTTCGTCCGAAATGACGGCGCGTGTCGCCTGCGGGATGCCCTTGACGACGATCGACGGCAGCGCACGCTTGAGCGCCTTGAGGTTGTAGTACACCTCGCTCTCCTTGTCGACGCCCTCGGGCGGCACGTAGATGCGGATGCGATTCTTCTTGGGCACCACCATCACGCGCTCCTCCTTGATCTTGAGCTTGGGCGCATTCACAATCGCCCACTTGATGTCGTTGAGCGTGATCTCGAGCTGCAGCTTCTGGATCGCGTCCATGTCAATGTGCACACCCAGGTAAGTGTACTGCGCCGCCCACGCTTCTTCGATCACCGAGGCAATGTCGCCAAGGTACGTCTTCTCGATTCGTCCCTTCACAATGCGTGCTGCGCGCTCCGACTTTTCCGAAACCAGCTTGGCCTCGATGATGGGCGTGTTGATCACCTTGGCCGCATTGATGATCTCCTTGATACGCGGCACACCCAGCGTGACGTTCATCGACGCGACACCGGCAAAGTGGAACGTCTTGAGCGTCATCTGCGTGCCTGGCTCGCCAATCGACTGCGCTCCCACCGCACCCACAGCCGAACCGGGCTCGATCTTGGCCCTCATGTACTTGATGTAGCACTGCTGGAGGAAGGCGAGAACTGCTGCCTCCTTGACCTTGGTCTTGTTGTCGACGATCGCCCACTGGTCGCGGTTGGCGCCGATGGACAGATCCGTATGCTCGTCCCAGTGCTCTTCGCGCTCCTCGGCACCGTACATGCCAAACGCCTCGCGCGTGGCGACCGCGCGCTTGAACACGTTCTCGTGCAGGAACTCGTGCACAGAGTCGCGGTACTTCTGCGTGCACGTGTTGACGAACTTGGGGCTGGTGAGTTCGCGCTGAACGATCTCCATGATCTCGTAAGGGAACAGTCCTCGCCCAGGCAGGTGGCGTGTGATGGCGACGCAGTGACGCCAGAGGCGGAAGGGCTCGATGGGCATGGCATTGCCCTCGAGTTCCGCAGGATCCAGGCCGTCGTCTCCGTAGATGAACTGCACCACACCGCCGACCGAGTTGCGCACACTGAGATCGTAGTGGGTCGAGAGATCCTCCAGCGCCTTCATCAGTCGACGCTGCATGTAACCGGTCTCGGCCGTCTTGACTGCAGTGTCGACGAGACCTTCTCGGCCGGAGATACCGTGGAATAAGAATTCGGTGGGCGTCAAACCGCTGAAGAACGAGTTTCGCACGAAACCCTTGGAAAGCGGATCCTTGGACTTCTTGGGGAAATGCGGAAGCGATCGATCCTGAAAGCCGTTGGGCACACGGGAACCTGCGATAATCTGCTGGCCTACACATGCGACCATCTGCGCGACGTTGATCTTACTACCCTTGGAACCGCAGAAGGCCATGACGAGCGGCGCGTTGTGCCGGCTGAGCTCTGTCATGCAGATCTCACCGACGTCGCTTCGGACGCCGGAGAGCACACCGGAGATCATGTTTTCGAGCGTCTGCTCCTGATCGCATCCTGGCAGGTTCTCGAGCTTGCCGCGCTTGGCCTTCTCGATGAGGTCCAAGCACTCGGCGTAAGCTGCTTCGACCTTGGCGTCTTTGTTCTTGCGCAGATTGGGGCCGGGAATCACGTCGTTGATGCCGAGCGAGAAGCCCTGGTTGGCGAGCCAACGAGCGCACGTCTTTGCGAGGCGGTTCATGGCGGTGATGGCCGCATCGGGCCCGTAGTCGCGGAGCATCACACCGAACACGGAGTTCTTCTTTCCGTCACCGACAGTGGACTTGTCAAACACACCGCACATGACCTCGGAGTTGACGATGACGAGCCAGCCATCGTTGGGCGACATGTCCTTGGGATGGCCGCCGGTGGGCTTTTCAAAGGTACGGCACTGCGCCTCGAGGTTGACGATGTGCGGGCTCTTGCTGTTGGGACGGATGAGACACGACATGACTTGCTTGCCGGTCCAGAGGCGGACGGGCTTCATGATGGCGGGTGGTGGAATGTCGATGTGCAGATTGGCGTCGGCAAAGTAGCTGCAGATCTGGGAGAACTGCGCTCGGTCGAAGAAGCGATCGCGCTTGGAGATGAGGTAGGAGGCGGTGATGAAATCCTGAATGGCGGCCACGATGGGTTCGCCGTTTCTGGGCGTGACGAGGTTGTGCTTGACACCCATGAGGATCGTGGCTTCCGTCCTGGCCTCTTCGGTTTGAGGAACGTGCATGTTCATCTCGTCTCCGTCAAAGTCGGCGTTGTATGGGTTGCAGGCGCACTCGTTGAGACGGAAGGTACGCCAGGGCCGGACCTTGACACGATGCGACATGATTGAGAGCTTGTGAAGCGAGGGCTGTCGGTTGAAGAGGACGATGTCGCCGTCGCGGATGTGGCGCTCGACGACGTCGCCGACGCGGAGCTTCTGCGCGAGTTCCTCGCGCATGCCTGGGAATTTGAGGAAGCGCTTGAAGCCGGTTTTGCCGTCCATGAGGTAGTTGGCGCCCGGATGGACGTCGGTGCCGTTGCGGACGGCCTGACGAAGCTGCTCGATGTTGTGCTCAAAGACGCGCTCCGGGTAGGTGAGGATCTTGGCGACCCTCTGGGGAACGGCGACCTCGTCGATCTTGAGGTTGGGGTCGGGACCGATGACGGTTCGACCGGAAAAGTCGACACGCTTGCCGGACAGGTTGCCGCGGAATCGACCCTGCTTGCCCTTGAGCCGCTGGCAGAAGCCGCGGCTGGGCTTCTGACCCGGCTGTGTGGGTACGCCTGGCAGCTCGGAGTTGATGTAGAGGGCGACGGTGAGCTGGAGGAACTCCCACTGCTGGACGAGCTGGCTGGTGGTGGTGCCCTTGCCGCCCTTGACTAGGCCGAGCTTGAGAAGGCTGTTGGTGAAGATGATCTCTGTGAGCTTGATGGTGACGTCGTCCTCGTTGGTGGCGCCATCCTGTGCGACCGAGGGACGAATGCAGACGGGTGGAACGCAGATGTACTGCCAGATGTACTCTTCCGGGCGACCGAATTCGGGACGCAAACCGAGAAGCTCGCAGTCCTCGTCGGAGATGCGCTTGAAAAGGTCGAGTGCCTTGAGCGGATTGAGGTCTTCCTGCGCCTTGTTGAGATGGGGGGTGATGTCGCCATTGCCCATCTTGATGTTGGTGGCGAAGGATGCTCTGAACTCTTCGTGTTCTGCCGCGGTCTTTTTTGCTCTGAACTTTTCGTGGACGATCTTGAGCTGACCCTGCTTCTTGACGGTGCCGTTGGTATAGCCGCACTTTGGGCAGTAGAGGACCTTGCGTGCGATGGTATTGACCGCCTTGAAGGTTCGTGTGCGGTCGAGGTTCTCGAGGTTGGGTCGGCGGAAGCGTTTGAGGAACTTTCTGCGGTCGGGCTCTTCGAGCAGGACGGTCGCGCAGTTCTTGCAGATGCTCTGTAGGATGGCGACGGTATGCTTGAAGAAGCCGATGTGGAATACGGGCAGGACGAGCTTGATGTAGCCATAGTGTCCGACGCAGTCAGCCATTTTCAGGTGGCAGGTTTCGCAGAGCGAGTTCTTGTCTGATACGCCGAGACGCCTGTCGAGGGTGCCGTTGGCTACCGGTCTGCGCTCAGCCTCGCCGATGGTGTAGAGATCTCTGGTGGTAACCTCGATCTCTGACATGTTGACGATGTCCTGTTTGGAGAGCACACCGAACTGGATGTGCTTAATCTTTTTGGGCGCATCTTGGGAGACGAGCTGCTTCATGGCGGCGGCTGTGTAGGGCGTTGCGCGGCCAGCGATTGAAAGTGTTGATGAAGGAAAGTCTGCCTTGCGCGCGCTGCAAGTCCTCTGCTGGTGCGACGGGCAAGAGAGGGCCTACAAAGATCTCGAGACAGTCGTACGCCTGATGTCGTGCGGTGCTACGCTCGCATGCTCGGTGTGTGCGGTCGACGAAAGGAGAAGGTGCAAGTGCGGATGACGGCGCAGGGCGGTAGAGTAGACCAGGAAGCTGAGCCGAAACCAGCCTTGAAGACTGATGGGTGTCGCGACGAGATGCCAAGTGTTGTATGCAATCGCAGTAGTGGAGGTTGCGGATGCCGGAGGAGAACAGGCGATGATTAGAGCAGCGGGATGGGCGGAGTCATCAGAGCGACGTGATCGTCGAGTCCGGAGGCGTTGAATGCGGATTCAGGGTCGTGACGAGGAGTAGGTGAAGAGGAGGAGGGATGGTGATGGTATTCGGTCAAGTGCAGCTTGCAACGCCGATGTATCTTCGCAACGCTGCTTCGCCTTCTCAAAAAATTTCCCTGCCCTCAGACGCCCCACTCTCATCTCGAAAAATTGGCGCAGCAGAAGCACAGGAGAGGAGCGCGCCAGCCACAACCGTTACAGTCGGACATGTCTTCCGAGTTCCGAAGTGCGGACGCCCGAAATGCGGACCTCTCACTCCACACGCATCCAAACCGCACCCGCACCCGCACCCGCACTCGGAAGATCCGCAGAGCAACACTTTCGAAAAGTGCATTCGCTATTTGGATCTTGCCGTGCCTTCTGTTCCGTCACTCACATCCATCACCCACCACATTATGCAAGAGGCAGAGACGGAAAGCTTGGCGGAGAGCATCCGTCGCTTCTCGCTCTCGGATGAGCCGCTTTCCACCTCGACGGCTCACTCGTTCGTCGATGCCTTCGCACCCCTCTCCCACCGCGTACCGCTCGCGCAGCACTCGTCGGCTCAGCTCAAGGACGCCGATGCCGTCCTCACCGAGCTCAAGCAGGCGCGCAGCACCGCACTTGTCACGCTTGCCTCGCGCTCCTCCTCGGCTTCTGCCTCAACCGCTTCCAACAAGATCACGGACGAGAACCTTCCGCAGCTGCTCACTCCCGTTGTCCGTTCCAAACTGGCCGACACCACCCCACACAGCCTGCTCGCCGCGCTCAACTTTTTGGCGGCCCTCTTCAGCGTACTGCCCACCGAGGCGCACGACATTCTCATCGCAGAGGGCATCATCGATCTCGTTCTAGAAGCTCCAGATGCCTGCAACGCCGTCCGTCGCCCCACATCCGATTCCGCATCGTCGGATCATCCGTCGCAACCGCTGCAGCTGCGCGACAACCAGCTCGTCAGCTTGGCCGTCGCAGAGCTCGTCTCCTCCGCAGCCAATTCCACAGTCACACGCAAGTTTCTGGCAGGTCAGCAGGCTCTCCTCGATTGGCTCGACATCGCCTGCGTCCCTCGAAATACCAGCTCGTCCGCGTCCACGCCCGCTTCGGACTCGCTCCCAAAACCAAACGCAGTCGCCATCCTGTCTGGGCTCGCAGACGTCAAGATCTATCGCGCCACCGCCTCGGAATCCGTTCAGGGTCTTTCTCAGTCGCTCTCTTCCCAGCAAACGTCGCAGCAGGACCACATCCGCAAGATACAGCAGGACAGGTCAGAACGTCAACGCAAGGACCACACTCTCTTCGATGCTATTCGTTTAGAACTGCTGAGTCGTGATCCAAGCCCTGCACCAGCCAAAACTCTCACGTCTCTCGACCAAGTCGCTCGAGTCGAACTCGATCGTAGCGTACAGCTCGGCTGTCTCGAAGCTTTGGCCTACCTCACAGTCCAGCCGGTCTTCAAAGATCGATTGGCAGCCGATCCGCGCCTCCTCACAATCCTTTGCACCACTTTCAATCTCGCGGCACCCAAATCTACCGGTACAGCAAAGACAGTCGACGTGGACAGCCAAAGATTCGATGGCGCCTTCCAGCTCGGTCTCGCCACCATTCTTTCCAACCTCACCGCATATCCAAAGACCCTTACAGCCGAGGAGAAGCAAATTCGTCGGCTTCGCAAGTTCGCCAATGCCCAAGAGACGAAGCAGAACGACGCCGCATCTGCAGACAACGACAACGGCGACGACGACGACGAACTCGAGACGGTCGAGCAAGCGGATAAGAGATGCGCCGCCGTCTTGGACGCCCGAGGCATCGAAACGCTCTGCTCTCTCGCCCTAGCAGCTCGTCCATCCCCTAACTCTACAAGTGCGGGCCTGAAGGTCAATCCCAGCAAAAGCGTCCGCTTTGCTTGCAGTGACGCCCTTTTGGCCCTCCTCACAAAGCAAGACCGCACTGTCCGCGGCAAGGCCGTGCAGCAAGGCGCACTCAAGGCGGTTCTGGCGCTCTCAGCTCCCGTGCTTCACGACCTTCTTCCTGCACCTAGCACCAAAACCGATGCCGCGCAGTCGAGAGCAAGCCCGACCGGCCTCTTTTCTCGAGGCGCAGAGCCATCAACTCCAAGCATCACCTCGCACGACCTCGCTCCCTTGCAGGCTCTGGCAAAGCTCCTCATCTCCCTCAATCCCTCCATCCTCTTCCCATCAGAGCAAGGCCTCCTCTCCGTCACCCCGGTCATCTGCAGCCTTTTGCTCGCCCCAGCTGCCTCCCAACTCCAAAAGTTCGAAGCTCTCCTGGCCCTCACCAACCTCGCCTCGCTCTCTCCTCAGATCTGCCTCAACATTGCCGCCTTCTCACTCGAGACTGCCACCAGAGATAAGATCACAAGCGACTCGAATACCGCATTCAGCTCGACATCCGTGCTCGCACAAGCATGCGAACAGCTGCTCATGGAAGATCATGCCATGGTTCGGAGGGCCTGGATCGAGCTGCTCGTCAATATGCTCCAGGTTCAGGAAGTCTTCGAGTACTTTGTCGCCAGTTCTCCTTCGGGCTCGGATAACAAGCACGGCTCGAGCGAGCAACAAAGCCGACTCACACTGCGCCTCAGAACGCTCCTCGGTCTGTCAGAGGTAGACGATTGGGCGCATGTGAACCGCATCAACTCTGACGAGTCTCCAGGCGCCTCAACATCACAGTCAAGCCCCGCAGGCGGGGAACCCTCGCTCGCAACCAGAATGGCAAGCTTGGCGATCCTAGCCATGGTGTCCGACTCCGAGCCGGTGGCGCATTCTTTGCTCTCCCTCGAAAGGCTCTTCCCCGTGCTGCTCACCAACCTCGTGCTCGATCGATCCGACCAAGACACTCGCAATCAATGGGAGCGAGCCGATCTGCAAGCGTCCAGCGCGGTTCAGCCGAGAAATAAAGCTGATGCACAAGCTCTGGCAGAGCTCAACGGCATCAACCTCAGCCTCCGTGCCAGCTATGTCATTCTCAACGTGCTCCCGCATCTCAAGCGCGAAGAAGATGCTTCGTCCAAACCAAACGGTGGCTGGCAACGAGATGTCTTCCGGACAACGCTGCGAGACACAATCACCCACCACATCGCCCAGTGCAAGCAACCTGGCGCACAGGATCACGTCACCCAGGCCCGCAAGGGACTCCTCGAGGTGTTGGCCGAGTGCCTCAAAGCCGCTTGAACATCTCAGTCGGCAGTAGCTTGCCCGATTCATTCCGCCCGGAGTCTATGGCGTCAGATTGTATTTCGATGCTTGCGAGCACATGGAATCTACTGCTCTACGCTAGGAGAACGAGGTCTGTTGCCAGCCGGACTTTGCCTGTAGGTCCACTACCTTGCGTATCCCGTCCGAAGCGGTGTACGCCACCTGACCGATCGCGCTCTTGGGCGCCTTGACTCGGACGTTCAGACCCGAATCCGTCTGGTTCCAGCGAACGCGGATGTAGCCGCTCTCGGTCCTCTGGTCCACGCTTGCCCAGCTGAGACCGTAGGCGTCCGGTACAGGCTCCACCACAAACTTGGCGTAGCCGGGGGCCAACGGTCTCAGACCGGCAGCGTATCGTGGCAGCACGTACGTGGGCGCGCTCGACCAGGGGTGGCTGTGACTCGTAAAGAGCGACAGACCAGGTTGACCCGTCTGGCTCATGTACTCCCAGGTGGTGCCCGTGTTGGTGGAGACATTGGTTAACATCTGAGTCCAGATGCTCTTGGTCAGCTCGGCCGCCATCTTGTGCTGTCCAGCCCCTGCCAGCGCATCCAGCAGAAAGCCGTTGACGTTGGGCGAGATGTTGGCGGTGGGATCGTCGATGGCAGCCGAAGTGTCGAGGTAGCCTCCAATGGGAACCTGGACCTGCTTCAGTCGACGAAGAAGCGCCGCTGTATGCTCCGTGTCATTGGCCAAGACAGCTCCACTCTCGAGTGCGAATGCAGTCGCAGCGATCGAAAAGTTGCCGTCCGCCATGGAGATGCGGAAGCCTCCGTTGTCGGAATCCCACAATGCCCACAGAGCCCCCTGCAGCTTGTCTGCAGTGGACGTGACCGTCGAGTTGGACGAGAGCGCATCGAACTTCCTCAGAGCGTTGAGAGCAAGGAAGCCGATGGCAGATCCCTGTGCTGGGCCCAGGAAGCCTGGGAAGTTCATCAGACCCGTGGTCTGGTTGGTGGAAGAGACGATGAAGTCTTTGATGTTCGATGCGTGCTCGAAGTTGGCCTTGGCCCAGCTGGTCCAGCCCCAGTTCTCGACGTAGCGCAGATACGCCAGCAGACCGAGCATGTCGTAGTCGAACAGGCCGTAGCTTCCAGGCGAAAGAGGGATGGGGATGTTGGCGTCCGCGCGCAGCAGGTAGTTGGGCTCTCCTCGTTGCGCCGCCTCTGCCATGCTCTTATCCGGGTCGTAGCCCATTCCAGGCGAGGAGGGAACCGATCCGTCTGCGATCTGATACTTGAAGATGTAACCGAGCGTTCCCTCGATCTGATCACGCCTGGCAGATGACGAGGCTACAGTGTGCACGGTGTGGTAGAAGTCACCGAGCCAGACCAACCTATCTCGCTTAGCACCGTCGAGGCATGTCGCGTAGCGGTTGGTGGCCACTCCGTACTCCTCAAGAAGCTGACCTGAGGTGTCCTTCATGTCATTCGAGTACAGCACGGTGCCGTTGGTCGCCACCGCCTTGACGTTTCGGTAGCGAGCCACATGGTCCTGCCACGGGCCAAAGCCAAAAGAGCCGCGAGTTCTCGACTGTGCAAGGGGAGCTTTCGGGAACCAGTACTTGCTCAAAGTAGTATTGAAGACGCTCTGCCCATCAATCGTGACCGCGAGGCTCTCCTCCGAAACGTCGGTCTGAATGGCAAGCCATTGCTTCTTGCGCACCGAGACCGGGAACGAGTCCAACACGTACGAGGTGAGGCTCGTCTGGTTGAGTAGCGAGAAGCCGTACCCGAGTGTGAGCGTGTCGTTGCGGATGTAGAGAAGAAGGCCGCCGTCAAGCGTCGAGACCGGGAATCCCACCGCCCAGCCCGTTCCGCCCTGTTCGATGCGACTCTCGAAGGTGAGCGTGTACGGTTCCATGGCATAGAATCTGCGAGTCAGAGCGGGTCGCTGACCGGGTACAAGGACACCCTGAGCACCGAGCGACCACGTCGACGGCTGCGAAGCCTGTTCAAAGCACGCTGCCAGCACGGTGCGCGCTCCAAGGCGCCAGATGTCGTTCAAGGTCTCGTCGGACGAGCTGAACTGTGACGGCACCTCGTCAGCGTCCAGGGTCGACATGGAGGGTACGAAGCCGACCGAGTCAAGCGTGGTGGGACCAGAAGCAGAGATGGACTGCCATCGCTGCCCACCTTGCACGGCAGGCGCTTGGTATTGTTCGCCGGCCAGAATCGAGAGGTCATGACTGCGATACGTATCGGCCAGCATGGCGGAGAAAGGGTAGGGACCATCTCCCTGCTCCTTGAGCAGGCCTGCGTACGCCTCTGTATACCTCACTTCGATCTGGGCGGCATTGCTCGAGGTAAAGATGGGTGTGCCACCAACCTCTCTGCCGTAATCGAGGACAGCGACCGGGTGTGTTTTGTTGAGGGTGATGGTCCCACAGTAGGGCTCGAAGTCGACACTGCTAGGGTCCGCAGGAACATTGGGCCCAAAATAGATGCGTTTCGGGCTGAAGATGCCGCGATCAGTGGGCGCGGCTTGCACAGCAAGCGCTGCTGAAGCCAGCAATGCGACGGTGCACCACATGGTTGAACACGGTCGATCTATAGTGGTCCGTCACGTTCCTCCGCTGGACGGCGTATGCAACGCTGAAAGGTAAGGGATGCTTGTGTCTTGAGAAGAGCTTAGACTAGCGAAGGATACCGCCGCTTAAGTACGCACGGACGCTGCTGACAGGCTACGTCCTTCGCATGGAGCAACGCGGGGTAATGTGGGGTACGTCAGAGTGGCCAAGGACCCTGAAGCATAGCCCGCATTGTCACGATGTGCTGTGTGCCACACTCCACGTGCAGCCATCGCTTCCGATTATAATCTCTCGTGGCCTCGCTTTGCGCTCCACTGGTGTCCATGTGGGGAGAGCGAGTCGACGATTGGGGTCAAGACGCCGAGACGGATCTGCGGGAATCCCAGCATCAGCAACTTTGAGAGTCCAGCAACTTTGAGAGGAGAAGAAGATTTCGGTTCGCTAGGAGAGGCACGCGTGTTGGCGAGGCTTCGGAAGCTGTGGGGGTCGGTGGAGCGGTGGAGCCGCGTTGTAGCCGAGGCACCTTCCCATCTGCTGCATGTCCTGACATGAGCTACAGTAGAGGCACTGCTCGTAACGCCCGCTCTGGCCCTGCATACCGCAACGGCATTTCGACGGGCGCATCTGTCGCACACTCTACTTCATTCCATACCGGCTCGACAGCGCGATATCCGACAGCTGACCATCGGAGCTTGGCGTCAGGGCGGAGTTTTAAGATTCTCAATTCAAGACAGTAAGGATTGACCCTATCAACTGGCATCTGTGCCCCACCCCGTGTACAGCTCAGAGCCAAAGATCGTCGGTGCCGAGACCTCGTCGAGTCCACATGCTCGTCGAGTTGAGATCGATCACGCCGCTGTCCACCTCGATCAGCTCGCCCGCCATCGTCTGTCGAATGGCTCGATCGATGCCCAGGGACACCTTGATGGCCGGGGGCGTCGGCTTGTACTCTTGCAGCTCGGCAGCTTCTTGGCCCTGCTTGGTCGAGATGAGCGCAAGGATGTTCTTCGCGGCCACCTCGGCCTGGTCCCACGCTGTGTGGCCTGCATTGATGGCTCCGAAGGCATCCGCAGCATCGCCGATCACGAATACGCGCGGATTGCTAGAGAGCTGCAGTGTCGGTTCGACTCTGGCCATGCCCGACTCGCTTAACGACGATTCGCCCAACAAAAGCGTGTTGGGTGTCTGGCCCAGGCAGAACAGCTGTCAGTTCGCAGCATCATCAAAAACCACAGTCAGCGCTTAAACTGCTTTTACGATGATCCTGACCCTGACATTTTCACTTACTGTCAGATCACCCTCGAGTTGACGCCCATCGAGGAGCCGGAAGGACCTTCTGTCGCCGCTCAGCGAGCCGAGGTCGACACGACTGCCGAGAACGAGCTCGACTCCCAACTCGGACAGCCGCGCAGCCGCTCTCTCGTGCATCCACGGATCGAAGCGAGGCAGCAGCTGGGCGCGAGAGTGAGTCAAGGTTACTCTCTTGGAACGACCATAGGTCACCGCAATGTCAGTTGCCAGTTCTAAGATCGTACAAACAAGGGGAGGTGGATCTCGTCAGTCTTGTGTGCTCAGCGTCTCGGCAAATAATCGTCAACAGCACTGGTGAATCAGTACTTACGGACGCCCAAGGCCCCTCCACCGATGATCACGATTGACTCTGCCTTTTCGATTCTCTCTTGCGCATCCCTGAGCCACTGCACCCCCCTAGTCTTGCTCCCGTCGTGCTGGCGGCTATCTTGCTCGCCGTTGCTGCTCCAAACGTTGATCGGATCCGGAAGGTGGCTGCCCAGAGCATAGACAAGATAGTCCCAGTGCAGCCACTGCACGCCGGCTGCTTTGTCGTTGATCAGCTCGTACGACACTCGTCGATTTTGCTGGTCCAGCTCCAAAACGTTGGCATGCAAGAGCTGATGCTGATCCCGCAGACCGAGCGCGGGCTTGAACATGTTGGTGTAAGGGATGAACACTTTTTGCTCGTGTCCGCGCACCACGCTCATGCGTGGAAAGGCGTACAGATGATTGGCATGCGTATTGCGTTCCAATACGACCACCCGCCAGTCCTCGGGCAAGCTTGCAACCAGCACTTGGATCGCACGATGCCCCGCGTACGATGCTCCCAGTACCGCGATCGTCTTTTTGGCGCCTGGCGCCGGTAGATTCATGTCGAGCGTCATCACAGCGAATGTGGCGATTACGCAGCTGAAGAGTCCAAGGACTGTGTTGCGGCTAAAAATGATGGGCTAGCCAGAGAGGGGATGGCGTCGAAGGAGAGATGACGGCAGTGACAAAGAAGAGAGAGCCTCCGAAGCCAGGCATCAAGTGACTTCAAAGGAGATCAGGGACACCAGCTCGTTGGTGACTCGAACTCAGCACAGCATAGCACAGCTCGCACCAACATACGCGCGCAGAGCTTTCCGGGCTCAAGAGCGACACCTTCGGAACGAATCCCGGCTTGCGTGTCGCACGTGAGTGTACGCAAGCCATACGATGATGCACCGGCTCTCGCCGAGCAGCGACAAGGTCTGCAGCTCGCTTACTACGGTTCCCATGCTCACTGCCGGTCTGCTGCAGCCACATTTCGGCCGTAGCCAATCAGCTCGCCCACGCAGAAAGGCAGCTACATCGGCTAACTATCTACGCGCAACATGCCTGCCGAACCCACCTTTGTTTTATCTGATAAAGAAAAGAATTCAAGAAATCAAAATAAAGGAATGCAAAGAATAAGCGAGCAACATCCCCTTCGACACCCAGTTTTCTCTTCTTCGGCTGCAGCGCGGCCAGCAATGCCAAGCACACCTTGCTGCTGCGAACCTTGCACCATTGTGTGACTTGCCCGTGGGCCCTCGGACCAGCTAGGTCCGATCGCTCCTCTCATGCGACGACTACCAAAAGCACGGTCCGGCTTTGTCGGCGAAAGGTCTCAAACGCTGGGTCTGGCACAGTCAAGCCTCTTCATTTCAGCCCTTTTGATGCCTTCTGATTCCCTCTGCTATTTTGTCATTTTGCCGTCAAGCATTCGGCGGTCAAAGTCTACGGGCGGTACAAGTTGACAATGGCCCTGAAGATGCAGAATCTGCATTTGGCATGTGGATACACTGTCGTGCAGTCTACTTCTTGCCGAAAGAGAAACGAGCAAAGATGCTCTTCTTCTTGTTGATCCTGGCGTTGGGGTTCTCCTCGGCCGATTCGATAACGCGGCCCGAGTTGTCCGTACCGTCTACCGCGTTCTGTGTCCGACCAAGATAGTAATTCGGCATGATCAAGCCTGCGAATAGAGGAATGAACGCGAGAACCAGCGAAGCAATCAAGATGGGCTTCATCGTCTGACTCATCGCCGCGATGATCTGGTTGCGAAGAGGCGTTCCCCACTTGAATGTGGTTTTGGCACTGGCGGGCTTTCCGTAAACCGTCTTTTGCTGCGCAGGCGTCAGATCGGTCTGAGCCAGATGATCGTCGAGCGTGCCCGTCCAGATGCCGGCTGCAATCGCAGATCCGATAGCACCACCAAGGCGCGTCCACAGGCCTAGCTGGGCAATGATCGAGGCGAGGTCTTGATGCGGAACCGAAGCTTGCGACGCCACTCGCGTGCCCACAACTGAACAGGCCCCGCCGAGCGAATTGAGAATCTGCGCCCATACAATCACCATGGTCGTGAGGTTGCGATCCCGTCCGTACAGGTATAGGCCCATGGCGACAATGCGAATGGCCAGACCGCAGATCTGGAGCATCTTGTATCGGTGGAAGAATCGCAGGTAGAGGCCAGCAAGAAGTCCGAACAGAGATAATGCAGACGTCGGCAGCGCACTTGCAACATAGCCCCAATTGACGCTGGACAGATTGGTTCCAACGTTGACATAGGTGGCATAGTAGACCGATCGAATGTTGCCGCCCATAAAGTAGAAAATGTCGATGGTGACGGCGAGCAGGAAAGTGCGATTGTACCACACTCGCTTGTTCATCACCGGATGAGAGGCGTAGAGCACCTCCCAAGCAATGAACATGGCCAGGATGACACCGCCACAGACAAACATGGCGATGATCGAAGGATTGCGCCACTGCTTGTCCGCTGTCTTGTAGATACTGAAGGGCACCAGGATGAGAGCAAACGACATTGCCAGAAGGAACAGTCCAATAAGATCCATCTCCTTGCAGAGCCGGATCAGGTTGGCGTAGCGGTCTTTGAGCGAGTCTCGTCGCACCTGCAGGGTTCCTTGCTCCTGCGCGCGCTGCGTTTCGAGTCGACTGGAAGCGAACGAGAGCTCACCGGCCTTGCGTGCTTTGCGATCCGAGTACGTGAGCACCAAGATGATGGGCGTAACGCAGACAGGCGCCATGATGGCAAACATGCCGTATCCCCATCGCCAGCCCTCGGGGTAGCCCGGCGGCGCGAGACGCGCCTGGATGTTGCTGCCGCAGTAGGGGAGGAAGATGAAGGGAAACGAAGTCAAGGCGGTAGCCACGCCTCGCCATTGCAGAGGGCTAAGATCAGCAACGACAATGTCGGTCACCAGATCGAAGCCTGCCTGGCCAACCTCGGTGATGATTCGTCCAACAGCAAAGGCAGCCGGAGTCTGCGAAGCCGCGCAGATAACAAAACCGACGGTATAGAAGATGGCGACCATGAGATAGGCCGTCTGTCGCGAAAAAATGTCGCAAATCTTGGCGATGAAAGGCTTGGACACAGCATCTGTTGAATCGCAAATTCGCGTTCGCCGGGCGACACAGGGGTAAAGTCAGTACCAAGCTCACATCGACGCTTCAAGGTTCTGTGACAAGGCAAAAAAAAAGACTCACTGATGATGGCTTCGACCGTTGCGATGATGCCAAAAAGCGTGCCATGGTTGCCGAGCGTGTTGGTGGCGTACAGCTGGTATGCAGCGGTAGTAGACTGATCCAGGGAGAAGCAGATGGTCACCGCGGCCAGACTCGCGTAGAGAGACCAGACCACGGGATGGTTGCGAGGAAAGACCCGGTAGAGCGCTTCGATACGGCTCACGCCTTCCTGTTGGCCTTCGTGCGCGCTCGAAGCATCGGCATCGCGGACTGCACTGACTCGGTCCTTCTTCGCCATCAAGCTCGGACCGCGGACCGAAGTAGACTGTTCGACAGCAGCCTCGTCATCCTTGAAAGGCGAATTGTTGCTTGAAGAAGAGACGCGAGGCTCGGACTCGGGCTTATCGTGTTCCGGGGCTTTGGCCGACATGGTTGCAGAGTTGAGAGTGCCTGCTGTCCGGTCACAGGTTTGAGTGCCGGGGTTGCAAGTACAAGCGGATGAGAGGAAATCTCGACCGTCTATCTCGATGAACGAAATGCTTCTTATGTATTTACACAGACCTGAAAAAGCTGCTAGCTTCGGCTCGGTGCATTGTCAGGGACCGTCTGTCTTGCGGTGTCTAGCAAGCATGGAGGGTCGGCTGTACCTTGCAGAAAAATTTCTTCCTTACTCTCCTCGTGCTTCCGGCAATGTTCATCCGTGGGAGGACTCTTATGGGACGGGGTACTGGACCACTGAGCATCGAGTCAGACTAGCCGAGCTTTCCCGAGCTTTTCTCGCGCTCAAACTCTCACAGGCGTCGACAGTCTTGCAGCCACACCGGAAGAGCAATTGTGATGAGGCATTGCTTGCCTGAGATGAACTGGTCGACCATCACTTCCGAGCAAGAATTTATGGTCGTAAATCCAAAGGTGCGTGCAGAGCAATTCAGCCGAGTGCAACGGCCGCAAGGGTTTGCTGGAGCCGCATTCGACGTTCGCCACTTGATTGGGTTCTCGAGGATTTGCATGACTGAAACAGTGCAGCCAGCCCGATACTGGGTGTGGCTCTTTGTTGAAGTGATTCCGTGATCTTCCGAAGGCAGACCGACTGTGTCGGCGAAGGGACAATCGTGAGACGCCGACGGGAGAGGGAGAAAATATTTAATCTGATAAAACAGGACAGGTGAGAGTGGGGGAGGACGCGCGAAAGCACGCGGTATGTCCAGAAGCTTGAAAGCGCCTTCTGGATGCTCTGGTCAGGCCCATCCGGAGCGAAAAGACGGCGCTTCTTTCGACGCCGAAAGACGACGCAATCCTTTCGCCGGTACAAGAAATGGGCGAAAGGGAAAGGCAAAAAGAGAACACCCAGATTTTGTATGGTTCGGGATTATCCCCTAAATAAAAAAAATCTTTCCCGAAGCGTCGGTTTCCCGACATGCTATTGTTCTTCCACCAGTCACGCAACAAAATCCATCTCGCCGACGAGGTAAGACCAGACAGTGTCGAGCATACTTGACCATGTGGAGCCTGCAGCGAAAACGAGAAGCGCTGTTCTTGGGGAGAGACGAATTTTCTTGGCAGAGGAACTCCTTGCTTTCGGGCATAGGAAGCAACCCAATCACAGGGTCGGCCCGCAGTTCTTGCCAAGATAGCCGAGGCTGGAGTCTACGAGTATAAGCAAGAGACTGAGCCCGGCTGGAAACCAATCTGATAAACTCTTAGTCTGGCTTGCAGCCGAACCATTCCCGCACTCGATCGAGGAGGACCTCGCTTCTCGCGCAGGATTTTTCTCGTGCGACTTTTATGAGATGTTGGACCGCTTACATGTCAGAGGTAGTGCACGGAAAGCGGCAGTATGGCAGTAAGGCCTGTTCATCCCTAACGAAACAAGAGAGATAAGCTCAGCCTTCTCGAGACCAAAAAGAATCTGACAACCTCCTCAAGCCTACTTTGATTGCTACTTGTTGCAAACGATCGCCTAGTTCGTTCTGATACAACAGCATTTCAATACCACTGCCCGTCTTTGAAGTGTACGTTCGCGCTGTCGCAGAGAGCTCTGAATGGCCCCTTTTCGCGCCTCCAAAGTTCGGCAGGCGGGCCAATCTCGACGATGTGGCCCTTTTCCAGCACGCAGACACGATCCGAGTGCAGGATAGTCCGAATGCGGTGCGCCACTGTGAGCGTGGTGATCGCGTCGAACTCTTTCTTGAGTACCTCCTGAATCTGCATATCGGTCTGCTGATCGATGTTGGCCGTCGCTTCGTCCAGGATCACAATGCGCGTCTTTCGCACCATGGCTCGGGCGAGGGAGATGAGCGAACGTTGGCCAGCAGACAGATTGCCACCTTCCTCGGTGATGGTCATATCCAGCGTGAGATCGGACAAGCTGGTGCGTTGCAGGGCATCGTGCAGCGTAGCGTCGTCGCGTTCGCCAAGCGGGTCGAGGTTGTATCGCAGCGTGCCGCTGTAGATCACAGCATCCTGAGGAATGAGCGAGATGGAACTTCGCAGACGATGGAGACCGACTGTGGCGATGTCAATGCCGTCCACAGTGATGCTGCCACCGCTCAGCTCCAGCGTGCGTAGCAGAGTGGTAACCAAGGTGCTCTTGCCAGCCCCCGTGCGTCCGCAAAAGGCGATCTTCTCTCCAGCCTTGACATGCAGATCCAGCCTATCCAGAACGTTGTGTTCAGACGAGGTGTACCGAGCTTCGACCTGATCGAATCGGATCTCTCCACGCTCTGGCCACTCTCGAGCAGCCAGCGCCTGGTCGACTTGAGGAACGTGATACGGCTTCTCCTGCTCGATGTGATTGGCGTAGTGCAGGACACGCTCGACAGCGCTCATGTTGTTCTCCAGCTCCGCGGCGTGTCGGATCATCCATCCGAAGATGCTCTGTGCAGTGAGAATGTAAGAAAGAGCCACACCCGACTCTCCGGGACTGATGTCAAATCGACTCGCCACCACCAGAATCGCGACTGACAGGATGAGCAGCGAGCCTAGAAAGTCCAGTCGAGCCGAAAGCCAACGTTGACACGTTTGCGCCAGCCAGTACGCGCGATTCTGCTTGTCGATACGGCGACAATTTTCGGCAACAAAGGCATCGATCTGACCAAAGGCTCGGATCGTCACCAGTCCATGCAGCGACTCGCTGAAATGCTCGTGCATGCTCGAACGCAGACTCGCATCGATGCGGCGCAGCTCACGAGCCGTCGAGCGATAGTAGGCCGCGATCCAAAAGTACAGCACCAGAATTATAGCAACTGGGATCGAAAAGTAAGGCGTCAGAATGGCGATCAACACGATCGATCCAATCACCTGAACAACCGTGCCGATGAGCGTGCGCATCGCTTCCCCAATGATGTTGTCGAGCGTATCCATATCCTTGCTAAAGCGATGCGTGATGCGGCCCTGTGGCGTCGTGTCGAAGAAGGAGAAGGGAGCATGTAGCACACGCTGGAGGGCTCGGTGGTGCAGCGTGGTCGCCGACTTGATGGTGAAGGTGGAGAAGATGATGCCCATGCTGAGCAGTCCGAGCGACTGAGTGACGCCTAAAATGGCGTACACTCCCATGTAGACACCTTGCTGCAGGCCGAACGTGCCCCTTTGCCACCACATTAGCCACACGGGGGACATGATCGTGGAGCCCTGGAACACCAGCACTGCCAGCACAAAGAGGGGCAAGAGGACGGAAAGAGGCGCAGCATTGAGGTACGACAGATAGGTGGCCCTCGAGACGGATCCACTTGATCGCTCTTCGTCCTGCATCAACGCTTTGCTCTTGACCTCCTTTTCCACCTTCTTTTCCGGCTCTTTGTCCGACTTCGGCTTCCGATCATCCTCCATAGTAGCAGAGGAGCTGATTGAAGAGACACTGCCGTCCTTGGCAAGCCGTGTGAGATCGTCATCCGAGTGCGAACCAAGGATTGTCCCTGCCCTTGCGTCCAGGTCGCCCTCGGACGGCTCGCCGTCTTCGTCTTCGTCTTTGGAATTGTCGTGCTGATCTTTCGTGTGCGTCGATACAAGTTCAGCAACGCGGCTCTTGCTTCCGACAAGCTCTTCGTAGGTACCTTGCTCTGCAATGCGACCGTTCTCCATGTATACGATCCAGTCACAAGAACGCAAAACATTGAGTGAATGCGTCACCAACATGCGTGTCTTTCCCTGCATCGCAGGGCCAGCGATGACGTTGGCGAAGATGTCGGCTCCCACGCGTGCGTCCAGCGCGGAAAGACAATCGTCCAGCAGCACAATTTCGCTGTTGTGGTAGAGCGCCCGTGCAATGTTGAGACGCTGCTTCTGGCCTCCAGACAGCGAGACGCCCTTCTCGCCTACGATAGTCTGATCACCTTCGTCGAGCGTGGCAAGATCTGGAAGAAGACAGCACTTGTCGAGAACGTATCGGTAGCGTTCTGGATCAAAGACGTTGCCAAAGACAATGTTGTTGCGAATCGTGGTGCTCTGGATCCAGGCAGTTTGTGCACACACGGCTGTCGAAGAAGCGAGTGTCACTTTGCCTTGTGTCTGTCGCATCTCGCCGGCTAGCGCAGAGACCAGGGAGCTCTTGCCGCTACCGACACCGCCGACGACCGCGCAGAGCGCTCCGCGCGGGACTGTCAAGTTGAGTGCGTCGAGCGTCGCCACCGTCTCTGTCGTGGCTGCGGATGGTGTCGTCTCCCAAGTGAAGCTAGCATCTTGAAGCTTGATGGCATCCTCGGCGGCAGGATCGCGAACAATCTGATCATGCTGCACTTCAGCATCAAAGACCTTTTCGATACGATCCGCCGCATTCTTGGCATCAACGACGGCGTTCCATGCGATGGGCAAGAATTGCAGAGGAGTGCGAAGCAGGGTGAAGAACGAGAGCGAGGAGAACAGGATGGCAGCATCCAGCTCGTTTCCCACAAGAGCGTAGGTGACGAAGCTGAGCACAGTGGCGATGGTGGGCGTAGCGAAGGCGAGAGCGAGGTTGAGCGATCGCAGGTACAGCCGAACGCGATGAAACGCCATCTCCTTCTTGCGCAGCTCGGCGACGCGGTCCGAGTATGGCTGTTCCCACGCGAACTGTTTGACGACGCGGATGCCGCCGACGACCTCGTTGACCGCCTTGTTGCGCTTGTCGGTCCACACCATGCTCTTCTTGCGCAATGCAAAAAGCCGCTTGGTGATGACAGTCTGTACTGGACTCATCAGCACCAGCACGGCAATGCCAGGCAGCGCACTGTACTTGAGACTCCAAAGGAGGAGCGCTATGCAGATGACGATCTGCACTGCGCTCGTCCAGGCCATGTGGAAGAACTGACCCGCATAGTCGATGCGCGTAGCGTCGGCACTGATGAGCGTGACGAGCTTGCTGACTCCGAGACCGCCCGAGGTTCTCGCTCGTGTCGACAGATTCATGCCGCGCTGAAAGATGGCCTGGATGAGGGCTCCACGCAGGATGATGCCCGTACCAAAGCCGCGATTGAAGGCGTGAACATTGAGGAAGACGCACAAGGCCTGAACCAAGAATAAACCGATGGCAAGGCCCACCCCCTGTCCAATGGAAGGGGCTTGGTCTTGATCGTTTCTGAGCTTGTACGAGTCTCGACCGAAGTTGATGAGTGCTCGAAGAAGCAGTGGACTTGTGATGGTGCCTACGTCGGCGAGAAGCTTGAGCAAGCCGCCGATCCAAAAGTAGCGAAAGACGATGTCGTTCATGGCCCACATCAAGGAAGGGATCTTGGCAGGCTTGTCTTCCTTTTTCGGATCATCACTGATAGCCGCGCGTCTCTGCTTCTGCCTCTTGTCTAGTGCAGTCAGTAGCTGAGCGCCGAGGTGGTCGGAGCAGCGTTCCGGCGGCAGAAGATAGAGGTCATTTTTCTCCATAGGACGCGTATAGCCAGCGGTGAGGATGGGGTCGATCCAGGCAAAGCAGCAGAGCGAGAACCAGTTGGCAGTTGCTTCTGGAGTCATCTTTGCGTTGGGATGCTGAGGATCCAGCGCCGAGATGATGGGACGCACCCGAGTGCTCAAGAAGGGGACCCTTTTCCACCATGCTCTCGGCTCCCATGGGTCAACCGTCAGAGGTGGAGTCTGGGCCTGTTCGGGATCCCGGTATACCGGATCTGGTCGCGACCGGATCGCTTGCTTTTCGTTCACGGTCGCCATGGCGTTGAACGAAGAAGGGCCGAGTGCCCTATGTCAAGCTCTTACGAGAAGACGACTTTGTGTATCTTGACGAAGCTGGTGGCGAGACGGATGGGGTCGTGTTGCTGGTCTGAAAAGAAAGAGCCGTCTGGCCTGACAAGGATCAGACCGCGGACGACGGCTTAGAGACGAAGTTTCCTCGAGGTGCTTGGGTTCGCCTGAGTGTTCTTTCGAAAATGTGCGGCCAGAAGAGTCTTCCCGCTCACGAAGCTATGTCGGATCGCAGACAACGCCAGGGGGGGAACGAGGCAAATTGGAGCTGTGTGTCAGGTACAGAAGGCAGCTAGTGCGGTGTAAGTCGGTTGCAGAGCTACCTGAAGGAATCCGACAAGGAAATCGAAGAAGCGCATCCTTAGTCCAGCTCGTCAAGCAAGCCGACTACCTTTGTCGAAGAAAAAAAAGATTCGTCTGCAGACGGGAAAGGCGTTGAAAGTCAAGCGAGGATACCAGTCTCGACGTACATCCCAACGTTCTCTCTGTTCAACTTGCTTACAGGCTCGGCAGAGGGGCAGAGGCAGGATCAAGGCACTCAGGACGCCGCCCAGACTCAACCGGCACCCAGGTTTTCCAACCTCGTCCAGAGAGATTTTTTGTTTTTGTTTTTTTCCTTCTTTTCTTTCTTTTGATTTTTCCTTGCTGGTGCAGATGCACTTTTGGCAGCTCAAAACGTCATCCATGGTCAATTTGCTGCAGACTGTGGAGCAGCGACGACCGTCTATGAAAAAATGGTGCATAGTACGGCATATCTCAGACAAACGGAAATCGGAACTCGCTTAGTTACCGTTGTTGAAACACAGTTGGACTAGTCTGGCAGCGTTTCCCACGAGAACAGCATTTGCCTGCGCCTCAACGGGTCGGCCTTCCGATTCGGCTGTAGAGCGATGAACAGCAATTGGCCGCTTGAGCCGAGTGTGTTCTCATCGACGGAGCATTTGACCTTTTTTCACGTCTCTGAACGACGTGAGCGTCACGAGGTCATTGCAGCTCACGGATCGATTCGGAGTGCAAGGTACCAATCAAATCACGGTGGCAGGCAGCCGATATAGCCGAAGTTTCGTGGCTGGGACGCAACGGTGGAAGCCGCGCAGCGGACAATGTTATCAGATTAAGTAGCGCGATCTGATAAAGTCAAAGCATGTGCTCGAGTCGATCGTGCAGAAGCGCCATTCCTTGGCAAACGCGCTAATGCACACCCTCGGCTTCCATGCGCTTAGCCGAGCCGCTTCGGGTGGAGGACGCACCCGAATTTCCGGATCAATTGTCCAAAAAAATGAAAAAAAAGGGGAAAAGAAAATGAGGTAAAATTATAATAACGAAATTGCCTCGAAAGACCCGCTCTTAAAGCAGAATCAAGGCGTCATCAGCACAAGCGCTCTGTCGCACTCGTGCCAGTAACGATGGGAAGCACAACTGTACGAGCTCATCTGACATTGTTCGTCGGAAGCCCGACAGGATTCCGATCAGCGTGGGGGCTTCTAAGAGGACGCACACCGATGCCGGTGAAGTTCCCGAGAGGCTCCTTCTTGTGGAATCGTGAGGACCTTGCTCGCCTGTGCCGGCACAATGACAGGTCGATGATGCAACACACCTCGTCGTAGCGTGATTTGTTCTCCGATGTTGACGCTGGAGCTGAAGTGGAGCCTGTCGAAGCCTCAGCTTTCAGCGTAGGCTTTGTCCAGTTTGGTTTGTAGAAAAGGGTCATATCGTCAAATGCTGGAATGACCTTCCTCCTTGTCGTTCGCTCCTCCCCTCACGACTCGCACACAAGCTCATATTCCTGCTTTACGGAACCCGACATGACGAATTCTTCCACAATCACGCCGAGCCCAGCAGCGCGTCAGCCAGGTTTACGCGCGACGTTCTGTCCACGCAAGGAGGAAAGGGTGTTTCTCGCACGCGGAGAGCACCTCTTCACCTTGCCTGGTCGCCAGATTCGCGTCATGGTTCAAGTCGACGTCGACGCCGAGTCAGACGAGGACGCCATCGACGCATCCGAGACCACGATCACAGTCTCGATCGCACAGGCAGAACAGAATGCTTTCAATGCCGTAGCCAGATGGGTCAAGCTGGATCGTCTTGTCAAGACGAGCTTGCACGGCGTTGTCAACGAAGATAGGGCCACCTTTCAACACGCTTGGGCCTTTGAGCTGCTCAATGAGACCAGTGATCCACTCAGGGTAATCTGGGCTGCCATCTATGCCTGTAAGTCAAGTCTCAAGGCCGCCGGTGTTTTAGATACATACGAACTGACCATGGCATGACTTGCTGATTGCCTTTCCCGTTGTCAGTTTGGATCCGACACAAGTGGTCTGATCGTCTTCCTGTGTTGTTCCAAGGCCAATGTGCTGCTCAACAGCAATCGCATCTAGTCGCCGTCGGTTTGTGCTTTGCTTCGCCCACCGACGCAGACCTCGTCCTCCTCGATCGCAATGCTTTCTGGCAAGGAGCTGGTGCACCCTCTGATCTTCACTGGCTGCAGACCCCAGTGCCCTCGAATGGTCTCTTCCCGTACATCTCCGCGTTCACCCAGAGCACCTCTCCGCCCGTCCTCGCGATGCACCCGTTGCGACCGCCCAAGCCGGCTCCTGGCTCTGTGGTCTACTCTCGCTACGTCTTCTCCTGCTCCCAACACCTCGAGCTGGTGCATATCGATAGGTCAAACCCTCAGCATTTCGAGGCATACTGCAGATGGCAAAACAGCGATCGGGTCAATCACGGATGGCGTGAAAAGGGCCCCGAAGAGAAGCACAGCAAATACATCGAGGAAAAAAATGCCGACCCTCACGCCATGGGTGTCCTTGTTCTCTGGGACGGCATCCCGGCAGGATATGGCGAGATGGTCTGGAGCAAAGAAGACGGCATGGCCGCTTTTGTTGGCGGCTTGGGCAACTACGATCAAGGCACCCACCTCCTCATCGGCGAGGAGAAGTTCCGTGGCAAACACCGCTTCACAGCTTGCATGGTCTCGCTCAAGCACGCTTGCTTCCTTCGTGACCCCCGAACAGAGGTCGTCGTTGGTGAGCCCCGCTACGATCTCGACATCATTCCCCTGTTGGCTACCTTCCTGCCGCAAGAAATCCGGAAGGAAGTTGAGCTGCCCCACAAGCGCGCCGTGTTCTTCGTCCTGCGACGCGACCGCTTCCTGGAGGAAGGCATCCTCGAGTGAAGCTGACAACTCCTTCTATCAGGTCGAGCTTCGTTCGCACCCTCTCAGATGACGTGCAATCCAAAAATGTCTCCCTTGCTCGCACGTCGCCCACACGCTTGATTCTGTTACTGAGCAGAAGGTGTCTTTCGATTCTGAAGGTGTCATAATTGAGCGACGGCAACGATGCTACTTTCCGATAAAGATCGGCTTTCGCTTTTGGTGAAAGGCATCTAGCGCCTCTCTACGGTCCTTACTCTCGAGCAAGGGCTCGTAACAAGCCCACTCCAGATCAAGCCCTCGGGTCAGCTCCACGTTGGTGCCCATACTGATGGCCATCTTCGCAGCTCGAAGTGCGAGAGGCGCAGAGGGGATCATCTGCTTGGCTAGCGCCTGACAAAGCTCCAAGCAGGACGAACCTGGAGAGACATGATCGATGAGACCAAGCTCTTTGGCTTGCGACGCATCAAGCTGGGCGCCGGTATAGATCAGCTCTTTTGCTCGTTGCTGCAAAGGTTGACAGAATAGAGGCGAAGGGTGTCAGGACTCTTTGGCCATGAACAAGAGGCACAGACAGGACAGGAAACTCACCATGCCTATGATTCGTGGAGCTCTTTGGGTTCCGCCGGCGCCCGGGATGATGCCTAGCTTGACTTCCGGGAATCCAATCTTGTCCACCGAGGCAGCTGTTGGTGATCAGAGCCAATCGGACAGGGATGAGGATGCTTGTCGTCAGCGAAGTACAATCACTCATGATATCTCTGTGCTCAACCAACTCACCTGCAATGCGGAAGTCGCAAGCCAAAGCCAGCTCCAGTCCTCCACCCAGGGCTGGTCCATCGATTGCGGCTAGAGTGGGGATGGGCAGCCTCTCGAATTGATCGAGCATCTGCCTGACATCTTGTAAGAATTGAACTACTTCGCTGTCCGACATCTGTCTTCTCTCCTTCAGATCTGCACCGGCACAGAAGGTCGATCCTTCGGCGCGAAGGATGAGGACGCGCGGCATCGAGTTCTGCGAGCTAGGCTCGGTGATCTTGTGAAGCAATACTGCCAGACATTGTACAATGTCTTGGAGTAAAGCGCGCGAGATGGCATTGCGCGCCTGTGGTCGATTCAGCACGAGATGATAGACCCCACTTAGCTCTGCGGAGGGGTCAGCCGCGAGATACGTCAACGGAGACGAGGTCATGAAGGGCGAGGATGGATCGAAGAAGTGCGCCGAGAGAGGGTGGCTTCGACGACGCAGAAAGCCCGGCTGAAGTACTGTCTCTCAATGATGAAGACTTCCGAGGGCAGCTATACCGCTGGCCTGAGTACGTTAGGCGCTTGAGACCTCTTTGGCTCTCAAAAAGCTTGCATCTGAAGGGGAGTCAAAGGATAAAGAGTGGAAGAAGATCGATTGCCGCTTCGGCCGACCTCTTCGGCGGGAGATCGTGCTGGGTTCAAGAAGCGAGCTTTGAGCATGTTCCTCCGCCCTTTCACACCTAGTGCGATTGGGATAGCCTGGGCCGGGTTCGGCACACCGGTCTTCTACGCCAGAGCAAAGTTGAAGAGAGAACTCGTGTTTCGCCATCATAATGTGACGCGAGAGCATGATGAGCCGAGTATACATTGCAGCTTGCTGCGTTGCTCGGCACCTTTTCGAGGCCACAAACACCGTTTCCTGATGCAGCACCAACCACTTATGGCGACTCTGGGTGAACCCCTTCCGTTCGGCGATCCAGAAAACGTGGAAATGGTCGGAAAACCCAAAAACGACAAAAAAAATAATTAAAAAGGGTAAAGACCCATTTGGGCCGGCCCTTTTGTTTCTCAGCGTGGGGGACAATGCAAAGACATGGAATACAGCATGCGACGCACTGCCGACGCAGTGCAGCAGCGAGGTGCAGATCTGAGGGGACATGAGTAAGATTGGTCTTTGCGAACAGAGCCTTCGTCACATCTTGACTCCTCGGAAGAGAGGACCGAAGCTATGTCCGTCGGAACCTGTGGAACAGGGAATCTGCGAACGACCCAGAAGAGGTGTATGGCGCTCGAGCCAACAGGCGCTTGTCATTCTTTTCGTGACCACAAAGTAAATTATCACCGACTCTCTCATCCTGTCTGGAGCATGAGGCAGATGGCAGATGACGTCGTCTCTTCTCTCGCCTATATCGACCCTTTTCCGAGGCGTCCCGGACCAATCAAGCAACAACACGCCTGGTTGCGGCTCCGAGAAGACCAGCAACCGATTCACCCTGCAGCTTGTTGCAGCTCTGTCAAAGACTGGCGAGGTCAGTCTGGTACGGAAGTCCGGCAGTAGCTGTTGCAGCGCGACCGCAGCGGTCCGAATGGTCTCTGTCTTGCCGGGAAGTTCGGAGACGTGGCGTTATCTGATTACACAGATTTGATTGTGCGTGAGCCTTTTGAATTTGTTTTATTTCAGTTTTTTTTGCTGTCGGAGATGTCGTTCAGCAGCGAGGCAGCCATCAGAGTCCTTTGAGCGGCCAGCCACTCCGCTGATTTCATAGAACCCTGATTGCCTATATACTCGCGAGAGCTTGTCAACTTGCTTTGTGTTCATTACTGCCTACCGATCCATCAAGTCAAAGCGACATCATCGTATTTCACCTGACAGAACTCACCCGATTTTCTTCCTCGCCGAGGCAACCGAAAATGATAGTCAGAAGAACGCCGAGCCGCCTACCTGCGCTGCATCCTTACTCGACTGGTGCAGCGACCGGAGCTCCGACTTGGGACAGGGCCTTCAAGTTCACGCTTCGAGCAAGTCCCGAGTCGGTCGCAAGGCTCGCAAACCCCGATGCTGAGCACGAGCTGATCTCTTTGCTGGCCACCTTTGTAGCGCAGCTGGTCGGCTGCAACGCGGACGAGGTGCTTTTCAAGCTAAATGTTGATGCTAGGCAATCGTGCCTGGCGTCCGCAGATGGCGTTGAGGAGCAAGTTGTGTACGGTGGAGAGATGTTGCCCCCAGGCATCGCAATCAGCTTCACTACTGTGCTCAGCCCAGCCTCGTCCCCAACATCTACCGTCACTGACGACGTGACCATCGCAGTCGAATGTATCCAGGGGGACGGCAAAGGCACAGTCGAAGTGAATATCCGCTTCGCTCAAGCCGTGCCCGCTGAAGCGGCTAGGGGTATCTGTGCTCACTTTTGCCGTCAAGTTCTCAACTCGGCCCTGCCCGAATCGGAGATACCTCTTTCGCTCCTGAACTCGGTAGCAGCCACCAATGTTACCAAGGACACGAGACTTCACCAATCCTTTTTGGAGCAAGCACAGCGATTCCCTGAGCGGGTTGCAGTCCAGTTTCTCGAGGATCTCGATCAAGACGGTTCGGCCAACTTCAGGATCCTCACGTATGCTCAATTGCGAGATGCGGCCTTCATGCTCGCATATAAGCTCCGCAAAGCACATGCAAAGAGCAAGAAGCAGGGCTCTATGCAGATTGTCGTGCCAATTCTTATGACCGCCTCGCTCGAGCTGTACGTCTCCTACATTGCGATCCTGGTGGCCGGATTCGCCTTTTGTCCACTGCCAGTCGACGCGCCCCACGCTCGACTTGCGTCGTTGCTTGAGCAGCTCGACACAGCTGTGCTGCTAGGAGACAAGGAATCAGACCCACCGCAGTGGATGCCCACATCTGTAGAGTGGATCAATGTCACCGACACGTTGGCAGACGTCGATCGTGGAGACAAGTTTCCTACCTCCCAATTTATCGGGCTCGACAAGCACGAACAAGAATGTGCGTATATTCTCTTCACGAGCGGCACCACGGGTACGCCCAAAGGTGTCCAGATCTCGCACTACTCTGCAAGCGTATCGATCGCAGCGCATGCAGACCGCCTTCACCCAACACTTCTTCAACGTGCTTCTGCGACCTCATCTTCGACCTTCAAGTGGTTCCAATTTGCATCCACTGTGTTCGACCCTTCGGTCATGGAGATCTTTGTCACGCTCTCCGTCGGCGGCACGCTGTGTTCCGCCCCTCGTGCACTCACGCTCTCCGATCTTGAGACCGTCGTGCACACCAGCGGCGCTGACATCATGATGGCGACACCCAGTGTCGCCACCCTGCTGCGTCCGTGCCAAGTGCCGAACCTGCGCTTCTTGTGGACGATGGGCGAGAGCTTGAACGCCACCGTCATCCGAAACTTTGCCGCCGATGATGCACGCACCTGCTTGGCCAACGCGTACGGGCCCACAGAAGCGAGCGTCAACTGCACGCTCCTGCAGCCATTCCCAGCCGACTACCGCGGATCAATCATTGGAACGCCCATGTCGTCCTGCTCGTTGGCGATTGTCCACGAGCATCGCAATCCAGGCAGCGCAGCTACACAGCTTGAGACAGTCCCTCAGGGCGTGACGGGCGAGCTTGTCATTGGTGGTCCTCATGTCGGCATGGGCTACCTCAACATGCAAGCAGCAACCGAAGATGCCTTCACGATCTTGGCTCCGCTTGGGCGCGTGTATCGAACCCGGGATCGAGCCAGGCTCGTATGGGATCGTGCTGGACAGCCTCTAGTCGAGATCCTGGGTCGGATGAACGCGGAACAGGTCAAGCTAAGTGGCAGGAGGGTCGAGCTTGGCGAGGTGGACTCCGTGCTGCAGTCCAGTGAGCTCGTTCAGAATGCAGCCAACGTCGTCTGGCGACCGCCGTCGTCGAACGCCCACATCAGTGGAAGCGAGCGACTCGTATGCTGTATTGTGCTCGCCGAAGCATCCATCAGTGGCAAAGACGCAGAGGCTCATTGCAGATCCATTGCTGAGGCCCAGCTTCCTCCTCATATGCGTCCGTGGAAGTACATCGTGCAGTCCAACCTACCTGTCACGACCTCTGGCAAGTCGGATCGGAAACGCCTTTCTCAGCTTGTTTCCGAGCTCTTGTCATCATCCACCGACAATGATGGCGGCATCATCAGCCTCCAGCACCGAGAAACCGGTCTCACCGACGATCTGACTTCACAAGCAGTGATGCAAGCTATCAAGACAGTATGTCAGCTCGAGGCGAGCTCCATCTCGATGAACAGCGACCTTTTCGAGCTCGGAATGGACAGCCTTGCTGCAATGCGCCTTCTGCAGCTGCTCAGACGCGAAGAGTCTACCGCTTCCGCCGCCAGACGACTGGATGTAGCACAAGTCTTGAAAGCTGGATCCTGCGCTGATCTCGCTCGCCTGATCTCGAGTACAGCCACTTCCAAGGCTAGCAACCACAGCCAGAATCAAGATTCCATGGCTCAGCGCGACCAACAATGGAGCAAATCCCTTGATTCCTTCAGAGACCGATGTCGTGGTGCGGTCTTGTCAGCTCTGTCAAACGGGTGTTCGGCAAGGCGAGTGCACGATGTCTTACCGACCACAGCAACGCAGTCCGGAATGCTTACGAGCTTCCTCGCTCGAGCTGGATCCTCTGACCCAAGAAGACCTTACATCAACCACACGGTGTACCACATGACATCGTCTTCGGAAGCTCGCAAGCTGTACGATGCTCTTCGACGAGCGCTTCAACGCCATGACATCTACAGAACCGTGTTTGTGCCGATCGATGATAAGCTTGCTCCATTTGCACAGTGCATCCTCTCACCCGGTCCCGACCACGGCAACGTCAGCACGCATTCTTCAGTCACGACGCTGACCGCGTGTCTGGAGAAGCACCTGGCAAGGGTTGAGGACAGTATCAGTCTCGACCAGCCTCCTTGGCATCTCAGTCTTTTGCTTCCCGCAAGGGAAACTGATGATGGCGAGTGCTTGGTAGTGCTAAGCATGATGCACGCCATATTCGACGGGGGCAGCCTCGAGCTTCTCGTTAAGGAGGCTATCGACCTGCTACATGAGGATCCCTGCAGCCCATCTGCCTCTTCTAGCCGCACTCAGCTCGAGAGTACGGTGAAGCATCATTACACGAGCGATCTGGAAGGATCTCGTCGCTTTTGGAAAGAAAAGCTGGACGGTGTCGGCAGGACACGGTTTCCGCGCGTCAATGGCCAGAAGCCGGCGATCAAGGCTGGTCTTTCGAAGAGCAGTGATGTGATCGAAATGCCTTCGCGGTCGTCCATGGAGGGCATCTCAAGACACGCACGATATCAGCGCACGACGGCGCTGACGCTGTTGCAGACCGCGTGGAACCTCCTCCTCGCAGCCTACGCTGAAGATGAGGACATCAAACATATCATTAGCGGAAGCGTTCAGTCTGGACGCCTTGATGGGGAGACCCGATTCTGCATGGCCCCCACTTTCAACGTGATCCCTTTCATCACTGACCTCGGAAACAAACAAGGCGGGCCCAAGGATAAGAGAGTCTCACAGCTGCTGGCGGAAGCGACGGTAGCGAGCACGGCTGCATTGGACCATCTCGAGATCCCGCTTGGTGCACTGGCATCCTCTGGATTCATGCCTTTCGATACATTGTTTGCAGTACAGCGTTTCGACGGTTCGACGTCGTACGATCCACGACAACAAGCTCCTGTTGCTTCGCCTTGGAAGTCGATCTCTTATCCGGTCATGGCGAATGATTTCGCTGTCATGGTGGAAGTATGGCCGGCTCTCCAAGCAGAGGGAGAGCTGCGACTGCGCCTGACATATTCCCAATCCGTGCTGGATGGCCCTTCTGCTCAGCTGCTACTGCAGCAGTACGACGACGTACTACATCGCCTGATGCAGGAGCCCGACTCTACGTCGGTCGAACAAGTGATCAATGGCGAAGGCTTGCGTCGTTTTGCCCTTTCCATCTCTCGCGGTACCGAGGGTCCGAAATGCGATGCGGAGATGAATTTGCTTCACGCCCAGTTCGAGGGCAAAGCTTTCACGGATCCCAGTGCCATAGCTCTGGAATTCTTCTCCAGCTTGGATGCTAGCGATGCTGACTCCGCTACACCGCAGCGCTGGACGTACGGCGAGCTGAACGCGCGAGCGAACCGTCTTGCCCGTCTCTTGTTGTCGATCACCGGCAAGCAGACGCTACAAAATCAGCCCATCCCTATCTGCATGGAACGATGTGCAGAGCTATACGTGGCGGTGCTCGCGATCCTCAAGGCTGGCGGAGCTTGGTGTCCGATCGATGTGCAGTCGCCACGAGCAAGGCAGCTGGAACTCATCGCCAGGACAAGGAGCAGTATTGTCTTGATCACCCCGGCCACTTCAGCCGGTCTTGGCGTTATCCAAGCGGAAAGGCAGGCCGAGCTGATTCAGGTTGATGTCTGCGACCCGAGTCGATCGAGCCACCTGTCCTCAGACAATCTCGACCCCACAGCTACGCCGGACAGACTTGCCTACCTGATCTGGACGAGTGGAACCACAGGGGCACCAAAGGGAGTCATGATCGAGCACAGTGCTGCCGTAACGAGCATGCGGGCTCTGCAACACCACGTACGGCTGCCGCAGCAAGACAAGCCCCCACGTTGCCTTCAAGTCTCGGCGTATACCTTTGACGTGTTTGTTCAGGATCTGTTCTGGACATGGGGGCTTGGCGGAACGGTCGTCGCATCCACGCGTGAACTTATGCTGGGCTCGACAGCAGAACTCGTCATGGCATCGCAGGCGAATCATGCACACCTGACACCTGCCTTTGCAGCGGGCCTGCCACGTGCCTCGTGCCCGAGCCTCACCTCCGTGACTTTCATTGGAGAGAAGCTTACGGAATCTGTAGCAGCCGACTGGACCGGGTGTCATCAGCATGATGGAAGACGACTGGCACCACCTGATGTGTACAACACTTACGGACCGGCAGAGGTGACGGTAGTTGCTGCGCTTCGTCGACTGGATGCTCGCGATAAACTTCAGAGCGCCAACGTGGGCGCCCCGATGCAAAGTGTTTCTGCCTTCGTCTGCAGAAATCGAGACCAGCCATTGCGGCCTTGCGGCAAGGGAACAGTCGGCGAGCTGGTACTTGCAGGTGCACAGGTGGGTCGCGGCTACCTCGACGATCAGCAGAAGACTGAGGCTGCGTTCAAGTTCTGCCCAGAGTTGCAGGAGCGCCTCTACTACACAGGTGACTACGTGCGAATGCTCCACGATGGCAGCATCGAGTTTATCGGCAGACGCGACGATCTCGTCAAGCTTGGCGGCATTCGTGTCGAGCTTAGCGAGATATCAGCCGCTCTCATCTCCGTGCAGGAGGGGCGAGCTGGTGCGGTAGCGGAACGAGCCGAGACAATGTTGCTGAGCCGTCCTGATCGTCCCTCGAAGCAGGTGATCAGCTTCCTGGCCTGCCCTGACCTCACTGCGGCTGTTGAGTCGAGGAAGGGCGAGGATGATGCAAAAGACCTCCTCTTGACAAGTACAGCGGCGTTGGAGCTGGCGCAGAGCACGTTGCAAGACGTTGGCGACGTTCTACCGCCGTACATGGTGCCATCGATGGTGCTCGTCATTTCCCGCATTCCACAGACCGCCTCAGCCAAGATCGACCGGGCCAAGCTCCAGGCCGCTTACGCCTCTGCAGATCTTTCCTCGCAAGCTCTGTTGTTCTCCTCTCTGGTCAGTCCGCCGACGTCAACCGAGGAACAGGACGAGGCTTTTCTTTCACTCGAGCGGCGAATCATCACCTCAATCAGTGAGGTCACGGGCACTGCAACACCAGACATCAGCAAAGCAAGTTCACTGGCAAGCATCGGGCTTGACTCGATCCGAGTCATTCGTCTGGCTGCCAAGCTCAAGCAGAGTGGGTTGCCGGTACAGATCTCAACGCTGCTAGCATGCTCTACCGTATGCACGCTCGTCACGGAGGTGTACAAGTCTTCTCAACAGAAAGGCGAAGCAACGAGAGCGGACGAACGTTCTCAGCTGCTCTCTGTCAGGCTGAGCGAGTTCGACATCAGCGTCCGCAAAATGTTGCCGTCGCGTCTTCAAGATGGCCTGGACATTATCCTGCCGTGCAGTGGTCTCCAGGAAGGCATGTTGACAGAAACCCTGTCAGATCCTCTTGCCTACTGGAGCGATCATCTTGTACGCCTCGATGCCAAAATCGATCTCGGACGCTTTGCACATGCCTGGCAAAAGACAGTCAACAGCATCGACATGCTGCGCACTGTCTTTGCCGTCGTATCTCAGACGGACGATCTCGAGGAGCCGGTGAGCTTCGATGACGAGGTCGATGTTTTCGCTCTGCAGCTGCTGTACGGGCACGCAGACCCATCGTGTTTCGACTTCGATCCTTCAGACGCTCTCTCATCCGAGGATGAGATCCGTCGGGCTGTGTCAGAATGGAGACATTCCGTCGCAATGGATCGTGTTGGCGTCTCCCTGGCCAAGCGCCCCTTGTGGGCAGTCAAGACTTTTACGGTTGACAAAATCGCGTATTCGGCATTGTGTATCCACCATGCTTTGTACGATGGATCTTCGATCAAGGCCATTTTGGATCGCGTTCGCGCCGAGTACGATGCACTTGGGTCAGGTCAGAGAGAAGCTCTCCCACCTCTTACGTCACTGTCAGCCCAATGCAAGTACGCGTTTGCATGCACCGCAGAAGAACGAAGTGGAAGCTTACACCACTGGGAGACGCAGCTACGAGCTCGTGGACCGGCGACGCTGCTTCCCGACCTTACCAGTGTCAAAGTTTCTCCGGAAGAGAAGGTAGCACCTCGATTCGTGGCTGCCAGCCGTTCGTTCCGGTACAAAACCTCTCGACCTCTCGTCGCAGGTGTCTCCACACTCATCAAAACGGCACTAGCGATGGTGCTGGGTCAGTACGCCGAGACCGAAGATTCGTGTCACATCGTCCTCGGAGAGGTACTATCTCTGCGACACCTGCATACTAGTCTCTCGATCGAAAGGGGGGCTGTGGGCCCGCTTCTCACGACGCTCCCTTTCTCGTTGCTGTTCACTGCTGCTTCAAAGCACGAGTCGATAGCTTCTATCTGCGAACGCGGAGCCATAGTTCATCCCTTGATCAAGCACCGATTCGCCCCTCTCGGAGCTCTGGCCAAAGTCATGGGCACACGACCGGACCAAGAGATGTTCACTGCCATGTACGTCTACCATCAATTCCGGCATCCAGACGGGTCTGTACAGGAGGGGTTGCCCCAAGAAGAGCAGAGGTGGGCTCTGCTGGAGGAAAGAGAGTCAGATATCCGCGTCGAGCACAGCACGGTCCTCAATGTGCACGAGCAAGGCGAAACGGACGACGATGGCTTGCTACTGGAACTCTCGATGAAGGAGGATGGAGTCTCGAACGAGATGCTCGAGGTGTTGCTGGAACAAGTTGTTTCTCTTCTCGACTTGATGATCAGCAAACCCGAAGAGACAGCTCACAACTTGTTGGTGAAGGTCGGAGAGAGCAGCGTTCGCCTGTCGGCGGTCCATTCCGTATCTCGAGGCACCTATTCAAGGGGCAACGAGGGAACCGTCTACCGAGGTCATGATCCTCTGCATTGGCTTGCTCATCATTCCAAGCATCATCCAACGTGGCCTGCGGTCATCATCGCCACCGGAAAGTCAGAGACTGGCTCCATCAACGAGGCGATCTTATCGGCGTATACGTACGCCGAGCTGGACGCCAAAGCGGACCAGGTGTCGGCCTTGATCCGCTCGCTCGATCTGCCAGCGGAAGGACCCATCGCACTCTGTATGCGCCGATCCCTGATCTCATTGGCGGTCACCGTTGCCATCTTCAAATGCGGACGAACCTACCTCCCAATCGACGATCAGCTACCAGCTGAACGCAAACGTCTGCTGATCACCGACAGCAGCTGTGCTTTGGTCATGACCGAAGGACACTGCCTCGGCGATGCCGAAGACGACTGTAAGTGCTTGGTACTGAACACCAGCGACAAAGATTTCGAACAGCGTCTGGACGTCGACCAAAAACAGGGTACAGCGACCAAAGATACGTCTGCGGATGATGGAGCGTACCTGCTCTACACTTCCGGCTCCACTGGCAAGCCAAAAGGGGTGCTAGTGGGGCGGGCGAACCTCTGCTCTTTTGTCGAGTCCTACGCCGAAGTCGTCTGTGCCGAGTGTCCTTCTTCTCTACGACTGGGAGGTACAGGACGCTATCTGGGCTTGGCAGGCAGAGCGTTCGACGTTCATCTATCGCAGATGTTCATGTCGTGGCGATTCGGTATGGCTCTTGCAACAGGCGAGAGGTCGCTTCTTCTCGGCGACCTCAAGGCTACGATCCAGAGGCTGTCCATCACACACATGAGCTGCGTGCCCTCGCTGCTGGACCACTGCGACCTTGTTGCGGAAGAGGTGCCCTCGCTCGTCTTCCTCGGCGTTGGCGGTGAGAGACTGACAGACCGTGTTCGAGACACACTCGCCAGCAAGCTCACTGTACTCAACGCATACGGGCCTACGGAGACGACCATCATGTGTACAGTCAATCGAGTGCACGCCGACAGCCATGTGCGCGACATTGGACACATTCTTCCCGGAAACACGGCCGTCGTCCTCGACTTCGACGACCGAGGTCAGCTCTCTCCTACTCTACGCGGTCGAGCAGGGGAGCTGTGCATCCGCGGTGACCTGGTTGCCCTGAGCTATCATGCTCTCGCCCCCTCTCAACGCGCCTCGAGCGGGTTTGTGACTCTCCCGGACGGTATTCGAATGTACCGCACAGGCGACTCGGTGCGAATGATGGCAGACGGGCGCCTACACTACCTTGGCCGCCGCGACGAGCAGGAAAAGATCCGCGGCCAGCGGCTCGAGCTTGGCGAGGTTACGCAATGCGTCATTGCCGGTGCCGACGAAGAAGTTCGTGCTACAACGCTGATCCTGCAGCATCAGCATCTTGCAAAACCGCTTCTCATCACACTGATTGCACCCAAGTCCACCTCTTCTGCTACACGGAAGCACGATTCGCTGCCATGCCTCCTCGATGCCGCCTCCGAGATGGTCCGGGTAGCTCAACATGCGCACCTGTACTGCAAGCAGCATCTGCCAAGCTATATGGTGCCTGATCTGGTGGTGGCGGTATCGCATCTCACCCAGTTGGCTGCTTCGGGCAAGACGGACACGCGCGGACTCAAGGCATGGCTCGCATCCGCAGACCCAGCGCAGCTGTTTCAGCTGCAGGAGAAGGCGAATACGAACGCGAGCTTTAGCGAAAGCCTTCAAGGCGATGCGGAGCGCGAGCTTACTGTCTTGGAATCCAAGGTTGCCCGCGCAGTTGGCCAGATCCTCCCACAGTGCCAAATCAAGCTTCGACCAACTACTTCGATCTTTGATCTTGGTATCGACAGCATCAGCGTCATTCGACTGGCCAGTCAGCTGCGCAAGTGCGGGCTGATTGTGCCAATAGCTCAGCTTCGCATGCGCCCACGGATCCACCAGATCGCTTCTATGGCTTCAGCGTCCGCCAAAGACAACGGAGGGACGTCCGATCTCGACATCGACCTCACCGTCGGAAGGGATGCTCTTGAAGCCTTCAGAGCGCGTCATCGAGAGCGCCTCCAGGCGACGCGTGCGGATAGGCTAGAAGACGTACTGCCTTGTTTGCCCTCGCAGGAAGGCATGGTCGCTCTTTCTCTTAGCTCTAGCAGCACCGAAACGGTGTATGTTGCGCGCATGAGAGTCAGTCTGGACGTCGAACGTCTTCCTCAGGCTCGTTGGCCTGCAGAAGAGACGCTCCGGCATGCCTGGCTGCGTCTTGCTCAGCGGCACAGCATCTTGCGCACGTGCTTTGACCATGTCGATGATGACACGATCGCACAAGTGGTGTTGCAGCACATCGACATCGAGCGCCACTTGACACGCCCAGGCCAGGACGAGACGGGGACAGCGACGCCCCTTTCGATCTTGCGTGACATCTCTGCTGTTCCTCCGTGGCGGATCGAGTTCGAAAAGGAACCATCCACACGAGCAGCGTTTGTCCTGTGTATGCATCACGCTCTGTACGACGGTCACTCTATCGCTCTTCTGCTCGGCGACTTGACCACTTTGTTGCAAGAGGAGACTGATCAGTGTCTCAAAAGCGAAGGTGCAAGGATTCAGGACCTGATCGAGTCCATCCTGGCCGTCCCTGTTCAGCAGGCCCAGAGTTTCTGGTGCAGTGCTTTCGTCGATTACCCTGTCAACGAGCCGAGCGTGTGGGATCGCTTCAATCGGGTTCCAGCGCCCTCATCTGGCTCGAGTTCGGTTCGCTGCAAAGCCGCGCTGCAGCTGAAGCCTCTCGAAGCTGCCGCGCAGAAACTGCAAGTCACGCTGTCTTCGCTGTTAGCGGCGGCTCTCGGGATAGCAATGAGCCGTCAATTCGGCACGCCGGCATTCACGCTTGGCCTCGTGCTCTGGGGCCGTTCGCTGGATCTTGCGTCTGCGGACCAGATTGTCGCTCCATGCCTGACGACAGTTCCCATGCCCTTCTCGCTTTGCGCTGCTCGTGGCGCAGAGAGGGTTGCTGACATTGTGAGAGCATGTCACGAATGGAACAGCTCCTGCCTAGCTTTCCAGCATACGTCGATGCGTCAGATCCGAAGATGGATCGGATCTGAACGGCAAGGTTCCATCGTGGATCTCATGTTCAGCTTTATACAGTCGGACACGGATTCGAAGGCGAGAAGTTGGCGCTTGGATCAGATCGACGCAGACACCGACGCGCCTGCTGCCGTCGAAGTCACGGTCGATGCTGCTCGTGACGAGCTGCGTATATCGGCAATGGTCAAGCATATACTGCCCCAGGGCGGACTTGAGGCGATGGTCGAGACGCTCTGCTTGCTTCTTGGCAAGATTGCTTCGGGTGCAGGTGCTAGAATGGATCTCAAGGAAGCAGGGGTGCCGAGGCTATCTTCAACATCGATCAAGATGCCAGACCGGAACCGCCTGTCGAAGCTCGCACTGCGTCCGATGACCGAGGTCGAAGTGAAGATTCGGAACCTAGCTGTGGACATGTGCGGCGCACCATCAGCAGATTTGCTCCAGCTAGACACGCCCTTTTTGCGCATCGGCCTCGATTCGATCGTGGCTTTGCGCTTCTCGGCACGTTTGAGGAGCGAATGCAAGCTGCAGCTGAGTGCTCACGATGTCCTGGCGTCAGGTTCTGTCGCAGGGCTATCGCAGCTGCTCGACCAAAGAAGAAGCGGGACCAACGCAAGCGACACAGCCTTGCCCTCTCCAACAGACGCTACTTTACGCTACGAAGCTACGCCGTTGCAAGCCGGTATGCTGAACGGCACGATCGCCTCGCCAAACCACGACCTGTACATTCATCACCATGCTGTTCTGCTGAACGAGGAGATGGACTACGATCGACTGCGGCGGGCCCTGCAGCGCCTGGTAGCAGCTCACGATATTTTGAGGACCGCCTTCCACCTCGAAGAGCTGTCCGTTGGTCAGAAGCTCGCCGAATCGGGCTTGTTGTCATGGTTTGCCGAGGTGACGCCCTTCGATAAGCTGCCTCTACGTCCTCAGCTGTCGCATCATCACAGCAACAAGGGCCCGTCGATGGCACTGCGAGAGTACGGTGCAGACTTCCGCTTTGACCGTGCGGAACGATTCAGTGTCAGCCCATGGCAAGCTGCAGTACTCCATTGTGCAACACAGGAGGACGTTCTTGTCATATCGATGCATCACAGCCTGTACGATGGTGTTTCCCTACCGTCGCTGTTTGCAGACCTGAAAAAGGTGTATCGCGACGAGACGGCAGAACTCATGGTGCGCCAGCCCTTCTCTTTGGCAGCAGGCCTGATTCGTTCGACTGCACAAGAGTCGAAGCAGTACTGGCAACGGACGCTTACCAGCTTCGATCGACCGAGTCTGCTCGTTCAGGATCCCGCACAGGCAGAAGCACTGGCTACAGCTCCGTATCGGCTGGACGAAGTGCGACTTCCCATCACGGCGACCGAGTTGAAGCAAAGGAGCGCCGAGCTGGGAGCGGCCCCGCAGGCAGTGGCTATGCTCGCCTGGGCCAAAGTTCTGGCCGTCTGTTCGGGCCAGCGCGATGTCTGCTTCGGTCAGGTCGTGTCAGGTCGCTATCTAACTCTGCCGGGGATCGAAGACGTCAGTGGACCGCTCATCAACACAGTGCCGATCCGGGTGCGTTTGGAGGACGATCTCTCCTCGAATGCTGCAACGGCTCGAGAACTACACGAACGCGTTGTTGCTGCGCAACCTTTCCAGCATGCGTCGTTGGCAAGCATCCAGAATGCTTGGAGGCGGGAGCATGCCGCTTACAGGACGCTGTTCGATAGTCTGTTCGTTTTTCACAACGTCTCAGGCAAGTCGCAAGCCGCGCTCGACGGCACTGCGGAGCTGTGGACTGGAATTGAGGCGTCCGAAGGCTCGCCTACAATGCCAGAGGGTGAGGCCGGAACAGCCTCGACATCAGCTTCCGAATATCCCGTCAACATTTCCGTCATCCAGGACGACCGAGGGATCGTGATCAAAGCGGGAGCCAGTGATGCTGTTGGCGGTGCAGGCTGGCTTGCCACGACGCTGCAAATGTGCGCCAAGGTGCTTTTGGACCTTTTGCGCCGGCCTCATCGACCTGTTGGGGCTTTCCCAGAAGCTCTGGCAGCACTTCCTGTGACGACACCTGAGGATGGATCGGCACAGGAGGCCGACGATCTTATACAAATTGGCGATGGGCGTCGCAGATTGACCAGCGACGAGCAGAAGATCGTCCTGCGTCATTTTGCAAGGCGCCTGAACGCGGAAGAGGGTGTGATTGTGGCCTGCCCGAACCTTTTCTTGCTCGGCATCGACTCACTGCTTGCCATTTGCATTTCTGCAGATGCTCGCAGCGAGGGCGTGCCTCTGACCCCGTACGAAGTTCTTTCAGCCGGAACGTTTGCCAGACTGACCGTAGTCTCAAAGACAGCGGAAGAAAGCAGCGCAAGCGACTCACTACGACCCGCACAACAAGAGCCAGTGGAACTGGTGAGCGGCGAGGTCAAGCAGGAAGCAGCTGTGCTCCTCGATGTGGCCTCAACGGAAATCGAGGCGGTACTACCTGTCTTGACCGGGCAAAAGCAGCACATTGATCTCTGGCTGCAACGGGGTCGAAGATTCTTGGAGCCTACATTCGTGTACGCCACGGAGCACAAGCTCGACGCGCCCAGGCTCGCAGCTGCCTGGCGCGAGCTGTGTCGCCGCAACGCAGCTCTTCGCACCGCCTTTGTGCGCTCCAAGGCCAAAGGGACGGTCGTGCAGGTGGTGTTTAAGGAAGCCTGTTCGGCGTTGCGTCATCACGAGCGCTCCAAGCTGGCACTGGTTGACGGCGGTGACGATGTGGATTCAGCGGCGTTTGAAGCCGTTAAGAGGCTCAATGCGTCTCCGAGCGACCTTTCACGGCCATCGGCGCGGCTGACATTGGTACAGGGAAAGCAGAAGGACCTTGTCCTGCTCACGGTCCACCATACAAGCTACGACGCTTGGAGCATGCGCTTGATGGTGTACGAGTTGACACAGCTCTACCGCAACATCGAGAACGATGGCCTAAGGGTCATGCCGAATCCCGTCAGCTGGATCCGCTTCGTCGAGCAGACGTCGCGGGAGGCACTTCGATCCCAGGTTGCAGACAAGGCGCTTTGGGACAGGATCTTGTGCGGCGCTTCACCAACGCTAGTGTGCAGAGGAGTACCGCAGTCGATCGAGCAGACCATGCATGTTCGGAGAGCTGCTCTAAAAGAAGCAGATGTCCTGAATGCTAGGTGTCGGACGCAAGGTGTCGGGCTGCAAGAGGTGGTCATCTTGGCGTACGCAAGTCTCCTCTCGTCGCTCGCCGGCAACCGCGCGCTGGACTCACCGACGTTCGGCTTCTACACAGCAGGAAGGTCGAGTGCGTTCGACGGTCTTGGGACGCTGATGGGTCCAACGACGGCCATGCAGCCAATGACAGTGGCCATAGGAGCTCAAAGCAGCCGAGACCTGCTTGATCAGCTCAGGAGGATCCGGAGGCAGCTTGTGCAGCGAGCAAACCATCAGCAGGATGATGTGGTCTGTCCCGTGGCCTTCGATGCACATCTCAACCTGCTGTGGCACAAACCCGATATCGGTACCGAAGATGCTGGCGAGGTAGGAGAGAAGAAGGCGCTGCTCAAACCCCATAAGTTGCCCTACGACAGTGGCTACTTTACACGCCACCCTCTGATGCACGGTAAGACCAGTGTCGACTACGAGCCCTCGGATGCTGCGGCCCAGTCGAACGGCACAGCGCAGCTGTATATGGACGTTGGACTGGATGCAAACACCGGTGCGCTCTCACTGGGAGCGCGCTGTGATCGATCCGCCATGGAAGCACAACGTCTCGAGGCGATTTGTGATGCATTCGTCGTCGAGCTGGAGCAGTTGTGTGCCAGCTTCTGATGTCGTGTATGGTTTAGACATGTGTGGCCAGTAGGCCACCGGAAGTGTCAAAGTGTGCATTTCGTAGGCTTCGTTGTAATCAGATTCGCGGGGATAGCACCAAGAATCTAATTGCTGTGCCATAGTTTCGACACTAACGCTGGAATGTCTGCTGCTGCTTCCTTCTCTCGGTGGGATGAAACTTGAACAAGGTCCTGCTAAAGGGGTCTCCGCCAAGTCTGTAACACGGTAAAAGTGTCAGTTGACCCTGGCATCTGCATGTTTGCGCCTTGAAGGTCGCCGGGACACGTCGCGGTAGACAATGAATGCCGAGGTGATGGCAGCCAAGAACACTGCCAGGCCCATGCAGGCAAGTTCCGCCTCGTAGATAGATTCGTCGCTCGAGGGATAGTTGAAACGTTCAAGAATCGACTTGGGTAAGAGAGGAACGAGCATGGCAACGACAAAGAGGAAGCCTTGACAAGCTCTTTGCACAGGGATGGCGAATCCGGTATAGGTGTGGAAGCGTGCCCATGTCCGATGCGCAGCATAGTTGCCCCGACGCGCATGAGCGATGGTCTTGTAGCCCGTGAATAAGACAAGGAGTCCGATCATATCAGTCATGCTCGCAAAACTTGGCCACAAGAAGACGGTTGTGCCATCGAAGCGCACTTTGTGGAGGTGACTCCAGTCTTTGTGGCGGAACGAAAGCCCCTCCTTGCGAAGGAGTGCCCAGCCTGAGAGACTCAACAGCGTCGAGATGACAAGGGTGATCCGTCCAAGGACACGGTGGGCACGAGGATACGCTTTGCGAACTTTGTTGGTGTTCTGCACTGCCATCAAGAAGCACCACAGCAGTCTGGCAAGATGCCAACGAAGACCACGATGATCATGTCAGCTCCTGGGCTTGACCTCTCTTGTGCACGCAGCGAGGGCGCGGATGAAAGACTCACCCGGGAAAGGCGTGTCCAACATAGTACAGCCCAAAGGCTTCCTTACGTTGGATGAAATCAAACTGTCCGCTGCTGTTTCGCAGACTGGCCATGGGAGGTAGCACCTTATACTGCCTGATCAGATCGATTGGTTCGAGGGCGGGCTCGCCGCTGCTATTTCCGTGAGCCACGGCGTTGTCATGCTCGGCCAAGCTACCATAGCTGAAGAACCATTCCGTTGGGATCGATGCATTGTATTGAAACCAGACAAACGTGAAGATGGTGACGGAAAGGAAGCCGAGCGTAGTCAAGGAGTAGCCCTGGGGCGCCTTGGCGTTCATTCTTGGGCGCTGGGTCTCGCCTGGTCTGCGTGGAAGCCGGAACGTGAGAAGCAAGCGGAGACTCGCAGCCGTATAAAAGTGTGGTAATCGGTCGACGGGGGGAGGAACCTCGTCGTTACCAACAGTGTTTTAAGGCGCGCGGATGCGAGCCTAAGCAAGCCACGCATTCTGACAATCGACCTTGCCAGTCAATCAAAGGCTAGCCCCATACGGCCAGTCTTGCTCCCCGGTCTAGCCTGGCGATGCTTTCCAGACGACCCTACAAGGGTGCAATGACCAAGTTCTCGGCGTTTCGCTCGGAAGCCCTGGTTGCAAGCGCTCAAATTCTGAATAGCCGCGGCGGTCGGCCAATTTGCGCCAGGCATGATTGAGACCCGCGTTAACCGGCGTATCCACCACATAATTCCGACGCGCGCGTCTCTCGGCGTGCAAAGCTTTCGGACCCTGCAGTGACCCAACTGCCAATCTCGTATCCGTGAAAGAACCCCATGCTGAGCATTCAAGCTCGCGGAAGCGAGTGCCGTTGATGCGATCGTGATGCATCTTCGCCGTCGGCTTCCACCCTAACCTCTTACCGCCATCGTCATCCTCTATCAGCGTGCTACCCTGGCGCCCGCCAATATTATGAATTTAATGGGACCCGCTTTCAAATTTCCGACAGGCCGGCAGTCGTAGCGGCAGCGTGCCTTATTTCCGGTCACCGCAACCCCCTACGGAAGGTACTGTTGATACGAGCTCGCACTGGACCCAGGGGACGGTGAACTTTGATTCGATTTTGATCAAGTGTTGCAGGCGCAAGGAGCGCAAGCGGCTCTCACGCATGAACGATGCCCTGACTCCATAAGTATTCATCTCGAAGACACTTGCATCTTCCCGCACACGTCGTCCGAGATCTTCAACATGTCTTCTCACGTTTCGACATCTTCCGGAGCCCACAACAGCAAATCGCTATGGCCTCGAGGCCTAGCCGTGGCGGTGCTTCTGGTCGGCGTGAGCCAGGGGCGAGCCGCAATCGCTCGGACTGCCTTCGACCAATGCGTGAACATGGCACCTGGCTCGGTGTCCGACCGCTTCGGATCACATACCGGGTTTCCGTTGCTCGACGCGCACCTCTGCTCGCTGATGTACGCCTTCGAGCAGGTCTTCTCCGTGCCGGCTGGAAAAGCTGTAAGTGACTCAGAGCCCGACGCCATGTTTGCGCAGGCTGCAGCCAGCTAATTCCCATTCCTTGTTGGTACCTCGTCAGACCGCGCTTCTGTTCATTTCGGTCCTGGCGCCATTGCTGCTCAACGTACTCTATAGTGCACGCACTCGCTTCGAGACCTTCAAGGCATTTGCATTTGCAGCTACGACACAGCTGATCACAGTGGCGATGACTACGGCTCTCTTCTACCCGCCTATGCCTCCCACACCTGTCCAACGACGACCTGAAAGCAGCTCGAAGCACGGTTCGAGCAAGACTCCGAGAGAACACGTTCACGTCCCGGTGAACAGTGGCTATGTGCGGTTGGTAACCGTGCTTGTTGCAACAGCAATGTGCGCCTGTCTAGGCATCTTTTTCGGCAACACCGCCAACGATCGTGCATACTTTTTTACACACCATCTATTCGAGGTAGGTCAGCGCTTGTCCTGTACCTCAGCCGCGTATCCCACCTCGGTTTCCCTTTTGCTCGGATGAGCCTGGACCAAGACTTGCTGACACGCTTTGGCGTTTTGACATACTTCAACGTTCCAGCTTTACCCTCTCTTTCTCCTTCCCGCTCTGTTGATCGAGCCTCAGGGGCGCAGTGAGGAGAGCGCGTCAGAGCAGAACGCAGGCGTGCGTCTGATCATATCGACCTTTCTTGCGTCCAAGTGGTTGCTGACTGCAGTCTGGTGGGTGGGCGTGCTCGCCTTCTTCACGAGGCCAATCTACCCGTCTGATGGTGCAAGTGGCAACCGCGCAGATTACTTGTCTCCCGTCTTGGTAGCTATTCGAGACGGTGACTGGTCCTGGAGTCTCCCTTCGGCTGGCACGATCGGGCTGGGACCTCGGTTCCTACTGAGCAACCTGGCTGCCACTGTCATCGGACTCTGGGCGGCGCAGGTTGAGCTAGGGCACCCTCCGAGCACGCGTGAAGCCGTCTTCGCAGGACTTGGAGCCGCTCTAGCGACCTCGTTTGCTCGCACTTGGCAAGAAGCGCTGTAATGAACTAGACCGTTACCCTTGAGTCTCGACAGCCGCTCTCGCGCTCACGACGCCTTCCAAATGACCATGCGATCATGCATCGGGCAGTATCGAGGTTTCGCTCACACTTAATCAAGAAATTATTGGCGCTGCAATTTTCGATTGCATTGAACGATCAGGCAGAGTTAGGCCGACGATGACAGTCAGCCACATATTGCAATCACGGCGCTACATTCCAGCTTGCATACAGCAGTTGTGGCGTCGACATGCACCGACGTGGATGGCCTGCGAGACTGCCTAGTGGTGTGAACACGCTTGTCTTTTGTTGACCGCCTTGCACCCCTTTGCCAGGTCAGATCGGCTGTGCAGCTCGTTTTGCACGCTTGTTGCACAGCTTGAGCCCGTGGCGCTACATCAGCAGCAAGGTGCTGCAGCACCAAGCAGAGGTTGAGCTGACCTCAAATCGACCTGCAAATGCATACCCAAGCTGTGAGGGTGAGCACTCGCAAGAGGCGAGAAGCTTGTGCTTTGATGACCCCATGATCGGCTCCATGGATGCGATGAATACACTTGTTTTGCAGCTCAGCAACCATGTCTGTTACAGGCGCCGTGTGCACCCTGATCAGGGTCTGGCACGCGCCACGCGGGGCAAGGCCCAAAATTGGCGAGTCAAGCCCACTGGGCAATTTTCCCAGGAAAATCGGCGAGTGGCGCTCACTCACCGATTCAGACGCGTCGTGCCCGGGAAACGTCGACCGGGTCGGCCTGGAGGCATACATCCCGGGGATGCACGGGGGAGAAGGATATGAGCTCTCGTCGCCATCATGGGTGGCAAACAAGACGCTCAGGAGGAGATATGCAGGAGGTGGGGTTCCAACGGCGGCAACTCGTGGGTTGGTTGTTTTTTTGGCCCTGGCCATCCCCCATGCTCCGTGGTCCAAGACGGTCCACTTCAAAATTTCAGACGCGCTGTACATTCTGGGAGACGGTCTAATTCAAAAAAGGAAGACGGTCTGGTTCAATATTGAGGCGGTCCGGTTCAAAATTCCAAGACGGTCTGCTTCAACTTGAAGACGGTCTGCTTCAGCAGAGGGAGACAGTCTGATACAAATCCAAGACGGTCTGCTTCAACCAAGAGAGACGGTCTGATAGAAATGAGAGACGGTCCAATGCAAGTCAGCTAGTACGGCGCCAATGAACAGAAAGTCATAGACTGTGTACCATGGGTTCTCAGCCTTGCTGTCTGCTACCAGCCAGTCATCATCTTCACTTGACCGTCCACACCATGCCGCAGATCACTTGCCCGTTGTGCGGCTTTGGATATGCATCAACAAACATCACCAATCATTTCCGTAAGGCTCATAGCGGTGCGCATGTCAGCCAGGAGGCAGCAGCGGCGGCAGGCTTGGTGGCATGCCCGTGTGGCCAGGTTGTTTTGAATGCAGCCACGCTGCGCAAGCATCAGGGCATCCGCAAGTGCCAGGGCATGCCCTCTCAGGGCACACAGTCTCAGCTGGACAACACTCTATCTGCAACACCTGCCACGCACGCTCCATCATCAATTCATTCTGGACAGCCTGTGCAGACGCCAGCAGCAATCATAGTAGCTGCAGCATCGGCATTGGCTACCTCATTTTCAGCAGCAGCGGTCCACCAAGCTACAAGTCCAAGCCTGGAGGATGCTGCCGTGCCATCCCCAGATCCAAGCCTGGAGTCAGCACCTGGCACGGACATGGAGATGGAAAATTTTTTCCAGCCTGACGTGTCCCCTGGTCTGAGCTCACCGGCAGCAGAGCAGTCTCTAGCTCCAGGCCAAGGATCAGCACATGCACACACTCCAGAGCCTTTGGTTAGGGGGTTAGGGTTAGGGTTAGGGTTAGGGTTAGGGTTAGGGTTAGGGTTAGGG